>PRKT01000039.1:1427609-1541086 GCA_003671525.1 Saccostrea glomerata | reverse complement strand
TATATATATATGATCGATACGGTTCTTTCATTATTTTATACATATTCCGTTATCATACAGACAGATTTCTCCATTTATTCTAAATATATTTTATTTCCTTAAATCATTGATAATTTTTATTACCGAATGCTAAAACATGATTAAAATCACTCCTTTTTAGGTTTTGACGTTAACGTGTACAACGTCAAACTTATTCCATTCGCGAAGCGAATAACATGATTATGCCCAAATAAGGAGAGCTGAATTACTTATTTTACCTTTGAATAAGGATGATACTTTCTGGGAGTTAAAGACGAATTTAAATTCCGCGGCCTCCGGGTTGGAGTCGCCATTTTTATATAAAACAAAACCTATAAAAGCAAACCAAATTATTCCGAAATTAATCATAAGTATTTCGGACATTAACTTATTCGTAATAATAAAAAATCCAAACGATCTAAAAATAATATAAACTTACAGTGAATACTTATCTTAACGCTATCAAAAATTACAAATTGATGGAATTGTACAAATAAATTTACCGCAGTAACGTTTAATAGATATAGAACTAATGTTCTTTCGTTAATAAAATGATAAATGTCCTACGGACCCGGTTTTACCTCAAAAAGGTTTGTCACAATTAATTTGAAGGTTCTTTTCAGTACAAATTCTTTTGTATTCTTCAATTCTAACTGTGGTGAGGGTTTGTCCCGAGACACAGTTAGATTATTCAAACAATGGTATCAGTAGCTAGTCGGATTGGTGTGTTCAAATGAGCTAATTATTTTCAGACTTTGTGTAAAGTTTCCGGCTTTCTAAATCCCTCTCGAAGTGCATCTTTTTGGGTGGACCTACCAACATAACCTGGGCCTACTTCAAGATCGAGAAACTATGTTCATATGAAACGAAAGCCGAAAGAAGATCTATGCAGAGCTGAACCCCTTTCCGACACCCAGGAAAATCATCAGATTTGCTTCTTGGAACATCAGAACAATGTATGAAGCATGGAGAACAGCACAGGTGACAAAAGAGATGAAGCACTACAGCATTTGTCTCCTAGGACTGAGCGAGACGAGATGGCTACAGACAGGACAGCTGAGGCTAACCACGGGGAAACACTGTTGTATTCAGGACACACCGCGGAGGGAGCCTACCACACCGAACGTGTAGGTCTGATGCTATCCCTAGAGGCACAACCGTGCTCCTATCGGATGGGAACCGGTCAACTCTCGGATGGGAACCGGTCAACTCCCGGATAATTAACTGCCAAGTTCAACAAGAATTGCATTTACCATGTTAAAGACTAGAACGTCTACATTACCACAAAACTGCGGATCCTCAACTCTAAAGTAAAGTACGTCTTATTGTATGGTACAGAGACGTGAATGTTGACTAAAGCAACTCTGCTGAAGATCCAGACATTTTACATCACCTGTCTCAGATACATCTCCAACCTCCGATGGCCTAAAAGGATCTCCAACCTTTGAAGCCAATGGACGTTCAGATAAGACTGAGAAAGCGGGGCTGGAAAAGACACACGCTGAGGAAGTCAACATCTATTATCACACGCCAGGCCCCGACTCGAAACCACGAGCAAAAAAAAAGAAAGGACATTCTAGAAACACCAGAAGTGACTCGATCGGAGTCAGATTTAAAAGCAAAGTTCCTCACGGAACGACGTCAGGTTTAAGTAAGTAAGTACTGTTCTTTATCTCCATATTTAATATGAAGTTGCAAATGAGTAAAATAAGCTGTGTCTTCTTCCTTGCAACATGCCAAGACTGTGGCATTAATCCTGTTCCTTTGTGGAAGAACGTTCTATCGTCAACACATGTAATTTTTTCTTAAAGAATGAATCGTTTAAACGTCCACATTTGGCTCCCCGATAATTTACAAAAAATAAGTTTAAAGATTTTCTACATATTTTTGTCTCAATCTTTTCATCAAACATTGTAGTTTATTAATTTCATTTTCGATTTTCACTTACTTGCACTGTAATTGGGTATTTATCTGATTAATATAGCAAGGGTGCGTTGTTTACATCGATTTCCCATAGACTTTAGGCCACACCCCCATTTTGAAAGCCCATTTTTTATATGAGCGCATAGATGTTTCAATTTGTAGTAAATAGAGTCAATGTAAAGAGTTAAACTTGTCACTTTAATTCATGAAAGAAATTGTAACAGTCGTGCGCTCACATGTTATTTTCCAAAAAGGTGCAAAATCACGGGTACCTGTCCCTATAGGAAAGGCACCTTGTTTACAAATTTCAACCCGCCTTTGACCTAATGAATAACAAAGCATTGAACACGTGACTCAAATCTATTCACTTTCATGCTTTGGGCAGATCAATGCGACATCGTGTCCAGTGTTGCGAGCTATCGATGGTCCAACCTTTTCAAATGGGTAATTAGAATTTAAAGTACCCTGACCCTGGGATAAAACTTCTTTAAAACGCTATATTTAAGACTTGTTAACATTTTTTATTTACTTGTTATTTCAGTCATTTTGTTTGATTTTTTTTTCGGTATTTATCAATATATTTTAGAGGCTTGTAGCACAAAGATTGCACTTACTGCTTGTATCTCATTAATACAGAATTTGAAAAAAAAATACTGAGGGTATATATATTATTAATTTGCCTTTCTTCTTAAGTATACATGTACATCACACCAGTGTTACGTTCATTGACTCATGGAAGATATAAAAAAAATTACGATCATTATTTGAAAAAATACCAATTTTTCATATCTTTAGAAAATAATGCGTAATTCCAATTAAAGAAACCTTACGGAAAAGAAATTGAAGTGTGAGGCATTAAAAAGATTATATATCGGATGAAACACATTGCACAAAATGCACACCTACATGTATATAATTAAATAGAGGGAAACTCCGGGTTTCATCTGACGACACTACAAATGTTATAACTTTTTACATCGGCACAAAATCTAACAACAATGAAAGATATAAATATAATAAATATAAATATTAGTATGTAACAAAAAATCGAATGAAAAAGGGCGTAATTTTTTTTTAAATGATTTATTGTTTATCTCACTAGAGGACGAGAATTTTTTAAACAAAGCAATCTGGACTGTACAAAGTACTGTACACTTATCTAAGACTGATGTTTTATTTATATCCAGCAGCGATATATATAATATTGACGTTAAACTGACGTTTAATTTTCACTTTCTTGCGAATTTATTTTTCATACACATAGTGAAGTTTTATATCACAATTCAACCGTAATTGTTGTAGCACACCAATTTCGCAAAATTATATATGTGCGTGATATGAAGTAATTATTCACGTGAATGTAATAAGCTAATTAATTATAAGCTTCAAAGGATTGATTATTATCTCTTTCAAAATAAAGTTTTAAGTATGAAAAAGAGTGAATCCTGCATGCGTTATACGTTCTATTCACAAATTGCATTGTGTGCATTTATATATAAATAATGTGATGAATTTCTAATATATAATTTCAAATATAACTCGTAAGTAAAGCAGAAAAAAAGAAATTAAGCCTGACAAAATGAAAAAAAAAAGGATGCTTATAATTATGTGTTCGGTCTCTTGCACTAAAAAAGGGGCTTTTAGGTGTCACTTCATCATAAAACGTAATACACTTCGAACACACGCTATGTATTCATACTAATCGCACGCTTGATAGACGCCCCGCCTTCTCATTCAAATGCTAGTACTACAATGGCCTACATGTATATATAGCCGTAATGGCGAAGTTTTACCGTGAAATATGCGACTTTATTTAATCGATATCATGTATATAATGAAAGTCTCTTTGCTAAAAAAATCCTTTATTAGTATCTATACAGACGATACTTGAAGACTTTAGCTATAAGATAAAACTGTTCTTATTTAAAAGGGCAAAATTCATTTAAAAAGGGGCGAGATTGCAGTGTTAAGAGGATTCATTCTTTGGACCCTTGGGTTGGCATCTGACCTCATTGAACCATGATCAGCTAGATGCTATGCATGTTTTTTGTTGCTATTCAGAATTTGTGCTTTTTCTATATCTTCATACAACATAATTGTCTCGATGTTGTTCACAGTTTTTCCAGTCTCTCCTCCAACTGATATCTAATGGTGCTTCAATGTTCCCATGTTATCTATACACAGCCCACATCACTTTATTAAGCCTTTCCCATACAGTCTACCAAAGTTCATACTTTTTCCTTGTGGTTTTAAGTACAGGAATTGAAAATTTCAAATGATTTATGGTTTTATTCAGTGATTGATTTTTCATAATTTACTACAAAATATGAAAATACAAACTAATGGATCCCATATAAATTTATTAAATAAAATCGATAACTAGTGTTCTCCAATGAATTATCATTAAATCAGTTTACCTAGTTCATTATTTAACACAGTATATAAAAAGGTAAATATATACATTTGAGAAGTAGTACTAATTCAATTGGGTGGTCGATACGTCATCAGAATAGTCCTATACCCCTCTGCACCAATAGTTAAAATAGAGGTACAGTTTGCTATTCCTGAAATTAAAAAAATAATAAAATAAATGAAACTGTTAACATTTATACTTATTATTCTTTGATACTGGCTTAAAACATACTTATAATTCATAGTAAAGTACTGAAGAGAAAGATATAGGAACAGGTAGAAAAATATAACAACCTCCAAAATACAGAAGAATCTCGATAACGATTATGACAAACTAACAGGCCCCTGACAATACATATTTCTCCCATAAGAAAATAAAACACATATTGGTTATTATTTTTTGCAAGAAAAATATAAACTTGAGGTGTCTGTGGGTATACTAAAATAAAGGGGGAGACTTATATATTATTTCGTGCCTTCAGTATGGGTGCTGACTTACCCCCAGCAAAATCCAGATAAGGGAAGCAGGGTTAGTCAGAAAACTGCTAGTACTGTTAAACTATTTCCATACAAAAATGCTGGAAAAAATTTCAATCTGTCAAATTTTTGCCTTGAATTTAATGTCATAGATTTAAGATTACCCTTCTGATACCAATGATGTCGGCTGGAACAACGATAGCCTCGCTTGACAGAACTTTTCTTCTACCAGTTGTTTAGCATTGACTATGTTTCTATGTAACTCACTATTGTCTGTAGAATGCTGCAGTTCCAGGACACCATATTTAAATTCTTAAAAAATAAACCAAAAGTGAGTAACTTTAATGAATATCTTTAAGAAAGAAATCTAAAATTTGTAAAAACTCTTCTATTTAACTCAGTTGCTAAAAATGGATTTTCAAAATACACTTTCTAGCCCCAAACAACTTCTAAAAGGTAATTAAGATTTTAGTTCACCCTTTGAAATGTATGCCCTCTTCAGCCTCCTCTCCCATAAGCACAAATATCCACCGTCTTGATTAAAACAGGTCGACCTTGAAGGACAAAGATTCATTTTACACTCGTCTAGATCCTTTTCACATTGGTTCCCGATGTACCCGCCATGACATCGGCATTCATAATTAGTCTGATTCATGATACAGGTCCCATTATTTTCACATGGTGCTGAAAGACACTGATCGAACACGTCACAGGTTTTATCTAAGAATCCAGGTAAGCATGAACAAGAAAAAGAATCTTGTCCACTATGACAAGTTCCATTGTTGTGGCACGGTGAACTTGAACAGTAATTGTACTCCTCGCAGTTGTCTCCCTTCCATTCATCCGGACAATCACAAGTGTAGGACGTATTCGTGTTATAACAGATACCATCATTTCTGCATGGTAAATTTACACAGTGATTATATATGTTACAGTCCTTACCGATCCATCCCTGTGGACAATTGCAAAAATATGTATCTAACAAATTCTGACAAAGCCCACCGTTTTTACAAGGATGGTCAACGCAAAAATTATGGAGTTCGCAACGTTTTCCATACCATTCTCTGGAGCAAATGCATAGGAATGAAGAGTGCCCACTATGGCATGTTCCATTATTTTCACAAATATTTACTGCACAGTTATCTTTTTCCTCACATAGTTTTCCTTTCCAGCCAGATTTGCATTCACATTGATATTCAAGGCCCCTCTCAATGCAGTTACCACTATTTTGACAGGGAGAATTTTTGCAGGAGTGATATTCACAAGTGAAGGTACTTTTTTCATTGATGCAGATCTGAAGTGCCCCACAGGGATCGTCTTTGCAAAAATTGATTTCATTACACTGAGTACCAGTCCAGTCTTCTGTGCAATTACAGACTGGTCCCAACTCTGTATCAAGACATTTTCCCCCATTTATACAATGAAAAGTAGAGCAATCATGACATTCAAATCCGTTTATTTTGTTAACACACGTAGTGTTTCTTGGACAAGAAGCATTATTTAGACATTCATCTATGTCTCTTTCACAAAATTCTCCACTCCAGCTTTCTGGACAGGAACAATAAAATGACCCATATGTATTTGTACAAAATGCACCATTTTTGCAGGGCAATCTAGTCGTGCATTCATTCACATCAATATCGCAATGTCGCCCTGTAAATCGATCGTCACATGTACAGAAGAATGTATCATCTACACCAAGACATGTTGCATTATTTTCACAAGGGTCAAGAGAACAAGAATTGATATGATTTTCACAATGGCGTCCTGTCCAGGTTGGTGCGCACACACACTTATAATCTCCGTACTTGTTAATACAAGTCCCATGAGAACCACAAACAAAATACTGACATTCATTAATATCTTTGTCACAAAGTTCACCCTGGTAAAACGAAGAACATGAGCATGCAAAACCGTCAACAGCATCAATGCAGGTTGCATTGTTATGACATGGATTTGACGCACATTCGTTAATATCTATAGCACAGTCGATACCAGTGAAACCTTGCTCACAATTGCACGTAAAAGAACCACCACTATTTAAACAAGAGCCATGCCCATGGCAAGGATGTTTTTGCTGACACTCGTCAACATCAACTGTGCAATATTCACCTTCCCATCCATTTGCACATCTGCATGATGCAGTTGCGTTTGATATTGCAGTTGAATTTAATTGTGGATTAAATAGATGGGTCATGCATTTTCCACCGTTTTCACATAATGTAGAGTTACATGGATTCACTACATAACAATCATCCCCAATCCAATCTGGATCACAATCACAGGAATAAAGAGTATCCTTAGCGGCGTGACAACTTCCGTGAAGACAGGTGTTGTTTTCACATGCATTTGTTTCACAGTTTTTCCCTGTCCATTCTGGATGGCAGTTACAAACATAAGAATCTGCTAAGTTCTGGCACGTTCCCATAGAACCACATGGAGAATTATAACAGTAATCTATAACTGTACAGTTTTCTCCTTTCCAGCCCGCATAACACGAACAATGCACTTGCATACCAACTTGTAAGCAATGACCATGTTGTCTACAAGGCTGGAAAGTATAACACAGATTTTCTTTCTCACACAGCTGCCCTGTCCATGCACTAGGACACGAACAGGAAAACGAGTGAGCCTGATTATGACATGTCCCATTATTAATGCATGGATTAGTGTAACAATAATCGGTGATTTCACAAAATTGACCGTAAAATCCGTTTTTACAGGAGCAAGTGAAGTTGAGTAAATTGGTATTGCAAATCGCACCATTCTGACATGAAATATTTGCACAATGATCTATCTCATTGCACGACGCACCTGTCCACCCAGTGTAACAATAACATTTATATCCGATGTCTGTGTCTTTACAAGTACCATGATCCCCACATGGTTTTTTCAAGCAGTGATCAATTCTATCACAATTACTTCCTGCCACCCCAAATGGGCATTCACAAGAATATCCCATTATATTTTCCTTACAGACACGCGGGGCAATACAAGACGATGATGTACAATACTGAGTTAATTCACATCTTTTCCCAAAGAATCCCGAATCACATACACATAGAAAATCAGTGCCACTCTTAAAACATGTTCCATGATTAGAACAAGATATATTGTGGCAGTGATTATAATTCTGACATTCTGAGCCGGTCCATCCAGCATCACATTCACACAAATAGTAGTTCTGCCCACTGGATGGGATAATTAACTTACGACAGGCTCCATGGCCACCACATGTTTGATTAAAACAATGATCATACTCGGTGCAGTGTTGACCATAAAAAGGACCAATACACGAACAGTTATACCCAAAATCAGTATTACTACAGACGCCAGAATGTTTACAAGGATTACTTGCACAGTAGTCACGTTTGTCACAAAGATCTCCAGTAAAACCAAATAAACAGTGACAGGTATAGCTGGTGTCTGTATTTGAACAGTTTCCGTGTCTACATGGATAACTATGACAATAATTATTCAGCTCACAATTCTTACCTAGATAATGCGAACTACACTGACATGAATAACCGTTTGGTCTGTTTTGACATTGTCCACGATTATTACAGTTCTGTCCAGAACAGTAATCGTACGTGCTACAGTTTTGACCCATAAAGTGATCAGCGCATAAACAATTATATCCAAATGCGGTATTAGAGCAAGATCCTGAATTTTTGCAGGGATCCATTGCACAGTAGTTAACTTTATCACAACGTTCTCCTATAAAGCCTTTGGTACAATAACATATGTAATTAGCGTCAGTTATTACACATGCAGCACCATTCTGACACTGGTTGTTAGCACATGAATTTAGAATGGAACAGTCAGGACCGGTATATCCGTTGTTACATGTACACACGGCCCCACTATGATGATTATAACAGTGTCCGTGACTATTACATGTATCACTTTGACATCGATGTGCAGTCAACGATTCACAGTTTTTACCTGTGGTTCCTGATTTACAATGACACGAAAAACTCCCGAGCCTGTTGATACACTCTCCTCCATTACAAGGTTCCAGAAGACATTCATCTTCATCAAGCTGACATTTCAGACCGTAAACAGTGGAAGGACATTTACAATGGAAACTACCAGCTGTATTTGTACAGGTACCGGGTCCACAAAACTGTCGAGTAGCACATTCACTGATGTCCTGATCGCAGCTAGTTCCGTGCCATCCTCAAACATACATGTATATGCACATTTTAAGCACATATAATAAAACTGAGTATTTTGCTTAAAATAATTTAAATAGAGAGTTTCCTAATCTTGTCTTACAATTAAATTTATTCAGTCTGTATAGCTTGCCTGAAAATCATTCAATGATGAAAGTACAATGTTTGATAAATTGTTTAAACATCATACTGAAATTTCCATCCACTGTCTACAGGACACTGACAAGTTGCAAAACTTTGTTAGAAATTATTGTATACTTACAGGACAGGCGTCAGTTTGAATACTGATACTAAACAAATCATTAGATTTTAGATTTTTAGTTGGAATATTTTTTATAAAATTATGAATAAATTTTTAAGCTATATAATAAAGGAGTTATTGAACTTATATTGGTTAATATTGGCACTCGTTAGCTGTAAAAATGCACTCAGAAACTCGTGCATTTGTACAGCCAACTTGTGCCAATATTCACGAATATGAGCTCAATGACCCTATAATATTGATACTTATGTATGGATTTTTGACATAAATTATTCAGACATCTTAAGATAAAAGGCCGATTCAAGTAAGAATTAAAAACACGAAAAAAGATTTATATAGCTCATTGCATGATGAAGGAAAGAATTAGCATTTTAAGTTTGCAAATTGTATTTCCATTTGAAAGAAAAATACTGCATACTTCATTTACTTGATGACATCTTTAAACAAACTTTAATTACATAACCTATTAAATAATCAGTGTATTTGAAAAAAGAATTGTCCATAAATCTGCTTTATTATTTGTAATTTTAATATTTCCACAGTCATAAGGCGATATCGTGTTTTCTGGGCGGGTCTAAAATTTGGCGTTTTGCCGCCTCAAAGGTATGCCAATAATTTTGGCGTAATTAATTTTAGCGGACACAGGGTTTCAGCTCTTTGGAGAGGAACACTAAGAATATTTTGGCGTTTAAAATTTTAGCGGGCTACCATCAAAACGCCAAAATAAGCCAAAATTAGCACCCTGCTAAAATAACCCGCTATTCAGTATCATGCACCGCTTTAGAAGCAACCACTTTAGTTTAATTCAATATGTCATATCGAAAATGTAATAGATTTAATATTTTTGTCGAAACTACAAACGATCATAGTGCAGATATTTGTTTCTTTGTGAAAATGTCCTACGGGGTTTTTTTTTTACCAATCTTAAGATGCCGCCAGTTGCCGGTATAGGTTTGTAAATTTGGACCTATACTTTGCACCTACGGTCTTTGAGCAGTGAAGCTTGATATGACTGTGGTACACTTAATCCTCTAACAATTTTTAGTTGCTTAAATCATTCAAGCTTACCCATTTTGCAGTAGGTATGACCATTGACGACACACTTCTGTGGATTACCAGGACAATGAGCTGTACAGTCTGATCCATAGTAACCCTCAGAACAGTACGCCTTGTACGTAATCTGAATACTGAAATATAAGAAAAATGTTGATATAAGTTTGTAAATAAAATTTTTTGAAATCTTTTTGTAAACGAAGCATATGGTTTATGTTTAGCATGTTAAGTTTGGATTTTTATGATTTATCCTTAATATTTGATAGCATCCTGTGATTAAAGGCAAGCTTACAAAAAAGAGGTTTTATCCGAGAAATAATTTGCCGCCAATTTCTTTTGTCTCCAGTGTTGTGAAAGTACGTTGTTTCCTATTTTTAGATTGTAGTCAGAGAACTCTGTCTGGTAGATGAGTGGTGAGGAGGAGTGTTGTAAATCTATAACTTTCACTGATATCTTGTCCAAATATTTTTTCTGAGTTAAAATGATTTGTAAATAATTACAAATTTACCATCCTGTTTGAAAATGGACAAAAAATCATTATAACATCTTCATAGTGACAATTGTGTAAAGAAGTTATACCCATGAATCAACTTCTAAAAACTGCGGGTTTGTTGTATTCCCAACTTTTGAACCATACATTACATCCTGTCGTTTCATGGCTAACGTTGTTGTAAAACTTGACACACAGGAATGATGACTGTCCCTGCACAAAAAACCAAAATTAGAATCCATTACCTGTAGAATCAATGTTATTTAGATTTTAAATTTTGAATTCAACAATTACTGTACTTACTCGAGACATACGGTGAGTACGGGTTTACACAACTTGGTACAGAAGGTACCGACCACCCCCTGACAACATCCTCCTCCGTGAAGTTTATTACCAGGACTCTTCACTTCATCTACGTGTATGAAGAATGTCATCTTCGCGACTGCCACCTAAAAATCCATGAGCAGAAATGAATCGCAAACAAATGAGTGTTTTGTCTCAAATTAAAATAAACTACAGATCTACATTAAAAGATGTGTAGCTAGTCTAAATGTCGTAAAATATTCTAGTCCGTACTTACTAAATATATCTTAATAATTTGAAATAATTGCTATTGAGTTTGGTAAAATTGCATTACTGGATTTTGGAAAATGTGGCAAAGAAAAGTCTGGTCTAAGAATGATCAATCTATTCAACATTTTATTGACTGCATCATCAAAAGTGGCCAGAGTATGATTTTCAAATGATAATTTGTTAAACTTTAATGACTTTTACTTCTTTAACAATTTAGTAATTTATTACGTACGTGTACCATTATAACCAATATCCAAAGTACTAACAACAAAATGTGTTTTCTTTCCGTCATAATTGAGTAGTTATAACATTAACTGGATTATCGATGGGCAGCTTCACTTAAGTAAATGATAAATTCATGTGTTTATTTTGCATAGTCCCTATTAGATAAGATAAAAAAGGCAAAGATAACGGACAGTATTTAAAGTAATAAGAGCTGCACTTTTGAGAATTTCATTTTGCTGGTAAAATGTGTTATTCTGATTAATCTGTATGTAATCTAAACCCTTATGATCAATAAGACCAAAAATAAAGTTTAAAAATGTTTCAGAAGAAATATTTCTGTACAGCCTAATATACAGTATAATATAAGAAATCATTATTGTACAGGACGACAATAATTCAATTTTGCTTCGATCAAAGCTCATAAAAAGTTCTTCCATGGCAAATATGTACAACAGAAGTTTATAAATGTTCTATTTTTCTGTCATTGAGTTATTTACAAATTTGCAACATTTTTTTTCCGATGTCAAACATGCAGCTCATATTGCTTTAAACTGGTTATTCCAGTAAAGGATGTGAATCGTTAACAAAAGAAAAGCACGTGTTAGGATAGTATACTTACTACGTACACTTGTCTACCTCTGAATACTATAAAATAAAATATACATCTAACTATGTACGTAAAAGGGTGGCATTTTGCATCTACGTGTTGTTCGTATCTATAGGTTGTTTATGAGCATGGATTTATACAAAGGTCTATCACCAGATTTAAAAGTAATCTACTATAAATCCCCCAATAATTGTTTATCAATTTTCTGAGATAAAGAAATATTTAATATACATGTAAAAGGATTAGACGTCACACCCTTTGTGAAAGAACTTTATTCGGTAATAACAAATATTTGCCCCCTAAATCAAACTTTGATGGAGATATATTTAATTGGGTTCTTAAACAGGGGAGTATATGCTGACTTCAAAGCACTGTATATTTTCATAAGTGATGACGTCATATGTACGTAATGACGTCACAAACATGACGTTAATGTAAGTTTTTTTATGAATTTTACAGAAAAATGTACATATTTTGTCGATATTTTGAGTAAAAGTCACCAAGCGCATGTGTGTTCAGGATCAATATTTTGATATAATGTGTAGAATGATAATATCAATGAAATATGTGAATATTGTTCCTGAACAAACTTGCGCTCTATAAATTTTAAAGCTAAAATTGTTGAAATTTTGTCCGTTTTGTCCTCTTTCTGAAAAAGGATATAAAATCGGACTAGTTTGTGTCGTCATAAAAACAAAAATTGTGAATACACTGCTTTGAAACTATAATATTTTCGGTTAATTCATATTTCTCATACAAATTATTGAATTCAGCACATTTCAGGAAGTTTTCAAAATTTGACTTTTGTGGGGGCAAATATATGCAATATACCGCATATAGTTCTTTATAATTATTTTTACTGTACATGTAGTATATAGAATATTCATTAACATTCTTTAACATTCATATTTAATACTGTGCAACAATATATTCGAGAAGTGGTGTAAATCCGAATTGTATACTTAAAAATTCCAATGAACTTTGGACAATTTGAAATCATAAGAGTTTACAAAAACCAACAGCTTTTTAAAAACTTACGATTTTTCAATTTATACACAACCATTCCCAACAATGAATTACAATCTAGGCTTTTTGACATCATTGACATCTGCTTTTCAATAAAAATGGAACTGCGCCCCGTTATTAGCAGACCTATTTTGTATTCATATGAAGCAGAATATGTCCCAAAATCTTATACGTGAAAAAAAGAAAACATTAGTGGCCTTCAACTCGACAATTAGATAAACATGCATTGATAACGTATTGCCAAATAATAATGTAAATTTCCATTAAGTCGATTCCATACATCCTGGTGAGCATGAGATAAAAGATAACACGGAGTCTGACACATCTGTTTCAAACTTGGATGTTTAACTTGAAAAAGACGTTAATGGTAATATAACAACCAAGCTCTTTGATAAACGTGGTGACTTTTACTTTTCAATCGTCAACTTCCCTTATTTATGGAGCTATAAACCTTCATCACCTGCATACGGAGTTTATATATCTCGGTTGATTCGTAAAGTTAAAGCATTCTCTATACGTATGTACAGTTTCTAAAATGAGGCAAATTATTGACAAACAAGTTGCTGAAACAAGGATATCAGCGATCTCGTTTAAAGTCATCATTACGTAAATTCTATGCTCGATACAATGACTTGTCAGCAAATATAATTTAACATTGACTCAAATGCTGACTGCCGATTTTCATACATTACAACAATACACTACAATACAATAATATCTATCGCGCATTATAATAAAGTTACTCTAGTGCGCTTAACATTTAAATACATATTACCATACAAAATAAAGAAAAAACTACAGTGTACTTAAAAAACAGACATATTTGTACGTAAAGACAAAGGATAACTAAAAGACCTTATATATGTAGGACTCCAGAGTGCGATGGGACTCCAAAGTACAATGGTCACGCCAAAGTCCGATGTTGCGGGAAAAAAACGTTTATGACGTCATTGTTTCTTGGATATTGGTGTGAGAATAACACTTATTGGTCGAAAAATGTGTAACAACTATAACCTAAATATCTGAGTGAGTACAGGACTAACTTAAATCAGTTCAACGTTAACAGTATGCGAAATCTAACCCTAAAATCTCTCTGGTGGGCTCAAAGAAACACACTAGTGTACAAGGACTAATCTCTTATCAGTCGAATGGTGTACTAGGACTAACGCCAATACCTCTGGTGGGTGAAAGCTATGTAAGCAAAATCAATAAAATTGTGTGTGAGACGAATACTGAATCAATGGATTTTTGAATGAAGGACAACGTCATGACGTCGAACAATTGTGACGTCATAATCGTTGATTGTGGCTCCGCACCATCGGACCTTGGAGTATCAGACCATGGCACCTTAGCGCAACGCGTCACATAGGAAATGAGCCATCGGACTTTGGCCTGACTGCCGGAATTTGGCGTCCGTAAAGACAATGAGCCATCGGGGTTTGGCGCAGACAATCGGGGTTTGGCGAGACCATCGGACTTTGGCGTCACCATCGCACTTTATAGTCCCATATATATTTGAAATAACCATAAAATATTACGTATTTACAGTACGTTGTGCGGACGTCACCTGTATAAAATTACATCTTTTGAAATATTTACAATGAAAGAACATGTGCTTTATGAGTAGGAAAAAAAAATCCAAAAAATCCTTAAAACCAGTCCAGTGTCTTTGTACATAAGGTAAATCACTTAAAATACAATATTTACTTTTCCCTATAAGCTTTTTCAAAGAGATGAGTTTTGAGACTTTTCTTAAAATCGGAGACAGATTTGGTATGTTTAAGACACGGAGGAAGAGCATTCCAAAGTGAGGCGGCGGCAAAGTTAAATCGACGACCGTCGTAGGTATCAGTTGTAACTTTGGGAACATCCAAAAGAAATGAATTCTGTGAACGTAAGGTCCTGGAAGGAGAGTATATTTTGAAATGTTCGGACAAGTAATTTGGAGCACGGTTGTTCAATGCGTTATATACAAACAAAAGTATTTTATATTGACCTCTGTATTCGGGAAGTCAGCAGAGATCTTTCAAAATTGGGGTCACGTGATTAGATTTCCTGATACGAGTTATCAGCCGTGTGGCAGTATTTTGGACTTTTTGCAGTTTGCTCACAAGTTGTTTGTTTATTCCGTATATCAATGAGTTTGCATAATCGAGTCGGGAAGTCACAAGTGAATTAATCAAAATTTTACATGCGTCGCCTGTGATGTAGGGACGGATGTGACCGATTTTCCGAACATGTTCTAACTATTGAACTGCATTTTTTCTCCATACTTAGAGTCTGGTCACAAAAGGCTCTAAGGTTTTTCACAAAAGGAGACTCATTAATCGAGCTTTCTTCAAAATTAAGATTGAATGTAGAAACGTCCTTTATTTTATGTATTGGACAAAAAAAGCATCAATTCAGTCTTTTCATGGTTTAAAAATTAAAAGATTGATGCACATTAATGATTTTATGTCTGCAAGACAAGTACTGCGAGGAGTAGCCACATACCTGACTCAAAATTTCATTTGGCTCAATGACGGGATATATTTGGGTATCATATGCATAGCAATGATACGGCATTTAATGAGCTTGCATATATTTCCAAATACCAAATCCAGGTTTGGAAAACAAACAGTACATCTGAGGCCCAAGAACCGAGTCCTGAGGCTCTACAATTTCAAGTAATTCCGCATTTGATAAGGTTGCACCTATCGAAACTCTCTGATTCCTGTCAGTTACGTAGGACTTTATCCCTGACAGCACAGCATTGGATATCACGTATATACTCAAGACGATGAAAAAGAATCTGTTGCATGGTCTATAAAACCAAACGCGGACGACAGATCGAGCATGACAAGCATAGGAATTTTTATAAAGGGCTGTAATGATGTCACGGTGAACACGCAGCAGACCAGTTTCAGTTGAGTGAGTATCGTGCAAATGGTCTGAGTATAGGTGACGATCTGGGCAAATTGCAGCGACTTTCTCAATGACCTTTGAAAGGTATGATAAATTTGAAACAGGTCTATAGTTTTTGAGTTTGTTCGTATTTAGTTTATGTTTATGTTTCTTTAATAGTTGCTCTATAACAGCCTGATTGAAATCCTTTGGCATGACAGATTGACTTAGTGATTTATTCACCAAGTCAGTGATGAAAGGTAAGAATTGTTCAGGGCAGTCTCACATACATTTTTACTGATATTGCTTATTGTTTTCACCCTCCAGAGTTATTAGGGTTAGTCCTCGTACACCAATCGAATGATAAGAGTTATTCCTTGAACACTAATGTGTTTCTTCGAAACCGGCCGAGAGATTTTAGGGTTAGTCCTCGCACACTATTGGACTGATTTAGATTAGTCCTGTACCCACCTGTGATATTTAGGTTAGAGTTGATACTCATTGTTCGACTGATAAGTCTTAGTTTCGCACCAACATCCAAAAGACGAGGGTTAGTCTTTGTATTTATGATATTTTGTATTTATTTTTGGCATGGCGTGGCATCGCATTTTTGCGTAGTAGTTCTATGACGTCATAAACGTTAATTGTTTTTCTGCGCCATCGGACTTTGGCGTGTCAAACCATCGGGTCACAGAATAAAACCTCAATGTACTATGAACATGCTCTTACGTCAAATTAGTTGAGAAATTTATACCCAATATGTGGGTGTGCAGAAATAAGGAAAGCAGACGATGGAAATTTTAAATCATCTCATACAGTTTAGTTGAAAGTTGGCTTTTATCGTGTAGAGTCTTCAAAAATCCAAATATAAGATGTTACAGACTGCTGTATCTTTAACTTCAAGTTCACTGGTTTATATCGAGTTGATAAATGAATAAAAATAACAATTCATAATTAATTATTCATCGTCAATATATCAAATATCAAGTTAAGGCACGTGTAGGCATTTTTGTATGACTTCAGCTTCAAAGGAAACAATTCAGATTCTAAAGGAGAAAAATTAGTGCTCATCTGAATTCCAGCAGTATGTTGGAAGGCCTGATCTTCGAAGACTACAAAAATATCATCAATGAAGAACTTCATCAGCCTTTTCATATCAATTACAGAGTACATGTACTTGTTAGTACGTGTGAGGGGAACAAATCCAAAATTGTAAAAAATACTCCTCCCCTCCATAGGTCATCAAAGGTCATTAATAAAGTGTAAGTGCATATAGTAACTATGTTTTTTTATGCCCCCTCAATAGAAAATTCGTCGATACATAGTTTTTGCTTGACCATCCGTCTGTCTGTTTGTCTGTTTGTCTGTTTTGCCGCAAAAATGTTAACCTTGCCTATAAATTTTGAGTGGATATGGCTATGATTTTCATATTTCACAGGTGTTATTGTAAAAAGACCTTTTGAACAGATGATGCTGACGAAAATATACTTCACGGTTATTTAATATAATATGTTTTTATTGTGACAAGATCTTTCAATGGGTATATATGTAGGACTCCAAAGTGCAATGGGACTCCAAAGTCCGATGGTCTGCGCAAATCCCCGATGGTCTGACATGCCAAAGTTAGATGGTGCGGAGAAACAATTAACGTATATGACGTCGTAGTACTAATGCACCAAACTACAAGGCGTCGCGCGTCTCATAGGAATCAAGACATAGGACTTTGGCGTAACCACCGGACTTTCGCGTCCGTAAAGACAGCGAGCCATCGGGGTTTGGCGCAGACCATCGTGGTTTGGCGAGACCATCGGACTTTGGCGTCACTATCGGACCTTGGAGTCTTACATTATATATCGGCAAAAATAACCGCCAGGTGGGAGAAGGGACGATCACATCCGCCCTTTTGCTTCTTGTCAAAACCTGAATAACGGAAAAATCCGTCGATAATTAAATCCCCCAAAAAATGACTAGAAAAAATTCCTGTTAAACAATAAGATCAAACATTTTAAGAAAAATATAGCAAAAAGATGGCACATCAAAACAAAAGGGCCACAAGATGTGATATGCTTGCTATTCACATCCGTGCCATCCAAGGTGAGCATGCACACACACAAAAAGAAAAACTTCAATTCTCCTTCACCACCAAGTCACGTGGGTATCACGTGAGATATGCAAGCCTACTCCCAGATCAGTTGCGCGTTTATTCCCAGATCGAGCAGAAGTGTTTTTTCATTGAAAGTGGTTATTAATTGATTTTGGATATCGTAGCAATGTCAGTGTTACAAAAACTTTCTGACGAGTTTGGAATAAGTACCTTGGACAAATCTAATGACGCCACAGTTCATGTAGAGGCTGATGTTCATGTTATTGGACCACAAGATAACTTTGAAAATTCTCCTACTAAAAAACAGCAAAGCTGTTTAGGAGAATCTTCTTTTTCTCCTGCAATAAAGCAGCCAAGCTGCTCAGGAGAACCTACCAACCTACGAGATTTGTTCGAAGAACGCCTCGTAGAAAAGCTGCTTTCAGCGCAATCTAAGCAGTTCCATGATATGCAAGAGTTTGTAATGGCTGAATTAAACACTACTAATGAGCGTTTAGATGAACTCTTGTCTGATGAGATTGATGGGGAACCACCAGCAAAGATGAAAAAGGTGTCTGAAGATTCTTCTGGAGAAACTGCGAAACCGTCCGAAAATTCCATCTTGGAAAAGTTATCTAAACAATTTGACGGTAAGGATAAGTTTGGATTGGCGATCGGAGATAAGTTTGCAAAAATTTTGAAAGCCATGTTTTCTGGAGACAAAACTAAAGCAAATGAAGAGAAGAAACGAGAAGAAAATTATGAAAAATTCAAACTTCCTCAAAATTGTGAAATGTTGTTGGTACCGAAAGTCAATAAGGAAATATGGCGATCATTACCGGCATCTGCAAGGAATTCGGATCTTGACATACAAAAGCCGCAAAAACTTATCGCACATGCCATAGTTCCGATAATTCGAGTCGTCGACAATCTCATTAAAACGGACCCTCATGGAGATAATGCTGGAACAAATGAGACCGTTAATCGGCTCATGGAGGCCATATCTATGATAGCCATGGCTAATGATGACATCAATCATGTGCGCAGAAATTGCATTAAGCCATCTCTGAATGTGGAATACCGATCTTTGTGTTCATCACAAAATGCCGTCACCGATAATTTATTCGGTGACAATATCACTGATCAGCTTAAAAGCATTCAAAAAGCAAATAAAGTCGGAAAGAAAATAAGTGAAGATCGCACAAAACCTGGCTTTTTTCATGGAAATCGGAAGCCTTTTTTAGGCTCAAAGAATTCCTGGACGATTGGATCCAGGAAAAGAGGAGGGGAGAAGAATGTTCGCGGAACCTTCCGCCCCTACCGAAGGAACCTGAGCAAAGACAGTCGTCGGCAATAAGTCAGGTTAGTGAAAAATTCACAGATGTCACCAATGACTTACCAATTGCTGGTAGATTACAGCATTTTTTGTCAAATTGGAAGCAAGTAACTAATGACAAAGTTATTTTAGATATTGTGTCTGGATACAAATTAGAATTTTCATCGTTACCTTTACAAAATTCTGTTAGAGAAACGTTTGTGAATAGTACACAGGCAATGTATTTGGACTGTGAAATACAAATTTTGAAGGACAAAGGTGTAATTCGGGAAGCTGTTTTCCGTAACGATCAATTTATTTCAACAGTATTTCTTACTCCTAAAGCTGACAAAACATTTAGAATGATTCTTAATTTGAAGGAACTGAATGAATTCATTGTATATAAACATTTTAAAATGGAAAGTTTTAGTAATGCACTTTGTATGGTTACCCCAAATTGTTATATGGGTACGATTGACTTAAAAGACGCTTATTATACTGTTCCAATTTGCAACGCAGATAGGAAATTCATGCGGTTCATTTGGAAAGGGCAGCTTTGGGAATACACCTGTTTAGCAATGGGATTAAGTTCAGCACCCCGTGTTTTCACAAAACTATTGAAACCTATTTTGTCTGATCTTCGTTCAAGAGGTCATCAATCAGTGATGTATATAGATGATTGTTACGTACAAGCTGAATCTTTTGATATGTGCTTGGAAAATATAAATGACACTGTAGAAATTTTAGAAAACTTAGGTTTTGTCATCAACCGGGAAAAATCTGTCATGATCCCAGCAAGAACTGTTACTTTTCTCGGATTTATCATTTGTTCAGAAACTATGACTATCAAGATTCCGCCTAAAAGGATAGAAAAGCTCAAAGTTAAAATAGATACGATTTTGAGTAAACGAAGAAATTCCATTCGAGAAGTGTCAGAATTGCTAGGCATGTTAAATTCTAATGTCCTTGCTTTTCCCTTAGGATCCTTGTATTGCAAGCGCCTCGAAATTGAAAAGATTCAAGCATTAAAAATAAATAAAAGAAATTTTGATGCGGTCATGTGCATATCTGATAGTTCTATTAGTGATCTGAAGTGGTGGTATGAAAACATAGAATGTATGGAATCACCCATTCGAAGAGATTCACCTTCTCTGGAAATGTTTACGGATGCTTCTCTTACTGTTGGCTGGGGAGCAGTTCTGGGTGATATACGGACTGGGGGACCCTGGTCGCAGATTGACAGCTCTAATTATCCTCATATTAATTATTTAGAACTGTTTGCCGTATATTTAGCTCTCCGGTCCTTCAAGAATAAGATTAGAGATAAGCATTTGAAACTGCACATTGATAATTCCACGGCCGTAGCCTGCATAAATCATTTTGGATCAACTCAGTCCGTGATTTGTAACCAATTAACAAGGGACATTTGGCTTTTGGCTTATCGTTATAATGTGTTCCTTACCGCTGTCCATATCAAGGGCTCATTAAATGCTGTAGCCGATATGGAAAGCCGTAAAATTCGCGATGACACGGAATGGATGTTAAAAAGAAAATTGTTTTTGAAGATAACCAGTATCTTTTCTCGACCAGTTGTCGACTTATTTGCATCTCGAGTGAATAATCAGTTAACTAATTACATATCATGGCATCCTGATCCGAGTGCTAGTGCTACTGATGCTTTCACATGTACCTGGAATTTGTATTCATGTGTGTATATTTTTTCTCCATTTAGTTTGATCCAGCGAATTCTGAAAAAGATTGTGGAAGAACAAGTACCAGCTGCAATTATAATTGTTCCAGATTGGCCAACAGCGAGTTGGTATCCATTCCTGATGAAACTGTGTGTCGATGCACCTCTTATTCTTCCTCAGTCCCGGGACACATTGGTATTACCTCATCGTCCTCAAGAAGTTCACAAACTATACCCAAAGCTGCGTCTTCTGGCATGTCACATATCTGTAAAATGTATCAATCTAAAGGTATTTCAGAGAAAGCAATTCCGGTTCTTATGAACTCTTGGAGAGCGTCAACTAAAAAACAGTATGATTCGCATATGAAAAAGTGGCTAGAATTTCTAAATCGCAAATCTATCCATATATCTGATACTTTTTCAATAGCAGTTGTCTTGGATTTTCTTACCGAACTTTTTGATAAAGGATATTCATATAGTACGATAAATTCCGCCAGGAGTTTTCTTAGTTGTTTATTACCACCTGTTAATGATGTGGCTATTGGTTCTGATCCGCTAATGGACATTTGCGAAATTGCGTACAGTGGACAACAGACTTCAGACTTCGGACTTTATTTAAGGGGGAGAATCTCAAGGTGTAGAATTTATAAATCACATTTACGTTTGAAGGAATAATGCAATAGCATTTGATATTATGGTTATAAATAAAGGACATATTTCTGCGACATTTATAAATAGGAAATAAGGAACACTTGGATTACATAGGTTTCAGTAAGTCTCTGCGCAATCGGAACTCGCATCGGAAATGTGTTTTCATTTTCTCTCTTACTTACATCTTTATTTAATTATGCTTTATACGAATTTTATTATTAAATATTTGACTTTCAAGATTTTTTCAGTTTTACAAATTGTTTACTGTATGCCTGTTTTAACACCCTCCCCCGCCGAAAAAAGAGAAAAGGATGTGCCCTAATGTACAAATGTATATCGAACTGAAAATAAATAAAGTGTGATGTGCATTTGACTTAGCTGGAAACATGACGCAGATTCCTGATCTACTCAGCTTTCTCAAATTTATACCGATTGCAATTACCTGGTCCAAATCATTTCAATAAACAAGGCTTATATACAGACTTAGTATCAGAACTCAAACTCTAATTTGGCTAAATAAAATTAGGGTACAATACGTTAATTAAAAAGCCAGCTGATCCCACCCTCTCACAAGCACTCATTTTTTGGTACAGTCCTTGTATAGGCAGTGAAACTATCTTAATATGCAAATGTATCTAAAACTGAGATGGAAATTAACATACTACCCCCACCCCTGAGAATGGAATTTTCGAATTTAGAATATTTACCTTTTTCGGTTTGTCAAAAAAAAAAATTTCAGGGAAGAAGTACCCACCCCCCCCTTAAAAAAATTTCAAAATCTATAGTGTCTCTTCAGTACTTATTTTATATATTTAACGACTATATGTTAATCAACTTTAATTCGCAAAGACTTTATTTCGCGATTAAACAGCCGTTAACTAACTAGTATGTGACGATCAATTTTCGCGATCAAGCCGATTTTGGATTTGTTATTAATTAACACAAAGACTTTAGGGACCGGTTCACGGCGAGGAATATTCGCGATGACAAGGTACTCGTAAACTTCGCGAAAACTTTTTGCAAGCGAAAATAAAAGTTGGTTTACAGTAACCGGAAACATTAAGCTTTTAGTACTTTTAACATTATTCTTATATTCAATATTAAACAAATTAAAATGTAAAAACAAACAAACAAACAGGAAAAAAATCCATTTTTTATCTTTGAAAGACAGCTTTTACTTATTGTCATTAAACTTGGTTTCTAAATTGTCCACTATATTTAAAATAGGCTAATTTAGTATAAGTTTTATACAGTAAAATATTAAATTAAAGTTTTGACAAAATTCATGCTTTCTACTCATTTCATTTTCCAACGACAAATAGCCCAGCAAATAGGAATTGAAAAGTATAATGCGAGTAATATGACACAAATTTGTGCATGCAGGGCGTTAAACATCCCTTATTTAAAAAGATTTATTTACAGTGTATCCCATTGATCGGAAGTTGTACCTTCGGTTTGTAAATTAGAAAGAAATTAAATGTGAAGTTGAAATATAACGTCTGTACATTTCATTTTCTGAGATTGTAGTTGGTTGTAGTTTATATTTGATACTATTCAATTAAATAAATCATACAAAAATATGTTATTTCGAGACAGTTTAATGTTCACGAATAAATTCTTTGCAAACTTTCTAATTAAACCAATCAAAATACGAATTTCAAAAATCTTCGATTTAATTTTTTCAAAGCTATCAGAGGCTTATACATTTTCAAATGATTTGCTATAAATTTATTTTTTTCTCAATTTTTTAAACCGCTCCCTTAGAAAAGTCCGCCTTTAAATGTCTGAAGTCCGAAGTCCGCTGTTCGCTGTACGCTATTTCGCAAATGTCCAATTAGACGTTTCATGAGAGGAGTCTTTATCGACCGTCCTAATTTACCGCGGTATACAGAGACTTGGGATGTGAGCACGGTCTTATCGTTTATTCGCAGTATGGGGGAAAATGAAGTTTTATCAGTGTTTGATTTGACATTGAAGCTTGTCATGCTATTAGCGTTAGTAACAGAACAGAGAGCACAAACTTTGTCATTTTTAGATTTAGATAATATGCATGTTTATGAAGATAGAATTGTGTTTTGTGTAAATAATGTTGTAAAACAATCTAGGCCATCTTATCATATAAAACCAATTACAGTGTTAGCTTTTCCAGATAAGATACTTTGTGTTGTGTCATGTATTAAAGTGTATATAACAAAGACGGAAAAATATAGAGGTAATGGAAATAGAAAACTTCTTTTGACAACCCAAAAGCCGTTTCGAGAGGCATCGAAGGACAGTATTTCTCGCTGGATAAGAACTCTGTTATCTAAATCTGGCATTGATACCAGCAAGTTTTCTGGACATAGCACTCGCGCTGCTGCAAGCGCCGCCGCACGTTCTTCAGGGATTTCAGTTGACAATATCTTATCACATGTTGGATGGTCTAATAAGAATACATTTGCAAAATTTTATGACAAAACTGTTTTACATAATGATAAAAATTTTCAGTCTGCAATTTTGTCTTCAACATGTAGCTTTGATGATATGAATATTCAATAAATTTTTGACAGTTATAGGAATTTTTCTACTTTGTATAATTCCTATTTTCAATATGTGAATATTTGCTTTAAACATCTCACGTGATACCCACGTGACTTGGTGGTGAAGGAGAATTAGAAAATTAAAGTAGACTTACCTGTAAGGTGAACTTTAATTAAAATTCTCCGAAACACCAAGGAACGTTGGGTATTACGTGCCCACCCTTGATCTCCCTCCCATGGGAACTAGGGTGATAAATTTATAATAATAGATAAAAATGTAGCATCTGTAAAATTGCTTATTATCAAGAATATTCACATATTGAGTTAAATACTGATCTGGGAGTAGGCTTGCATATCTCACGTAATACCCAACGTTCCTTGGTGTTTCGGAGAATTTTAATTAAAGTTCACCTTACAGGTAAGTCTCCTTTAATTTTCTAATTCTGTATGACAGCAGACTGGCCTTCCCAGATAAAGATATTGAACAATATGCAAAAGAAAACAACAAACATTCGAAGAATCTCTAGTATATAATATAAACACTTGCTACGCTATCTACTTCTAATAGAAAGACAGCAGTTAATCACTGTACTGTCCAGCTTAAACTTGCAAATAACACCTCATTTATATAATTCTCATCGTATTCTATCTGCAGCATTTTAACACTGGACTGCTTATCTATGCCTAATAAAAACATTGCAAATAACGAATATTGTCATATGAGCCAGCAAGCAGGAGAGGTAAGATAAGTAGATAACAGCAGTTAATCACTGACCTGCCGATGACAGCAGTTAATCACTGACCTGTCTCAACCATAGCGCTGCAAAATGTTTATTTGTTTATAATTCCGCTTAACATGCATCGCGTGAAGAAGATATAAAGCAGCAGTTAAATCACTGACCTGCATGTTAGACCCTATTAAATTTTCAATGACTTTATCCTGATATACCTATGTAAAGCATTTGAATTCCAGCGACCCAAATGTTGAATGCAGCTTTCTGAATAACCTAATTGCGCTGCATGAGTAGCTGCACCTATACGAAAACTATGACCTTTAAAACGTTTGGGATCAAAACCTGCAAAGGATATTGCTTTTGAAAGCTGAGAGCTGACAAACGATTAAGTAACTGGGGTGCCGTCTACAAATTGAAAAAATGGACCTGATGAATGGGATGATTTTTTGCAATACTCATGCATGGCTTGAACAGGACAGAATTCACCCGAACCTCCCTGAATAGAAACAATTATAGGATCATTTTTGTGATGATGAATGACAATTTGAACACTGTGTGGCAGGTACCCATCACCATGGAATGTAAAGTCCTGTACTTGCAAAACACGAACTCTGTCAGCTACTGACTTGACAACAACCTCCCCTAGCCGTAGAAATGCATTAAAACAAAGGAGATACAATGCTTTTAATAACAACTGATTCAGTAGCTGAGATACTGTCATTTTACTTGCGTTTATAAGTTTGTGCAGGATTTCCTTAGTAATGGGTAGCCTAGTATCTTGTGAAGGTAACAACCTACTACACCCTTTTAGTAATTTCCTAAGAATAAAGGTTTGAGTTGGGTCATGGAGGTTCAGGAGCTTATGCAGGTAACTTAATGCAGATACATGAGATGCAATACTACTAGCACTGTACTGTTTATCAAATAAATAACCAATAAAATTACAGACACTTTGAAGACTCAATGGAATAGAGCTAGCACCTTTATCCATGGTTTGAAATAGGTTCCACGACTGTCTGTATGCAGCACGTGAAGATGCCGAGAGCGACGCAGCTAAAATGGAACAAGTAGTTAAGTTCAGATCTGCAAGAGATGAGAGGGGGTAGGAGTTGGCAGATGGTCCAGGTGAGGAGCCTTCTCCCTGACTGCCTGAAATTGAAAACGTGATAACTTATCTGCTATAATATTAAATTTCCCTGGAATATGCTTTGCTCTAAACCAAATATTGTGCGACAACGAAACAAGAACTAAGCGGCGCACTAATCGCATCAAAACGTTGTCCTTACTAGATTTTTTATTTATAATATGCACTACTGCCATGTTATCGGACATGAAGATAATTTTCTTATTGCTCATTTCTGAACCCCAAATTTCCAGGGCAAGGACAATTGGGAACAATTCTTTTATTGCGATATTTATATTGGTAAGGTTTTTATCCCATTCCCCAACAAACCACTGAGAGCCAAAAACTGCAGCGTAACCCAAAGACCCTGACGCATCCGTGTATAATTTGATAGTATCTGAGGATTCCCATGCCTCTTGAAACAAAACCGATCTCCCGTTAAAATGATCTATGAAGTGAAGCCACATAGTCAGATCTGCTCTTGCTTCACGAGAAAGGCGAATATAGTGGTTCGCGTTTTTAATACCTATAGTTAGATCAATCATGCGCCGCAAAAAGGCCCTTCCAGGAACTACAACTGAACAACCAAAATTCAAAAGACCTTTAAGAGACTGAAGATTTTTTAAGGTAACCTTTTTTCTCGTATAATATTGCAAAAGCATGGTGCGACATTTATCGATTTTTTCCTGCGGTAAACGACTAACCATCTCCTGCGAGTCAACTTCTATTCCATAAATAGTCAAAGAAGTAACTGGCCCAAATGTTTTCTCCTTATTAATAGGGATGTTAATTCTCTTCAAATTCTAAATCATGCTTGCACTTGTCTGAATTTGCCGGGCCTATAAAAAAGAAGTCATCAAGAATGTGTGACATTCCTGAAGCGCCGAGCTTTGACAACATAACCCACTGTAATGCATCACTCAACCTTTCAAATATTTGACATGAGCAGCTAGCTCCCATGGGTAGACAACGTTCAAAATAAAATTGTCCTTTCCAAGCAAAACCAAGAAGGTGGTAATCGAGTTCATTTACAGGCATAATACGAAAAGCATCTTTGATATCTGATTTCGCCATCAAGGACCTTTTACCAAATTTACGAACCAGAACAACCACATCATCAATAGAATCATAAAAACTTCAGCATTTTCTCATGGGATGTTAGAGTTTACAGAGTCATGCTTAGGATATGAAAGATCGTGAATGATTCTAAATTTATTGGGATCAGATTTAGGGACAACACCCAGAGGAGAAGTTTTAAAATGTGAAAATGGAGGATATAAAAATGGCCCTAAAATCCTATCAATGGCTAAACCAGCATTAATATAATCCTCAACAACTTGAGGATGATCGAAAGCGGATTTGTGATTATGAGGAGGATGAGCTGATGGGAATGATGTACATCCTAATCTAAAACCATATTTGATGCCATTAACTAAGTAAGTGATCGTAACTTGGTAGTTTCATAACCCATTAATTCATTTTGTAATTTTTCCGGGTTTATGGGTGTTGGTAGGGGCATCCTCCCGCATGGTAGATGACTTGGAGACTTTGACTGCAGTGCATTGTGCTTTGGGATGGGGGCCATTACAGTTTTGGCATGCATGGGCATATCTACATTGTTTGACACTACACCTATTTCCTCTGTTGTATGCGTAGCAAATTCTGTTTGCACGAAAGGGCTGATTTTTTGCAACATAAGAATTAAATTTATTCAGTGACCTGACACCCATGGATGCTGCTTTAAGGCGGAGCTCCGTAACAGGTTTTTCCCAAGGCAAATTCGCCGATTCTCTAATCTTTCTAAACGATTCATCATAATTTCTCCAGGCTTGATCTACATGAAGCCTGCTGATTTCGCGGACTGTGTAAGCGTATTTAATCAAATTGCATGCCTCTTGGGGGAAATTTTGTAAGTAAATGCAACTGAAAATATGAAAAGCATCTGTCCATTGATTTATTGACAGTGGGGTTTTGTTATTCGATGCTTGTTGAAATTCAATTTTGCCTGCCTTTATTGTTATTGATAAGGGGTCCTCATTTGTGGATGGCAATAGTAAGTGCATCTCCACATACTCATTATTCCATATTTTTTGCTTGATTTTGGGAGACACCATTGCCCCAAGAGGCACACAATCACTTATTTCGATGGGAACATGCTCATATGACCTGCTTGCTGACTCACCTGCAAAAACTGTGTCTAATAAAGATGTGAGTGACGAGGCAGCTGCGGTAGATTTTTCTGTAGATAGCGCTGCAGCGGTCTGTAAATTAGGCTGGCTCGTTAACGCTACAGGGGGCATCACCATTGTCGCTTGATTCAGAGGTAGAGATTGGGACGCGGATGACAATTCTGTAGATAACGCTGGCGCAATTTGTTCATTTGGCTGGCTTGGAGTTAACGTCCCGGGGGACACCACTGTTGTAGCTTGATTTAGAGGTACAGTTTGTGATGCTGCAGCTGCGCGCGTCTCTAAGTTCTGTTGTTGCAGCAGTATTTGTTTAGCCAGTTCAGCGTAATCAATCGAGACCTGATTTGCTATTTGATTGACAGCCGGCCTCGGTTCAAGAGTTACAGGTTGTTGAATGGCTCCCTGAGAGCCAGCGGTCGGTACTCCTATGTCGTTAATCTGAGGCAGGGGTGGTACAGATGTCAATGTTTCTACCACTGCGCTCCCCGGGGACTGCATCCTCCTCCTTTTTCTCGGTGCTTTTCCGGCTTGCTTTGGGGGCATTGTTCCTGAAAACAATACTAAAATCGTGTAAAACATGCCAAAATGATATAATCTTGATTATAATGTTTACCTGTTACCCAGCAATCACTTTATATATCTTGTCGCCTTACGATATGTGCGACTTAATGAAAAATTTTATTAAACTAAACACTGGGTAACGTATCAACCATTACTTAAGTGAAGCACACAGTGCAATCGCAATTGAAATTCCTCAAACAATCATTAGCAATAAAACAATATAGAACTTATCAGTCCAATGTTTATCCCAAGGTACATAACATAAATATAAGCACAGTTTAGAAACTTGATAGACAAAAACCATTTTTTTTAATTCAAGTGCGACTGGTAAAAAACATGAGGAAGACTACAATTCTGTACTATTATTTAATACGTGGATAAATAGGTACATAACAACTTTGAACCTAAACTCCCACACAATAAGTACATATATGCAGCCTACTCCGTACCAACGTTAAACATGGGTAGGCACAGATAAACTTTGCACCTAAACTCCCATACAATGAGTACATATATGCGGCCTACTCTGTACTATTGCTAAACACGTGGGTATAGGTTCATATATTGACTGTGTACCTCTACTTCCAAACGATAAGTACATAAGACCTAAACGTCATACCGATTGTAATCAGTAATAATCAGACAGAATATATACTTTGACATCTAGTCTCCTACATATATTGTACAAAAGAATAAACAATAAAGAAACGAGATAATGCGAAACAATGCCCAGATAAATAACTGCTACATAAGACGAAACCATTGTCATTATGAGCCACCTGGTCCTGAATATGTCTCATCAGAAACAAGTTCACCAAACATGCATGCATGATTCTAAATATTTCGAACATTGATTTAATTGCCTAACAGCAAACAGCCATCAACTAGCCTTTTACTAACCATGCTATCAGCACTGACTGACAGAGCAATTAATTCTATCTTTACAACCTTAAAACTTCGTAGCCTACCACAAACATAAGCACCCCAGTGTGCAATTCATGTAGAATGAGACAAAAAATTATACTGGCATTAATAAGCTTGGCGATTGAATAACTGCATTCCTTATACTTCGAAGGAACTTCCGCATAGGCTGGTCGTGCGAGGGGGTGCAGCACAGATGTACACAATCAGGACCCAGATAGTTTAGGTCATGCCAGAAACCTCTGTGACGCCAAAAATGGATTCCCGGCAAAGAATGGGTCCTAATCTCCAATTGTGTATTCGTTTTTACTACTTTGTCGTTAAAGCCATTGCAGGCTGCGAAAGGCAATCGTCTTATCAACTGTCCAATTATCACCATTTTTGCACCAACGCCATCCCGCAAATATGCTGCCACAAATATGAGGTCACCAGCTAACTTTTCACAAGAAGTCAAATCACATATATCATTTTCCCCAACCTGCAAGAAGATAATATCTGGCGGCGAAACAAAATGAAAAAGTTCCCTTCTATCACCGCGTCCTACAGATCCATTAAGACGGCGTAAACGAAGACCTCCTTTTCGACGGAAAGTCACATTAAAACTGTCATCCAACCTCAAATTAATTATACCTTTACTTGAACAATATTCCTTCAATCTGCGAATGTAGGAATGTCCAATTATACACACATCAAGTCCAGAAGCCATACTTATCAGCGTCACACCGGAAAGAAAAAGAACTCTTTGTATGGGAGCTTAAACGATACCCTCGCACTCCCAGAGTAAACGCCCACTAAATAATACAATTATTTTCAAATGACGTAACTTACAAATCGCAAATCTCTTGGATTTCTTTACGAAATATCTTCAAAATATACGTGATTCCAAAATTACTGTGGACAGCGCGGGAATAAAAATACAAGTGATCCGCTCAGCTGTCCACGTGATACTAGCCCGCTAATCATTGGCTGGAATTTCGCATACCACCAGAGTAAAATCCCAGCCTGCAAAATCTATTACATAAACCATCACACCCATGTAAATACAACGTATTTAATACATAAACAACGCATTTAATACATAAATTCAATTATAATCATAATTGCTGTTTTTTGGAGTTATTCTTCTTGGCTGAGGATCGGATATCCTTAATGATAAATTGTATCCACTGACTAGGTCATTGTATCGACCATAGAACTTATGAAATGATGACTTTATGCGAGATTGCAGATATTCTTGTTTCATCACATTTTCTGTCAATGATTTATTTACCTCGTTATAGAAATTGTTCATGGTTACGTTGAGCATGCTCTTGTGTATCGATGCCTACGCTTACGTCTCTATTCAAAAATGTTCCAGCGCACTCACATTGCTTCAAGGAGTGCTTAAATGATTCCTAAAACTATCAATATTGCCTTAATTTGCTCTCATATGGAAAGACAATGCTAAGTTTTCTAAAGCAGTATTCTCCTCGTTGTCAATGAAATGGTGACTATACTAAGTCATCAGATATTATAATGATGATAAAGCTTTCCTAGAATTTTAACTTTTATCAACAAAATAAAAGGATCAATTAAAATTAAAATGTTTGCATAGAAGGTGCAAGCCCCAATTAATAAAATGAGATAGTAATTAGGTAATTCATTTGTTTCATCAACGTGAATAAGCCCACAAAGAATAAAAAAAAATTTCGTAGTCAAAATTAGAAGATTTGCAATTTAGGTTTTCCCAAGTTTTGGCATAAAAGTTCTGCATGTCCAATAAACAAAGAGCTGGTGATCAAAATATCACAGGCTTTAACTACTGTAAAATCACATATTTTAAATTTTTGTGGTTCAAGTAAAAACTTTTGTGAGAAGTTATGTATGTAGCATTTTACAATTCGTGTTGGACATGAATTCATTGGTCTCTTCAAAAATAGAAAACAGCAAAAAGTAAATCCCACGAAATTTTGTGATTTCAAAGTATTTCTTCAAATTAATTCTGAAATATATACATGTATGTCTAAAAAAATATATGTCTAATATCTCTCAGGATAAACCGAGGGAAACTTGAACTCTACGAGCCTGTGTCTTTTATATATAAGAGTCCAACAACAAGAGTCCAACAATTTCACTAAATGTAAAATTTTACATAAAAAAAAATTCCACATTTCGTCATCAAAAAATAAAATCAGAATTTTACTCAAACAATGTAAATACAATCTCCCAAATTTGTTTGACAATACTTTATTTTAAAACAAGATAAAATCTGGTTAAAATATAATATAAAAATGAAGATTAGAAACAGTGTTCAAAACAATGTGTAATACATCTAGATAAGCAATCTAATTTCGGTTTACTAGACAGAAACACTGGAAGCTGAGTGCATATGAATTAGGATGTACAGATGATATATTGATTGTAATCTCCGCGGTCCTTAAGTGAAACAAAATCTTTTACCTTTGCATTGATTTGAGCAAAACGTTAAAGGATGATTTTATTTCATACTTCATTAAAAGATAAAAGAAGTTAAATAATGTAATCGATTGACGAGTTAAATAAAGAGGGGCCAATGCATTAAGTTTATCGAGAATTCTAAAAAATGACAAAGTTAGATCCTTTGTAGTTCTTCGCATTTGTGTTTTTATCTCTTCTGTTTTTAGTTGGCGGACAACAGACTATAACGATTAGCATATATTTTTGAACTTATGAGGTTAAAGCAGGCGAAAATTTACCGGAGTATCTATTGGTATGCACCACGTATTTCATAGCCCACTCAATTTATTTTTTACAAAATTTTCTATGATCGTAAATTAATTAAAATAGTAAATGAATATACAAAATTTTGATTACACGGTATTCATCTTTATGGTCCGTTATGCACAAAGTGGAGCTAATATCAAAACCATTATAATTACAGCAAAATTGTGAGCAAAATTAAAAAGAATGCATAGTAGAACAAAGCGCTTCCACATAGCAGCATTTTGACACTGATTCGGACCACACGAGTGCTTTATAGAACAGTCAAGTCCGCTGTACCCATTGTTGCAAATGTAGACGGCCTTTCCTTTTTGAAGATGACATGTTCCGTTATTAAAACACACATGTCCCTGACACTGGTCTACAATCAGTGTTTCACAGTTTTTACCAGCTGTTCCATTCCTAAACTGACATTGGTAATCCCCGATCTTGTTCACACACTGTCCTCGGTTATAACAGTTCTGTCCAAAACAGTAATCTGGAATGCTACAGTTCTGTCCCGTGAAATGAACAGGACATGAGCAGTTATATCCAGAATAGGTATTGGTACAAGATCCAGAGTGTTGGCAGGGATTCGTTGCACAATGATCAACAATATCACAGATTTCTCCAAGGAAGCCTTTAGCACAGTGACACTTGTAGTTAGCTCCAGATATCAAACATGTTGCACCATTCTGACACTGGTGGTTGGTGCATGAGTTAGTTATGGAACAATCAGGACCTCTATATCCAATGTTACGCATTGTCCATGATTATTACACGTACTATTGTGACACTGGTTTGCAACCAGTGAATCACAGGTCCTACGAGTTGTTCCATTTGCACAGTCACACGTATAACTCCGTTAATGTTGACACATTCACCTGTGTTACAGTTCTGATGGTAACAGTAATCACGCGTCTGACAATATGTATCCTTAAAACTTGGAGCACATTTACATGTATAGTTACGGTTACCATTAACACAAGAGGCTCCATTCAGACATTGATGATGAAAACAGTAAGTTTGTTCACAGTCTTTTCCTAGGTATCCAGCTATACATTGACACGTGTAAGAACTATGTTCGTTTTGACAAGCTCAAAGGTTAGAACAATATTGGTTAGAACAATAATTTCGAGTTTCAGAGTCTTTCCCCATAAATCCATCATTACAGGAACAAGAGTAAGTATTCCCTGTGATGTGACAGTAACCACGATTAGAGCAGTTCTTATTATAACAGCGATCTACCCTTTCACAGTTTGTCCCGAGATACCCTCCACAACAAGAGCAATTATATCCCGTTTTTGTATTAGTGCAATGTCCATGTCTGCATGGATTACTGTGACAGTAATCTTTCATTTCACAATCATTTCCAAGAAATCCTTGTTTGCAGCCACAAGTGTATCCACTTCGTCCATTATGACAGATTCCATGACCGCTACATCTCTGTCCATGACAGTAATCACGTGTTTCACAAAAGATCCCTATGTAACCAGGTTTACACGAACATGTATAATTAGAATTTTCACTATTACAAGTAGCACCGTTTTTACAAGTGATATTAAAACAATAATTGTTTTCACACTTTCTGCCCTGGAAACCAGAATTACAACTGCAAATGTAGTTTTGTTGACCGTTCTGGCAGGTTCCATGTCCACTACAATTCTGATGGTAACAGTAATCACGTGTTTGACAGTACGATCCTATATATCCTGGAGCACATTTACACGTATAGTTACGGTTACCATTCAGACAGGAGGCTCCATTCTGACATTTATGATTAGAACAGTAAGTTTGTTTACAGTCTTTTCCTAGATATCCAGCATTACATTGACTCGTGTAAGAATTATGCTTGTTTTGACAAGTTCCATGGTTGGAACAATGTTTGTTATAACAATAATTCCTTGTCTGACAGTCTCTACCCAAGAATCCACCATTGCAGATACAATTGTAAGTATTCTGTCCATTAAGACAGGTACCATGGTTAAAACATTGCTTATTATAACAGTGATCTACTTTCTCACAGTACGTTCCGAGATACCCTCCATAACAAAAACAATCATATCCCGTTTTTGTATTATTACAATGTCCATTTCTGCAAGGATTACTATGACAGTAGTTTGTCAGTTCACAATTATTTCCTTGATAATCTGGTTGGCACGTGCAAGTGTATCTACTTTGTTTATTATGACAGATTCCATGACCACTACATCTCTGCCCATGACAGTAATCACGTGTTTCACAAAGAGTTCCTTTATAACCAGGTTTACACGAGCATTTATAATTAGAACTTCCCATATGACAAGTGGCACCGTTTTTACAAGTGTTATTGAAGCAATAGTCGTATTCACAGTTACTTCCTAGAAAACCTGGTTCACAATTACAAGTGTAGTTTTGTTGACCGTTCTGGCAGGTTCCATGTCCACTACAGTTCTGATGGTAACAGTAATCACGTGTTTGACAGTACGGTCCTCCATACCCGGGGGCACATCTACATGTATAGTTAGAGTAACCGTTGACACAAGAGGCTCCATTCAGACATCGATGATGAGAACAGAAATTTGTTCACAGTCTTTTCCTAGATATCCAGCCCTGCATTGACACGTGTAAGAACTATGCTCGTTTTGGCAAGTTCCGTGGTTAATGTTTGTTATAACAATAACCTCGTGTTGCACAGTCTTTACCAATGAATCCACCATGACAGGTACAATTGTAAGAATTCCCTGTGATGTGACAGATTCCATGATTAGAACAGTGTTTATTATAGCAGTAATCTATTACATTACAGTTCGTTCCTAGATACCCTCTAAGACAAGAACAATTATATCCCGTGTTTCTGTTGGTGCAATTTCCATGCATGCATGGATTACTTAGGCAGTAGTCTTTCAATTCACAATCCATTCCTCTGTAACTTAGCTGACAGACACAGGCGTATCCATCGTGTCCATTATAACAGGTTCCATGACCCCTGCATGTCTTTCCGTCACAGTAATCACGTATTTCACAATGCGTTCCTTTATAACCAGGTTTACACGAACATGTATAATTAGAACTTCCACTACGACAAGTTGCACCATTTTTACAGGTATTGTTGAAGCAATAGTCGTATTCACAGTTACTTCCAAAAAACCAGGATTGCAGTTACAAGTGTAATTATGCTGTCTGTTCTCACAGTGTCCGTGTCCATTACAGCTCTTTTCGTCACAGTAATCAATTTGGTCACAGTCTGTTCCGGTAAATCCTTTGTTGCACGAAAAAGTATAGACAGAGTTTGAATTTGAACAGTTTCCATGTTTACACGGATTGTTATAACAATGATTATTTAGCTCACAATTCTTTCCAGGGTACTGCGACCTACACTGGCATGAATAATCATTTGGTTCATTTTGACATTGTCCACGATTGTTACAGTTTCTTCCAAAACAGTAATCGTACATGGTACAGTTCTGTCCCATGAATGGATCAATGCATGAACAATTATATCCAGACGCAGTATTTATGCAAGTTCCTGAATGTTTACACGGATCCATCGTACAATAATTAATTTTATCACACAGTTCTCCCAAGAAGCCTTTGTCACAATGACACGTGTAGTTAGCTCCAGTAATCACACATGTAGCACCATTTTGACACTGGTTGTTAGCACACGAATTTCTTATGGAACAGTCCGGATCGGTATATTCATTATTGCACGTACACACAGACTTATTATGCGCAACATGACATTGTCCGTGATTGTTACATGTATCACTGTGACATTGGGTAGCAGTCAACGACCCACAGTTTCTACCAGTTATTCCGTTTCTACACTGACACGAGTAGCTCCCTTTCTTGTTGACACACTCTCCTCCATGACAAGGCTCCAGAAGACGTTCATCCTCATCAAGCTGACATTTCAGACCATAAACAGAGGAAGGACATTTACAATGAAAACTACCAGCTGTGTTTGTACAGGTACCGTGTCCAAAGAACTGTCGAGTAGCACACTCATTGGTGTCCTGATCGCAGTTATGTCCATGCCACTCTTTAAGATAAAGTTAAATTAGGTTATTGGTTAACTTCTTTAAAATTCAATTTGTAAGTATAACGCTTTGTATTCACTTAAATTCTGTTAGTTTTAATTAAATTCGAAAATGGCTGAAACTATATGAAGAAATACTCGAAATATATTTAATGTATAAACGTCTAGTAAAGAGATATGTCCAATAAAATATGCCAACAGCGGTGAGGACATGCGGTTGACGACTCAGGACTTTGACTGAATAGAACGAATTACTTATGTTTTACTTTTACAAAAAAAGGGAAAAAGTAATTTTCCTTTTTTTGACACTTCGACACCAGAATATGGACTCTGGTCTGTGGTTATGGATATTACAAATCGAAGGCTTTTTTTTAAAACCCCACGTTTTACACAAGAAAATGCAGCAAAAACTATCCGTCGTACGCCTACACGTTGGATTACATTACAATTAGGACTAGTAAAACTTCTTTTGGGGCAAAATACTTAAATGGGAACCCGGATATCTTTTTGTCGTCAGATTAGCAAATCAAAAAGTACTATACTAAACTTTAGTTTACAATACCTAACTAATTTTTTTTATCTCATTTCGAAGAACTTCCAAATATGCATTTTTTTTAAATCTAAATTTCATTTTATATTTATAAATGGTAATTCAAATAAATGATAATAAACTATCTAATCTTGTTGTTTTGGTGTTGGTTTATTACAAAACCAATTACATGCATTTTCCATGTGATTTCAACCCACCTAAAAAATAATTTTCTTACAAATATTTTCACAAAGTTTACACTTTTTACAAAAGATGTTCAGTTTCATTCAGTATTTAATACAATATATTTTACTGTGTTAATTCAAAGTTTACGGTATAGTAAATCAAAATAATATTGCTATGTTTTCGGGATAGTATTTCGAACATCATACAAGTAATTTTGTAACTTTAGAAAAAATTATTTCTTGTTAATTTACATTTCTTTACAAAAAAAATTATCATAATACGCCATGTATATATTTTGAAAATATTAAAGCCCTAAATCTTGGAAAAAAATTCTGCAGTAAAGTTTCATAGTTAATTAAAGTATTAATTGAATACATTAACTATACTTTTAAAGTTAATTTATCAATACACACATGTATTAAATGTTTGTTAGGGAAGATGCCAAAGTGACAAATTGACCAATAGATTGAATGAATGAATTACACTATGGGTTACCGCAGATTCGACGGGCATTTTACGATTAAAAAAAAAGTACAGGCCCTCGGAAAAGCATAACGATTTGAGTTTGATCCATACATTTAGCAGATGAAAAGCAATATGTCGAATTTTATTCAATACTAGTTGCATGCTCACAATTACCGTTACAAAAATTTCAAATATGAAATAAACCTTGAATTTAAGGCTACCCCCCTCAACGTTACACTGCAGGGCGATTTGCGGAGAGATTTTTGCTGTTGTGCTATCGGTGAATTTAACTGTCAGGTGGATTCCCTGGCCTATGGTGCATGTAATTACCGGTATTGTAATGTTAAAAAACTTTTCCATTAAAATCCTTCAAAGATAATGCTCGTTCACCTTAACCATGAACAGTGTTGAATCGCTGGTGTTCTAAACGTGACACAGATGTACATTTTCTGGTTCACAGGGGAACAACAATAAGTGCCCGTACCATTTTTCTTACTTATCTTTGTATTTTATCTCATAAAACAATATTTTTTCAATTGGATTTTTGCAATGGTCCTAACGTCTAACAGAGGATTTACACACAGGAATCGGCTTCTTTCTCCGGGTCATGAAGAGCCGTCATTCTTACCAGTACACCATGTAGATGAACATGCATTTTTAGTGTAACTGAGCGAAATAGTAAATAGGAATCGATAGAAATTTCCAGTTTAAGGAAAGTATTGAGGAAAGTTTCATAATTTTTCAAAGTAGTGCAATGACCTGTTAACTAAAACATTGTTTCTAAAAAAAGTTTAGCCTTTCAAAAGAAATCCAGTCATGTTTAATGTAATAAAGAATCAGAGAAAGCATCATTTAATTTTTTTAGTGGTATAGGAGGAGTTGCGAGTAAGAGACGGGTATCCTTCAATGAAAGATATGGTATAGATAACGAACAGTATTCAATACTAGAAGTCCATTAACCAATATAAAAAAGGAGCAGAGCACACACAGACCTCCAAAACATCAGAACAGGGACCAGGTGCCATGGAGGGAGTAAACATTCCCTGCCGACCAGTGAAACCTGCTGTGTGCCCCTTGTCATGATAGAGAATGAAAAATCCGTCGTCAATTCACTGTGTAAATAATGGACTAACAATATAATTAATATGAAAAACGTTAAATAAGAATTCGATTCAATGATAGATTGGATACGCATTGTATCGACCATAGAACTTACGAAATGGTGACTTTAAACGAGACTGCTTATATTCGTCAACTTGTTTGACAATAATTTACCTCGTTTTAGAAATGGTAAATACGTGGAGTATGATTTTGTGTATCGAATCAACCGAGATATGTAAACTCCACATGCAACTGACAAAGGTATATTGCTGCATTTAAAAGGGAAGTTCACGATTGAAAAGTAAGAGTCATCACGTTTACATGAATCATAGATTTTGGTTATTAGATAACAATTAACGTCATTTTAAAAGTAAAATACCTAAATATGAAAGAGTTGTGTCAGATTCTGTGGTATCTTTTATTTCAAGCTCAAAGGGATATAACGTATCGATATAAGAATGAAAATGACCATCGTTAACTGATAATACGTCGTCGACATATCTAAAGGTCGAGATTAAGGCCACATCAAGCATTTTCTTCAAGTGTTTGGACAAATTCTGGTTTATATGGGTATAAAAATAAGTCTGCATATAACGGGGCACAATTGGTGCCATTAAGAATTCCAATAGATTGTTGGAAGACCTATTCTCCAAAAACCACATATCATATATTGTCAATCAGAAACTCGAGCAACTTTTTGTGTCAACTTCAGAGAACTTTTGTGTACAAGAATGTTTTTCTGTGTTGTTGAATAGAAAAGAATATATGGTTTTTCAATCTTTTAAAAGGCTATACTAATTGTAACATAGATCTAATAAATTTAATCCATTCTGACAAATTGTCAACGTTTTCTTTTTCATATCTGGTCCATCGCCTTGCGAAATCTTCTAAAAACCATAATATTTATAAAATTCGGACGCCAGTTGAAGGAGTTCCCTATATATAGGACCTTTTAAAATTAGTGATCTATGGTCTTCATTATTCATTATATTTACGTCACGTGCAATAACGTGTCCAGCAGGACTACAGGTATAGGATGAAGAATAACACCATGGAGGAATATGTGCCAGATTCTAGTATTCGGTATCCAGGCCATGTAAGGTTTACTTGTAATTAAAAGTTTGGAAGCAATAGTCGATATGTATTCGTATGAAGTACAAGGCATTGTATTTAACCTAAAATATGGTGGAATGCCATTTTGTGATGGATAAAATTACATATATTAACCTCATCAATTTCTTTGTTGGCATATTGAAGGTTGAGAAAAAGACCGCTGCATTTTCTTCAGTAAAATATTGGAGTTTCAAAAGCCTATGATTTCCAATATCATAGATAGAATGGCAGTGTCCATGTTTTGCTATGGGATAACCGTAATATGTGTCAAAACAGTAAATTAGAGGGAGTATATAATGACACTATGTAACAAAGATTAAGCGAAAGTCTCATTATATTTTATTTGATGGTATGAGGCGTTGTGGACATGGTACCAAAATGCGCAACAGACGGACGTACAAACAGACAAACGGAAGGACCTACAACTAGACGGGTGGACGGACATACATCCCAATCACTATATACCTCCTGGTTTTCAAGCGAGGGGTTTGATAGTCAGGTTTACAATGAAGAAATTTACGGAGAAAGAACATATTAGTTAGCCTACTGTTTGGATATCATTTCATTTCTGATAATCCGCTTGATGTAAGATGATAATTTATACAATTCTAACATTATGTAAATGGCTTACCCATTTTACAGTATGTATGACCGTTGACGACACACTTCTGTGGATTACCAGGACAATGAGCTGTACAGTCTAATCCATAGTGACCCTCAAAACAGTACGCCTTGTACGTTATCTGGATACTGAAAAAAGAAAAAAAGTTTTTTAAGGAATCACTGTAATTTTTTCTGCACATATTTTTATATTACAAGTATATATTTTTATAACGTGTTTAAATTTGATTGTAACATAGAAATGTAAGATAAGATACGAATTAGATAGAGTTACCAATATGCATAAAAGATTAAGTACCTGATATTTATAAAAAAAAAATTCTTACAAGAAATAATTTGCCGTCAAATTCTTTTGCTGCCAGTGTTGTGAAAGTATGTTGTTTCCTATTGTAAGATTGTCCGAGAACTCTGTCTGGTAGATGAGTGGTGTGGAGGAGTGTTGTAAATCTATCACTCTCACTGATATCTTGTCCAGATATTTTTTCTGGTTTTAAAATATTACTAAGAGTTATTGAATGTATGACTGTCTTAGAAATTAAACACAATTTTATTCTGGTTTATGATTTTTTTTTTAAATAAGATTTACCCATAAATCAACTTCTAAAAAGTGTGGGTTTGTTGTATTACCAACTTTAGAACCATAGAAAACGCCTTGTTGTGTCATGTCTAATGTTGTGGTAAAACTAGACACACAGGGATGACTACTGTTTCTGTAGCAATAAAACATGAAATCATTAAAATATGTGTGCGAATGTTCAGTATATTATAAAAGTGAAAAAAGTCACTTACTTCAGACAAATGTTGAGTACAGGTTTACACAACTTGGAACATTGGCTACCCGTCACACCCTGACAACATCCTCCGCCTTGAAGTTTATTACCAGGACTCTTCACTTCATCTACTTTGATGAAGAAAGTAATCTACCATGTTGTAACCTTAGAAAAAAACCATTTAAGGATTTTTCGTTTGTTTGATCATGACAAGGATCACAGAGCGGTACGTGTGGCCAGTCAATAGGTATGCTAATTCTTACTCCTACACTTCGTGGAATCTAATATCACCTTTGAGTGTTTTTTTTTGTGGGGGTCTTACATTGTAACTCCCAATTTGTATTGTTTCAATTGACTTTAGAGATCACTTTTCAAAATTATAAAATGATATAAATTTCTTGGAAACAAAGTAGGTGTTGAAGAAATTCGCGATTATTTCCTAAATCGAGAACATAACTTCACAAAGAAAGTTTATTAGTGCCACTTGAATATTTTTTTATTTTTCATTTTCTACACACTTTAATCTGTAAGTTTTACAGTGTAATCTGTAAATTTCCAAATCTGTAAATTTTACACTAAAATCTGTATTTTTACATTCTAATCTTTAAATTTTACACTTTAATCTATAAAAGAAAGTGGGAACACTAGATGGACAGTCGGCAGCAATCAATGACATAAAACAATTCAGGCTTAAATGTCCAAGCACCATGTTATTCATTTATATACAACTCAACGCACTTTTTAAACTCACATGGTTTTTCGCACAAATTAAGGTCACATATTGTTATAATCGCAAAACCGTGTAACATAACGACGACAAAATATATTTTAAAAGTGATTTATAACTTAATTTTGATCTTATTCCATTACTTTTAATATAATTCACGTGTAATAATTGAAAGGATTAAATATATGCTCTTGGATGCATGATAGATTATGACAGTTCCCGAATGATTTTTTCATGGTTTCTCATCAAATGCAGCTGTCTTTGTATCCGTTCATTTTAAAGCATACCTTTGCCATGCCTAAATACAGTAACGTCTGTATTTTCTGTACATTAATTTGACAGTAAGGCGCAAGATGATAGAAGTATTTCTCATTTGTTCGACTGTTTTCCATGTTAAAAGATGGCATTTTCAGGTTAACTTTCTGAAATCTAGCAACATGAAAGATACCTTCCAACGCAAAATTTCAAATTTTCAGACCATAAATGTCAGTGAAATTTCTTTTCAATAGTAACAATTTACTTCGTTGAAAGATAATCGATACATTATTATCCTATCCTTTGACATGTGATCTTTATGCAGTTTTGTCATTTTTCGGTGCTGCATTTCGACAAAACTGACACAAGTATAGAAAATGTGTAAAGTACTTAGAAAAATTCTCATCTGTAAGAAGTAAATTTGAACTTTTCAACTTAATAGTATCAAAGAAAGCTCGATTAATTAATTTGTAAATACCTATAGTAGAATCATGCACATGTAACATCATACAATTTATAAACAAAGTCCCTTTAAAAACATCGGATTTTAAAACTTAAGATAATGATATTAGAGAATATGCACCTTTAACACGAAATATTTAATACTGTAAGGGTTATGTCTCGTACTGAAGCTCGATAATTTTAAGTTTCATTGCAAGAAAAATGAGACCTTATTTTGTGCGAAAAACCATGAGTTTAAAAAGTGCGTTGAGCTGTACAATTGTATCTTATGCAATGAACCTAGGTACTTCGTGGAAATGGACTTCTGTCTCATAATGTTTGTTTATTTGTAAATTATTGTTTCAATTAAGAATTGTTATGAAAGATAAATTATTGATACTCAAAACATTTAAATAAATTTAACACTACAAATGACAATGTGAACGCAGTGAATAATAAAACAATGTAAAAATAATTAATAAAATATACCTTGCAACATTCTTCAAAGACTAATTATTCACTACCAAATCAATACTTTCAAGCAAAAAACAAAATTAAAACAAACAAAAAACCTAAACGTATTCGAACCTTAAATGTTGTTCAATGTGACCCGAATCCAGCGGCAAACAAATGAAGCTACCCAGGATACTTTACATAAAAGGTAATTTAATAATTAATTAAAGCCAAAATCCTATGTAATTAGACTTACTGATAGTCAATTTTCTCTCAGAAACTAAAGAGTTCAGTTCACCTTAATTCACATAAAATGGACCTGTAGATAAACCAATTGATTGATTAACACTTGATATTCAATTTGGAGCATCAAAATAAAATAAAGACTTAGTGCTTTCATTCCCTATTAAGAATTTTCTCCTAAAAGTCCAGGGCCGGGTTTCACAAAACTATCGCAATCTTAAGATCTGACTAATTACAATCATAAGATTTGTAACTGCTGTTTCACAAAACTATCCTAAGAATAAAAAATCTTAAGACAAATTCCATTCTTCAATATCACAGGGATTATTTTTAGAATATGTTTTCACGAACTTTAGTTGTCGTTCTTTAATTTTCTTTGAAATATCGAAATAATATAGTGGGTCTCATAGTTTCTTTTGTAGATATAACCTCGGAAAACAAAATTAGTGCATCAACTTTAATGTACAATGTATTTTAATATTTCTCCACCAAAAAATTATTGAATACAGTTTGCTTAAATGTCTTTTTTGCTCAAAACATAGTTGTTGGTGACGAAATGTACGTGATTCTTCGTTTGATTTAAGCTACTTGTGTATCTGAACCTTTGCAAATAATGGATGATTTTAGCAATGAAAATGAATCCCTTGGAAACACCAAATCGTGTCCAAAGTTCGTTCATAAAATTTGATGAAAGTATCTCTGAAACGTTTCAGCTACTGCAACAAAGTAACATTGCTAAAAGATTAAGAAGAGATTCTGAAGCGAAAGAACAATTTGATTTTCCAATCAAATTTTACAGGTTCGATACTATTAAGAAAACGTTTAAAAAAAAACATGTACGTACATACGGCATCAATGTTACAACATATTGATTTTTTCATACACATTCCGGTGGATTAATGAGAGATACCTCAAGAATTAAAACTATGTGAATTTCATCTAATTTTTTTTACGACAGAATGGAATGTTATCTTTCAAATTTCTAAAAAAAAAAAAAAAAAAAGATCACCTCAATGTAAAAAAAATAAATCGAAGAAAAAAGTCTGATAAATGCAGGGTAGCTACACAGAAGTTCGATTTTTATTTTTTGCTTTTCATGGACGTATCCAATCTATCAAAATGCATATATTTCGTATTTTTATTTATTCAAAATATATTTAATTTACCTTTCAATAAAAAAAACTACATGTATTTCGAATAACGTTAGCCATTTCAAAAATTGCATGTTAGCAATGTAGGTCATAGATATTGTTATATTACTTATTGCGGGGTACTGAATTCATTTGCAATTTTGAATAAAGTGAAAAATGATATATGGATCTTTTATACATGTACATATAGTCATATATACATGTCCTTAAGAAGCATTAGGTGGGTGGGGTTGCATTTTCAGTTGGCAGGGGGAAAACCAAAGAAAAATGCCTTGATATGAATAAAGTGGAAAAACATAGTACGTACATTTTAGGTTTCTCTCCTATATTCAGTTTATTGGTAATTTTGTGTGTGTGTGTGTGTGGGGGGGGGGGGGGGTCGTCATTGTTCCGACCGGCCTGCTATATAGCTATCTCTAAAAACCGTTTTTCTTTAAATATACTTCACTTTTTAGCCAATGGATATGCTGTCGCTAGTTTCACTTTAGACTTAAGCGCACTCTCTGATCTAAAAAAAAAAACAAAACGTTTTTCAATTCTCTGAAACAGTCCTAACTATAGTTGCATATTATAGATCAGAGGTTGCGCTCTGTATTAAGTATCGTAAAATAGCTTTAAAAAGTGGCCGTTTTGTATACTTTTTCAGAATATAATGAAATTGACGCATTTTGTGACGTCATAATGCATTGCCTAGCCTGGAAATTACGTCAATTTTTATAGATATGAAATTACCGGAGATTTTAGTGATATTCAATGCATTTTTAACTAAATCTAAGCAGTTGCAGTTTTTCAGAAATTCTCCGGGCCAAAAAAGGGAAAAGTGAATCTTGTTAAATTGTATCCCCATTTAAAAAAAAACGGGAATAAATTTTACGATTTAAAATACACTGATAACGCTTATCAAATATATGGAGTGAAAACTCCAAAAAACAACAAAATAACGAATAACGGCTTTGAAGTAGCTGATTTTGCATCATTTCATGTGTAAGGCTATATTCAGGAACATACATGTATACAAATAAAATCAAACTAAATCAACCTAATATTTGCCCAGGCATTTCATATTCACTAATAACAAAGTTGATAGTTAGGTTTTGAAAAAAAAATGTATAGATGAATGCTATATATTTATTTTATAATACGTAACTATACCTGCCGAATCACCCACTAAAGCACCCACATTCTTTACATTTTTAAACTTGTAAAACTAAATTCGTATAATTACTCTGTTATTTGTAAATTTTACACATTAATTCCTAAAATGTTATTCTTTGATCTGTAAGTAAATTTTACAGGTTAATGTGAAATTTACAGTTTTATCTTTATGATTTAATTACATATTTTCTGTTTAATTCACATGATCAATGATGAAACTTCGGACATCTTAAGTAACACGCTTAAGCGCCAATATACCAGGAATTTTGCATGATAAAGGATAATGTGACATATGGCCCCGTTAAACTGACAAGAAATTAAATATTCAAATTTTACTCTAGTTTTTGCATGCAACTTATCACTGATATGTGTACCTAATAAAAACTACTTTTAATAAAAAATGGAAACGTAATTTAGATGATATAAATCTTGATGATATGGATACAGTGTATAGTGGCCCAGCTCCATTCGTTGATGCCCTTGAAATATGTGGGCGCAAGGAGGTAAAATTTTACTGATTTATTGAAATTACTCTCACAATTTTAATGTTTTAGAGTAAAAAAAAACTGCATAAATTTCATTTGATATAGTTTAAATTTACTTATTATTGCATAAAAGTTTCGGTTGCCATATCATTGAAGATGGGAGACATATATAAATAGAAGTTTATGTCAACATAAAAAAAATTGGAAAAAAGAGGGATACACTTGCAGACATTTAAATATATCAACGTCGTATTGACAACTAACAATGGTTACGTCCATTCTTATGTTGATACGATGTATAACAGTGAGCTTATAACCATACAAAATACCACGTAGTCTGACACATCTGTTTCATACTTGGATATTTTACTTGAAAAAGACTTTAGTAATCTAACAACCAAGGTCTATGAAATTCATACTTTCGGAAGAGGCACTCTTAGTCATCATAACTATGTACGTAGAAAAGTTAATGCCCAGGAGCAGATAATAATCCAGTCAATCTAGCTCAAAAACACCCAAACCTCAAACAAAATGCAGCAGAAATTATTCCATTTTGTTATTTATAATGTTCCTTTTGATATATCAAAACTCTAGAAAAATATATTTGTCCAAACATAATTTTTTTTCAATTATCAAAAAACCGGTGATTTTTTCATTAGTTGCTATGGATACCTGTTCCCAACAGAAATAATAGAACAATAAAACCATTCCAATTCCTTAGTACAGCTTTGTGCAGGGACAAAAATATGTAGCTATAGTAAGAATGAATTAGTATAGTATTAATTTATTAGTGAGGACTTAAGATATTTCTTAAAAAGTTATAGGGGATAACGTAAGCACAGACATCCAACTTGAAGGATTTTTTTTCGGGGGAGGGGTGGGGATCAAATCTCACAGATGTTAAGGCTCATAATTTTTTGACAAGCAACAATTAATAAACAAACAAGTAATAAAAATTTAAAATGAATAATTAAAATAAATTTATAACAAGGGATATGCTATTTTATCGATATACCGGAATGTATTGTGATGCGGAGACCTAAATACCGGTATAAAGGTACATATAATAAAGTCCAGAAATTATTCATTTATTTATTCTACATTTCAAATAAAAATTAAGGAAAGCCTAAAAAAAATTGTAAAAGGTGAAAAGAACGGCACCTTACCACCAAACATGATCAATTTTATGTAGATAAAATTTAAAAAAAAAAATGAAAAAATGTGTTTTACTAGCAAAAAATAATGTCATCTTAAATTATTGTAAAAATTGCTTGTAAAAATATCATGATATTATCGTGATATTTTGGAAAAATCGTGATATATCCTGATACGGAATATTTTGCGATACTCATCCCTATCAAAAATTACCCCAAACTTCAAAACCTCTTTGAGGAGATGTGGTGGCCCTTTTTTTTTTATAAAGTATATGACTTCTTCACATTTTAATGAGTCCTGGGGAATGGGTTCATGGACATTACATACCTGTAGAACCTTTTAACTCTAAAAATTTCAGAGGGAGGGGGCTCTCCCCGACGTAACTTACTTTTTAGAAATGCATATGCATGGGACATTCATTCGAAATATGTTATATTTATGGTTAAGTAAAACCTGAACGAAGTCTTAACAGTCAGATCCCCCCATTGCTTTTTTTGACACGTTAAGGATATGAAAGAAAAAAACACCATTAAATCCAATGAAGATGCCATGGAATCCCTAAAATTGCATTAATGATTATCTTGAAACTGGGACTAGTTCCTCTCCTAAATGTAAATCTCGATATAGTTTCCGAATTGCTTCTCACTGTATTCAATATAATGTCCATTGCTAGTTTTTATATTCTTACGGATTTATTTTGTAATTATGTGTGTTGTGGGGGATATCACATTATTAATTAAGCTCTTGGCACTTTGAAGTAAACGTTCCAGGTCTTCGGGATGAGAGCGTTTCATGTTACATTTAGTTGTTGGCATACTCAGTGGCCCTAAGCACCGAGTAAAAGTCTAAATTTGAAGCCCTTCGGTATATGGTGAAGTTTTTATTTAAGTAGAAAGTTCTCAATTGGGGAGTAAAACAACACACAATCAACCGATCTGGGCCTATAAACCGAGGTCCGAGTAAAGGACAAAATTTGCAGCTCTCCACTTGCAAATGCATGGTGGCATCTTCATAGTAATGAAAAATTCTGAAGAGGGATGTTAAACAACAATCAAACAAACTAGCGCTACTTATCTTTGGCACCTTTGGATGAGACCTATAAACAGAGGTCCCACGAAGAAGATCCCTCAATCTGCTGTAACTTGGATTAGTCGAAAATATTGCGTAGTTTTTCAAAAGCTGAAATGCACGAATCTGTTACATAATAGAATATGTTTAAAAACAATATATGAAAATCTTACAATGCGGCCTATTTCAAAGATTTCCCATAAAATCAAATCCCTTGTGTGACCCTACTTGGCTCAATGGTTATGTTCAGAAATAACCAGAAGCCAAGTGTGATTCAAAGTGATTCATAATGTTTAAGAAATATGTTTACAAATTATATGTACAGTAAATTAGAATTAACTTCACATAATGAGTACCATTGCAATACTAAATACACACACCCCCTCACAGGTCAAGAATAAGGCCATTTTTAAAATAATGTTTGTTTAATGCAAATAAACAATTTTAATAAACAAATAATGCTTCTCCAGACTCGGAGCAAAATTATTTGTAAGATCCTTTTTCCAGAAAATTTCAACATATTTGTTGATGAGATAAGAGACCTGTATAAAAACATCATGTCCTGGAATGTAAAAAAAATTGAGACGGACCATTTTAGTCAGTCGGTCGGGAGAGGGCAACCAAACATTTTTTTTAAAGATGCTCTTATCTATATTACATTTATTTCAAATAGCAAAGTAGATCTCACTAATAGAATCAATACTCTTGATAAGAAAAAAAAATATTTAAACAAAGTCGAACAACAAAAGTTTAACTTTTAGATTATAAAATATTTTTATGTTGCAATTAAACCACTAACGACTCTCCATAGATTATTTCCCCTAAAGTAAGGAGAAGTTAACACTACATTTAGACATATATAAAATTTCTCAAATCTTATATCTTCAATAAATAGGTGAAATATAAATCCTGGAATGTTTACAAAATGAATTATTAATTTTATTATGCTTGTTTAAATTAAAAGAAGTTAATTTACAGTGGTTAAAATTGTCTTTCTTGTTGCATATGGTAGCACATTTCTGCAATACATATATTTTTTCAAACTAGTAATTTATATTTATTTCTAAAAAAGACATTTTTCGCCTTTATATATTTTTCTAGAGTTTTTATGTGTTAATTAGAATACAATTTACTTATTATAAATAAAATCAAAAAAAGTTGCAATTTGTTTGAGGTTAATGACAGTTTGACTAGACTATAAGAAGATATTCAAATATTTAAAGCTTTTAGCATTTTCACAAATAATCAATAAAGTCCATCCCTAACACCCGAACCCATGAACATGGGGCCATGAATTAACAATTTTATCGTAAATTTCAAAGGGCTAGTCTCGTTTAACAAAACTTTGTGCTTTGTGTGTTAATAATACCCATGAGCAAAGAACAAGCTATTCATAGAAATAATGCATTTTCACTATAAAATGACCTGGGGCCATGAGGACTCTTGACTGCTTGGAGTCCAGAAGAAGACAATTTTGGAAGAGTCACTCTTGTTCATCATAACCATGTACTTAGTTAATTTGTTTAATATTCTGCATCTGAGAATAAATTTTCAAAGAAATATGCATTTTCACAAATAATCAACAGAGCCCCACCCAACCAACAGAAACTCTGACCCAGGGGTAATGAAATTAACAATTTTAGAAGAAGCAGTCTTGTTCAACATAACAATGTACTTGATTTATTTATTTAATACCAAGAAACAGAGAAAAAGATTTTTAAAGAAACAATACTTTCTCATTTATAATCTGTATAGACTCGCCCTAGCACTAGAACTGATGACTCTGGGGCCACGAATTTCACAATTTTGGTAGTGGACTCAATACAATAGTACATTTATGCAAACAATTTGAATGCCTGCTGTCCAGAAGATTCGTAAGAATTCCATTAACTTAAGTGATTTTGGCCTACCCCTCAGTTCCGCGGGGGTTGGTGGAGGGGGGGGGGAGAAAGGAAAATTCACTGTTTTTGTTCCCTTGCACTCTTAGGTACTCTACAATAAAATTGGTTAAAATAGGTTGAGTGGTCTGCGTAGAACGAGCTAAAATGTTTACGCACAATGCAAGATGACGAACACACGTATTGCACGTGAGTTAACCTAAAAATTTGAGGATGAGTTTGAGGTGACCTAAACATATAATCCGTATTTTAGCATTGAATGAAGAAGGATATGGAGATAACGAACATAATTCAATATCAAAGTTCATAAAACAATACAAAATAGGAGCAGAGCAAACACGGACCTCCGAAACATCAGAGGTGGGACCAGGTACCATGGAGGGGTGAGCATTCCCTACTGACCAGTCACACCCGCCGTGTGCTCCTTGTTATGATCGGGAAAAAAAATTGAAAAATCCGTTGTCAATTCAGAGTATAAATAATGGACTAACAATTAGTATGAAAAACGTCAGTCAGCATTTGACTCAACGATAAAATGTATTTGCGGACAATTTAAGGTCATTGAATCGACCATAGAACTTACGAAATTATGACTTTAAACGAAACCACTAATATTTTTGTTTCATCAACTTGCTTGTCAATAATTTATCTCGTTTTAGAAATTGTTCATACGTAGAGCATGCTCTTGCGTATGGAATCAACCGATATATATATATATACTCCTTATTCAGGTGATTGCTGCATAAGTAAGGGAAGTTGACGATAGAAAAGTTAAAGTAATCACGTTTTTCATAGACCTTAGTTGTTAGATTACCATTAACGTCTTTTTCAAGTAAAATATCCAAGTATGAAACAGTCGTGTCAGACTCTGTGGTATCCTTTATCTCAGACTCACCAGGATATATCGTATCGACGAAGGAATGGAAATTAGCATTGTTAATTGAAAATACGTCGATGATATATACAGTTATATATATATATGTTGAGTTGAACACCACATGAAATGTTTTCTTCTTTTCATGCATAGAATTTTGCACAAATTTTGCTTCATATGAATATAAAAATTAGTCTGCTTATAACGGAGCGCAATTGGTACCCTTGGGATTCCATTAGATTGTTGGAATACCTGGTCTCCAAAAACCACAAACATATTGTCAATCAGAAACTCAAGCATCTCTTTGATGTCAACTTCAGAGTTCTTGTGTGTGCAATCAGAATGTGTTTTAACAAAATAATTTTGCAAAGGACCAATGACCAAGTAAGTAAATTTATGAGTTAAATTGTTATTGATAGAGCAGCTGTCACTGATATCAAAAAGCTTGGATTTTAATTTATTGTCGGGAATGGTTGAGTATAAAGTTGAAAAGTCGTAAATTTTAAGCTGTTGATTTTGGTAAAATCTTGTGATTTCAAAGTGTCCACATCTGATTCACACCTCAGGTACTTGTGGACAGGACCCCCCCCCCCCCCCGATATTCAACCCCGAGGCTTATTGGACATTTTTTTCACAATTTTTTTTTTACACTTATTCATCATTGCACAATGATGAATAAGTGTAAAAAAAATTGTGAAAAAAATGTCCAATAAGCCCCAGGGTTTAAAATCAGGTGGGGTGGGGGGTGGTGGGGGGGAGGGTCCTGTCCACAAGTACCTGTGATTCACACCACTCCTTGAATTTATTGTTGAACAGTACTCTTGAAGTTTATCCTTCACTAATGGCAATATCTAAGTGAGGAGTAACGAAAGAGGCTTGGTTGAACATTTATTGGAACCCGCAATGTATCTTTGTTTGTAAGAATTTTTATGAAGGTTCGGAATCCAATATATATAGGGTAGTTCAAATTCATTTTGGCTCTGTGGAGGATTAAAAATATTTAAAACTTACATATGATTTTGAAAAATTTCTTTCTTACAAAGGGAAGTATGAGTATAAGTAAGATATCCACTTGTAGAATTAAATCCAAGTTCTTTTAGAATACAATTTATATAATGAGCCCAACAAACGCGGACAATGTTGTTTCCTGCTTTGTCGGCAGGGACCAGTACGTACTGATCATGTAATTTATCTAATTCTTTTTTTCACTTCTGAATTATTGAACACAGAAATATAATTGTTTTCATATTGCCCCTCAATCTTTAGATATGCGACTTTAACAAGGATCTGATACACTTAATCCATTCTGACAGAGTGTCAGGGTCCTCTTTCTCATATATGGCCCATTGTCTGACGTAATTTTCAACAGAATCCATAACTTTTATGAAATTCCGACCACAGTTGAAGGACCTGGATTCCCTAAATTTAGAACCTTTTAAAATAAGTGATTTAAGGTCTTCTTATTGACTATATTTACGTCACCTGTAATAACCTAGCCTGAAATAAATAATTACTAGTAGTCTATCCTAAAATATCACTTTTTTCTTCGATCAAGAACTGTTTTTCTATAAAAGTTGGGATTAAATTATTGTAAGATTTGTATATCATTATATGCATATCTCTAAACAACATACACTATTAGCCACTGTTGATTGATTGATTGATTGTATAATGTTTAACGTCCCTCTCGAAAATTATTCACACATATGGAGACGCAACGAGCTGCAAAGTTTGTCCTATACTCGGCACTCAGGGCCATTGAGCAGGGAAGGATCCTTTTCGTGCCAGCACCTACTGCGACACGGGTCCTCGGTTTATATGGTCTCATCCGAAAGACCGATCTCCACGTCCCACCGTGGGATTCGAACCCGCAACGTAAGGATTGACTCCTTACTTCGCGACTTCAGAGCCGACGCTTTAACCACTGCGCCACGCAGGCGACTTAGCCACCGTTGAACTGTTGAAGGAGCCTAATGTATGCTACTGAACCGTTTTCATTTCATTTAAAATGTTTAAAAACTTTTTCTTAAATATTCATATTATTCTTCTGACCGTCAAAATACACTTGAACTGCACAATTTCTTTTTTTACGGTTTCGAAGAAGAATTCAAATGTAGGACTATTAAATCTTTTATAAAATGCTAATGAATATTACAACAGGTGATCAGAAACTGAATGAAATGCTACTTTTCAGTTGAGAATCGTTGCTTTGAACAGTTAATGGATTGCTTTTAGCAGCGATAATTACAGATGTACCTACCTGTATCATAAACATCCAGAGGAACAAAAACACCGTGTGCTTTTGTTTAGCCATATTTTAGTCCTTTAATTCAGTTTATCGTCTAAACTGATCATTTATAGAAATAAATTATCTACCAAAGAAGATAAAATTGTATTCTTATCAAAAAAGTCAACCACAGATAAAAGTAGCAGATTTAAGGAGATAGACACTTTATGCATGTACATGTATATCTACAGTGTATTTGTCGTTTTAATATTTTAGATAGTATACGAGTGTTGAGAAATTGTGTTTAGACTTTGTACATCTTCTTGTCGTTGATATCTTGAGACAGTTAATTAATGGACTCGTAAGAAGAAGTGATGCTACTAAGGGTGAAAATGTTTATTTTAGAGGACAACCAATAAAGGAAAAAGCCTAATGTCAATTCACCGTCTGGAAAAAAAGTGCACATTCTTGATAGATAGAAATTTATTCAAACGCTTGTATATAATAGTCCTGATTTTTTTTTCTTTGAGCGTTGGCTTGTAGGCATTGTCAACTGCAGATTTAGAGAGACTTACAAGTCACAATGATTAAAGTACAGTCTTTTTAACATTAAAGACACGTTTTCTTTTCAATACAAACGATATTCGTAGATATGCTTACCTTGTAATTTGCACTTTGCATGATTAGTTTGTTAAAACAATCTTATTGTTCCCACATGTAGATCGTATTTGAAGTTACAAAGATGCTTGACTTTCTGGTGTACAACGTCCTTGTATTTTTGGAAGATCAAGTCTAAATGTACCAATGTTCTGGATATCAATTGAACCTGTTTTAGTTGACTTATTCTTGTATCTAATGAAGCAAAATGTATCCACAAATTAATACAGGAGAGAAAAAGAAATTGCTGTGAGTTCAAATCGACACTAAGATATATCGATGGCATTAATTAATTAACAATACTTACTTCCATTCAAATGTTGACCAGACTATATTCCATAAACTTGAATAAAGGGTACGACAGAGTCTGACAATAATTTTGTTACATATTTAGTAAATGTATTTAAAAAAAATATGTTAATAGTAACTTCAACAAGAAAATGTCATGATAAACGTGACTGATTTGACTCTGTTATTGTCAGGTTTATTTCCGTATGAAGCAATAAACCATTATTACCTGCATGAGGAATTTATGTCTCCAAGTTGATTCGAATGGACCAGAAGAAGGTACAAATAACCAGTAAATCGATAATTTGATTATTTGAAGACCTAATGGATTATTGATGAAAATTAAGTATAAGATCATTATTTTATTAAGTCTTATCTTAATTATTTAAAAAAACAATGTTTGGTTTAAATTAAAACTGTTATCCTGCACGTAGAAGACTATGAATACGACGGACTGTTCTTAGAGTATACGTAGAAGACGATTAATACGAGGAACTGTTCTTAGAGTATAATATATTATTTTAAAAAGGGAGTTCACATAGTTCATAAAAGAAGAAATTAATAGAAGAAACACAATTCTTGGCGTATGAATCTTAGATTTCTTGTTTGTTTTGATCTGTATGTCAATTACAAAAACTGAAGAAAATGAAACATATGGAGATAACGAACAGAATTCAAATTTATACTAATGATACTAATTATAAGTAGTAACATTTCTTCAGCATTAAGTTTATGAACAAAAAATTGTTGTTCTTTGTCATATTCAATTACCTTTATTGTATAATTATAATAGATTCAGTGAAGTCGCAAGCATATTTCAAATGAAGACATGTTGTCGGCATATCTAAGTAATATCGCGAAAAGCTTTGTTGTGTTGAAAATTGCTGTCTGATATTTTTTTTCTGCGAAAACAGTTACACTTGAGAACAATGAATTACGGGAATGGAAACCTTTGTTTCAAGAACATTCCATTAGAGCTGCATGAATTAGGATCAAGAAACCTATCGTTTCAATGAAAAGATTTTAGTTTGAGATATTTACTAAAATTTAGGTTGGAAATGTACGAAGACATACGAGTATAGCTATTTGAAAGCACTCAAGAAATGATATCAAGATGTTGACTTTGCGCTTAACTATCTTAAAATTAAGATAATAATTCCTTGGTTTCAGAATACCAAGTCATGTCTTGTCAAACTAGTATCATTCTTCTCGATAAGCCACAGCTAAATGATACATGCATATGTGTACAGAGTATGTAAGGGGTGTTAAGAAAGTTCTTTCCATGATGAAATGTTTTCAAAATTTTCAAAGTAATAAATTACTGAAGCAATTGATTTTCAAGTCTGACAAAATCACAAGAGTGCGCTTTAGATTTAAAGCAATTCATTTTAGCAGGAAATAGTAAGATTTTTCTTCCAAAAAATATATAGATATAACATCTTTAAAGCACATAATTTTAGTCATTTCATAAGGTGTCCCATAATTCCGTCTGATATTGTATGAAAGTATAATTTTTATTGTCATGGTCTCTGGGCGACGATAATTTATTTATTTCTATGTTAAATTTTATTTCGCAATAATATGAATCTTTTAATAAGTTTGAATATGTTTTGTGGTGATGATTTTAGGAAATATCATATCTGAATTATTGTTATCCCTACAAGGATAAGTAAGAATTCCACATTTTGTCTGTTTTAAAGAAAACCTTAAAATTATCAATCTTTTTGAAGAGGTTCAAGATAACAGACCCTGGGGAGTCCACAAATTTTTTCAAGTAGGTTTGTATTGTCATTTAAAGTTTGATATGTATATGATGTTTTGTTAGTTTTGGACTAATTTTAGGTCAAGCACCGACGTTTCTTTGTAATGAAACATATGGAGAAGCATATGGAGATAACGAACAGTATTCAATATCAAAGTCCATTAAACAATACGAAATAAGGGCAGAGCAAACATAGACCTCCGAAACATCAGGGGTGGGATCAGGTACCTTGAAGGAGTGGGCATCATCTATCGATATACATGTATATCTAAATGTCGAGTTGAAGGCCACAGCAAGTGTTTTCTTTTTTTTTACGTATAAGAATTTGCATAATTTTCTTTCATAGGAATACAAAAATAGGTCTGCAAATAACTGAGCGCAATTGGTACCCATGGGAATTCCAATAGATTGTTGGAAGACCTGTTCTCCAAAAACGACATAGATATTGTCAATCAGAAACTCAATTCATATTGGATATTTTACAAGTTTTATATACTCTATTAATGAAGCAAGGAGTTAATCATTACTGTGGGACGTATGTGGCACTAAATTATTATGAACTGTACATGGAGTAATCAGTTAACCTTCAAATTGATTCGTTACTCACGAAAATGAGGCAACCTAATAACACATAATTTAATGATACAATTATTTTGTCAGCAAATACAATTTAACATTACGTCGAAAGTTACCTGATGAATTTCATTGAAGTTGTTAGGCCATTATTTTCATATAGAATTGTGTGGTCAACAAGAGATGGGCTATTCTTCCATGACCCCTGATTCCACCTCTAATGATTTAAAAGGTCCTCATTTCTTATGTTCCGAATTTGTACTGCTTCAATGGACTTTTAAGCTCATTCAATTTAAAGAAATTTTCTCTCAAGCATGTCTGAATTTCGCTTAATCAATGGCGTGATGAAGCACAGTTGGTAAATAAGAAAATTATAAACAACATTGGCAATATCATATCAAAATATTGAATTTTATTTGCAATGTTTTTCAACAATATCATAACATTGATGTATTGGGTCTGAATGCCATAACTACAAGTTATGCTAAATTGATATAAGTAAATGAATATAAAAGAAATGAAGGCTAGCAATACAATTATTATCTAATTCGCATCATTCCAACCCATCGTTATTTTTATCACCAGACTTTCAGAAATATTTCAAACTTAAAAGTCAGCGGGATCATTCCTTCAAACGTACACATGCTGTTCAGAACTGTTACTTACTCCACTGGACATTGATGTTACCTGCAAATTATAATTTAAAAAAACATTCATCAAACATTGAATATTAAGTTTTTATTATTCTATACAAAGCAAAAAATACCTTTTTTCACATCACGGACTGTATCTTGATCGTACGTTTTCAAAGTAGATGCTTTAAAAGGGAGTTTAATTAGCAATATATGGTTTGATGTTAGACATGTAAGATAAGACAGTAGAGCGATTTAGCAAGCTCGCTTGTACATGTACATGTACGTGTTAACTACAATTTAGAATTACACGTACACGTTAATATTATTTTTCTTGTTTAGCAAAGTATATCCTGTACTTGTACTTTTTAAATTTAAAAATCACCTTAAAACATTAATTTTAATATGTATACCACAGTTTTTTTTTTATAAATATATGCATGTATTTAATAGAAGATTGAAGTAACTTTTATATTTTTAATCGATCAAAGCATGTTTAGAAAATCCAGATGTTAAGATTTTAACTTCCTATAAATTTATATTTTTCAATAAGTGATGTTCAATCCTTTTATATGTATTTGCATTAAATATTCAGGTACATATATAATGTATAAGAATAACATTCACTTTTTGAAAAATAAACAACAGTTAAAAAATAATAAGCTACAAGTTAAAAACTGATGACAAAATGCACATATTTGTGCGGAAATCCCCTGCTACACGCACGTGTAACGTTGGTTCGCTGAATATCTCTAATAACCCCGAAATACACATGTCCATCTTTTAACATGATTCATAGTTCCCTTTCTAAAGAGGAAATTCTTCAAAATCATAAGTCAGTTCTGAATATTTTTAATATCCCAAAGAACCAAAATGAATTTGAACTACTATATATATACAGCTCAACACATGTTTTAAACTCACATGGTTTTTCGCACAAATTAAGGTCACATATTTCTTTCAAATAAAATTTAAAATTATCGAGCTTCAGTACGAGAAATAACCCTTATATTATTAAATATTTCATGATAAAGATGCATATTCTCCAAAATCATTATCTTATGTTTTAAAACTCGATGTTTTTAAAGGGAAATTTTTATACACATTTATGACATTACATTGTATGGTTCTACCATATGTATTCACAAATTAATTTATCGAGGTTTCCTTGATACTATAATGTTGAAATGTTTAAATTGACGTTTTACAGATGAGTATTTTATTAAGAACATTGCACATTTCCCATACTTGTCTTAGTTTTGTCGAAATGCAACGCTGAAAAATGACAAAACTACATTAAGAAATCATGTAAAAGTACTGGCTAATAAAGTATTGTTTATCTTTCAACGTAGTAAATTATTACAATTGAAAAGAAAATTCTTTTACATTCATGGTCTGAAACTATAAAATGTTTCGTTGAAAGGTATCTTTCATGATTCTATGTTACAGAAAGATGTTCAGGAAAAATCTTTTTAACACGGAAAGCAGTCGAACAGATTAAAAAATACTTATATCATCTTTCGCCTTAGTGTCATATTAATGTACAGAAAATTCAAAAGTTGAATGAACTGCACTGTTTCTGCATCTACGCAAGGCAAATGTATACTTTAAAGTGAACGGATACAAAGACGGCTGCATTTGACGAGAAACAATGAAAAACAAATCATCTGGGAACTGTCATAATCTATCGGCCAAGAGCATATAAAATCCTACCAATTATTTTGTGTGAATTATGTTTAATGTAATGGAATAAGATCAAAATGAAATTATAAATCACTTTTAAAATATAAATTGTTGTCACGTTACAATTTTACATTATAACAATGTGACCTTAAGTGTGAAAAACCATGTGAGTTTATAAAAAGTGCGTTGAGCTGTATATTTCAAAACTTCATAAGAAGCCTTACAAACAAGGATACATAGCGGGTACCAGTAAATGTTCAACCAAGCCTCTTTCTTTACACCTCACTAAATAAGATATTAACAGTTGTAAAGGAGAAACTTTATAAGTTCTGTGCAAAAATATATTCAAGAAGTGAGGAAATCAGATCTGGATACTAATAAATTCCGAAAAATGTTTGGACAATTTGAAATCACAAGACTTCACCACAATCAACAGCTTAAACATTTAAGACCCCTCAACTTTATACACAACCATCTCCACGATAAATTAAATCCATTGACAGCTGCTTTTCAGTTACTCAGGTGACCTATTGCTATCTGTTTTCGTCCGTCGTCGTGCGTCGTGTATCGTGTGTTAACATTTGAAAATTTTCAGCTTCTTCTCTAAAACCACTGAACCAATTTCAACCTAATTTGGCATACTGTATCTATGAGTAAAGGTAAACAAAAATTGCAAATTCAATGGTCCCCCAAGGGGTATTGTACATAGATATGATGAGCAAGAATGCCTCTTCCAAAATTGTCAGAGGTCTGCTCCTTGGTATTAAGCAGATAAACGACCTATAAAGTTATGATAAGGAAGGGTCTTTCTTCCAGAATTGTGAATTTCAAGGCCCCTGTGTCAGGGGTACCATAGGGGGGGGGGTGTCTACTTATATACGGAAAATGAATTGAGTGTATAGGTATGAGGAACAATGGAGCCTCTTTCAAAATTTTGAATGCCATAGCATCTAGCTTAAAACATGAACCAAATTCAATCATTGGAAGATTGTTGCAAAATGCTCAGGTGATCTATAAGGCCCTGTCACAATTTATGTTCGTATTTGATTTCCGTATGTTTTATCTGATTACTGTATAACTAATATTATTTTCTCAATATGTATACCATACTTTTAAGCTCGTTCAGCAGGTTTTACCTGGTGATTTAAATCTCGTGAAATCAGATTGGGCGTAGCAACTGAAGAGAGCAGTCGACTTGCTTAGACAGCTCAAGTTTTCCCCTGTTTTGTTCTATGTTTTATTATTATTTGATGACCAGAGGTCCACCTATTCTGGGTCCCATTTAGGCCAGTTATCTTTTATGCCATGTATGCCATGTATGCCATCCAGCAGTGAGCCATTGAGCCATGTCGCGTGTGTTTGTACATTTTTGTACATTTAGCCGCCAGCCACCCATGTGACAGGCCCATGGGCCTCTTTTTCAATAAAAATGGAACTCGTTAATTTACTTACCTTGTCATTGTTCATTTGCAAAATTATTTTGTTAAAGAACATTCTGATTGTACACACAAGTACTAGGATGTGATATCAAAAAGATGCTTGAGTTTCTTATTGACAATATTTATGCCGTTTTTGGAGACCAGGTCTTCCAACACTCCATTAGAATCCCCATGGGTACAAATTGCGCTCCGTTACTAGCAGACCTATTTTTGTATTCAAATGAAGAAGAATTTTAGCAAAATCTTATGCGTGAAAAAAAGAAAACACTTGCTGTGGCCTTCAATTCGACATTTGGATATATCTAAGACATAAGGTCAATTATCAATAGTATTATTCATTGTTATGTCGATACGATATATCCTGGTTAGCTTGAGATACAAGATACCAAAGAGTCGGACACAGCTGTTTCATATTTGGGTATTTTACTTTAAAAAAAACTTAATGGTATTCCAAGCTCTGTGATAAACGTGATGATTTTAACTTTTCTATCGTCATCTTCCCTTACTTATGCAGCAATAAACCTTCATCAACTGCATACGGAGATTTTATATCTCAGCTGATTCGATATGCAAGAGCAAGGCAAGCTCAACGTATGAACAGTTTCTAAAACGAGGTAAATTTTTGACAAACAAGTTGATGAAACAAGAATTTCAGCTGTCTCGTTTAAAGTCACCATTTCGCAAGTTCTATGATCGATACAATGATGACCTTGTCAGAAAATACAATTTATCTTTGAGTCAAATGCTGACTGACGTTTTTCATACTATTTGTTAGTGCATTATTTATATATGTTCACTGAATTGACGACTGATTTTTTTCTGTTTTTTCCCCGATCATGACAAGGAGAAAATGGCTGGGCATCGGCAGGGAATGCTCACTCCTCCATGACACCTGATCTCATCTCCGATGTTTGGAGGTTTGTGGTAGCTCTACTCTTATTTCGTACTGATAAAAGGACTTTCGGTCTTGGATATTGTTCGTTATCTCCGTATGTTTTATGGAAATCATTCAAACGGATGAGAAATATTGTAAATCATCCTGTGCTTTAGAGGTACGTTGATGTACAGAATATATAAGTCACGGGAGCTGTAATGTGTCTGTGTCTAGACTAGGCCAATAACTGCTTTCAAAAGAACGGTTACAAAGAGTACTGCTTAGACGAGAAACCTGTATATGTAACAACATGTAAGTAGTGAATATTACCATTTCATCACAAAGGTAGCCATAGTAAGAACAGCCCGGTGAAAAACGTTGTAGATGGAATTTGTAAATTTGCATTTGATACCCCTACAATAGATAATTATTTTGATAAGGTCTTCAGTAAAATCTTTAAAAAAAGTTTAGGCTTAGAAGCTTCAGATGTATATACAAAACTAAACTTAACATTACGGTAGAAAAATGCAAAGGTGTATTTTACAAATAATACATAACTTTTTATTATACTAAAAACTAATAAAGTGTAAGAAGCACCTGTCAAACAGTCTTTCCGGCTCATTCCCGTTTTGCATTTACAAGATCCATCTATATGGTTGCATATCCACTCATCACAATTCCTAGAACAATTACTGCCGCAATTGTGACCATTATGCCCAGGGTTACATACTAATCATTTAAAAGGAAGAAAAAAATTATAAAAAATAACAATTATAATGTCTCACGAGCTTGTGAAATGAGATGAAGTCAAAATGTTGAGTACTTTATATAAGTATTACCTTTATTATTTAACAACAGCTTTCACATGTTAAAAAAATGCTATGTCCGACAATATATTTTAAATTATATTCAAACTTACGTTGTTCACATTTTGATCCCTGATACCCAGGAGTACATCCATTCTTACATTGACCATCAACAAAGTTACAAGTTTCATTATTACGACAATGACCGCTACAAATCTGTGTGCAATCACCATACGTTCCTTCTGCACACTCTAAATAATAATAATAGAACAAAAATATTCACATTTGAAATTCCTAGTTTCAAAAAAGTTTGCAATTAGGCTAGTGTAAGGCTTTGCACAAAATTATGACAGCAAATATTGTAAGTCGTTTTAATTCCACGGTGTTAAAATTTCACGATTTCTCAGAAAGTACCAATCACGATGGTTTAAATTTCACGTCGCAAGGAATTAATTTAAATCATTTAGTATTTAAACCTTTTTAGTATTTAAATGTTTTTAAAATCTAATAATAGCATTCACGATGGGTTTAATTTCACAGAAAAAAAGTGAATCGCTAACATAGTGAAATTAAAGCCATCGTGATTATTTGCCAATCTACAAGAGTTCCCATTGAACTACTTAGAATCACACGCATTTAGATTACTACATGATAACTAGTATGTTAAATAAATGAAAATTAAGACGAAACATTCTCTGATACAATGGACATTTTTAAGTATAAAACGCTTTGACAATGATTTAAACATAAAGAATCGATTAAGAAAACATGAATAAACCAATAACACAAAATAAAGCAAGCGGATTTTTTCTTTACATCCCTTTCACTCTTACAAATCTTAAAGGGATCTTTTTGATTAACAAAAGGACCCAATATTGCAATCGGAAATAACACATTTACAATCTTTCAAAATATATTCCTGCAATTGTAATTTTAAAAATTGTTAAACTCACTTTCATGGCACAAGGTTCCTCGGAAACCTGCTTTGCATCCATGGAAACAAATTCCATTTTCAATGTCACATGTTTCATTATTAAAGCAATTGCCACTGCACACTTGCTTACAATTTTCCCCAAAGCGTCCACTGTGGCAACCTAAAATTGTCAACAAATGACTGAAGACATATATACTATTATAAATTTTGAAATCTTTTAATTTTAAAATTCTGTAAACTAGTATTTCACGTTCATTTAGCAAACACTTTAGTTCAGTGTATCAAATAAAAATAGCATAAAATGTAACTTCAAAAATTTTCGCACTTAAAATTATAAAAATGAAATTAAAAAAAAAACAATTGCATGAAAATTTTTACCCAGGTTCATAATATACTTTTCTTATGAATTAACTTAATTATATAATAACTGAAATGTTTACTGTGATTCTAATCATTAAGTTTTTAAAAACTAAATCATGTTAAATCTAAAATACTTTTTGAGCATTCAGACTCAATAGAAGAAAAATATCAAATTTTCAAAAAATGACACAAAAACAACCTTATATATATGGTACTATAGATCCTTACTAATACATGAACAGTTAACTAGGGCAGTATTTTTCACCTTGATCGCATTTTTTGCCGTCAAATCCAGCATCACATCCATTATCACAGTCCCCTGTCGTAACATTACAGAATGTATCTCCCAAACAGTGTCCGCTACACGTTTTTGAGCATTGAATCCCATATTTTCCTGGGATACATTCTGGAAAAATTACCTATATACAATTAATGTATTTTTGGACAAGAAACTTTATGTTTCATATGAAAAAAAAATTTTTTAGTGGATGGCAATATGTGTACTGTAAAATAACATTTTGGTGGAGTCAAACTTTCAAAGTTGGATGAAAATTATTGTTATGTAGGGATATGATTTCGTGGATGGAGAATGGTTAGAAGTATGAAATTTGAAATTACGTGGTGATCCTAAATTCGTGGGTTTCTCAAAGCCTTTAAAACAAAAAAAATTAAATTCGCGAAATATTAGTGATTTCACAGTATATGAAGATGTCTATAACTTTTTATCAACACTTTTTAATATGATAAAAAGAAATTTTGAAACAGAAACTTTGATTTAGAGATATAGAAGAACAGTTTTCAATTTAAAAAGTAAATTGAATTAAATCAGGTGTTGAGTAAATACAGTCCTCGTAAACATCAGAGGAAGGATAAGGTGCCATGAAGGAGAAAGCTCCCCCCTGCCGACCGGTCACACTCGCATGTGCTTCTTGTAATTATCAGGATATATATATTTTGAAAATCTGTTCACAATTTAGTTTTCTAAATCATAACCTAACAGTTTGTACTAAAAGCATCTACAAGTATATCCTATTCTCTCTGTCTGCATGTATAACATTTGAGAATACATGTACGTATTCAGCAAGCAATCTGAGTCTCTAGTATATATATCGTACTCTATCTATTTTACAACAGTCTGAATATCACTTTTTTATATGGTGCAGCTATCTTCATGAAAAGAATACTAGTATTGAGTTCTCCGCAGGTCAATATGTTTAATAGTGAAAAGAAATTAGTTTGAAATTTATTAAGTATTAAAAAAAAATAGTAGGCACTTTCATGCATTTGATGAAATACAGTATTTAAAAAAATGAAACTGTTTGGAAAAAAACATTTCTTTTTATTTTTTTTAATTAATCTTTTTTATACATATCTATCAAAATCAATAATCATCCATACTAAGGTTTTTGCCAGAATTTAAACCATATACATTTATGGGCTATCTTACGCTTATCACAGTTATCTCCTCTCCAACCAGCGGTGCATCCTACACATGTTCCGTTTGTAATGTAGCATCTTTTTTCTTGACAATTAACAGGACATCTATCGAAGCAATTCTGACCATACCTTCCAACAGCGTCACATCCTATAAAAATATAAGAAAATGTTTCGGTAGAGCAACTTGAAGTGTCTGCAATGTAAATATAGTACTTACAAAAACAAAGTAAATCAAAAATCAATAAAACAATACAAAATAGGAGCAGAGCAAACACGGACCTCCAAAAAACCAGAGGTGGGAACAGGTACCATGGAGGAGTAAGCATCCCTTGCTGACTGGTGACACCCGCCGTGTGCTCCTTGTCATGGTCGGGAAATTACAGGAAAATTCGTCGTCAATCCAGTGTATGAATCACAGGCATTTGTTTCGGAAATAAAATTTTAACCCATAGTACTCATATTATTAAACTATAGATAAATTTTTTATTTCCGAAACAAGTGCCCGTGGTATGAAGAATGAACTTACAATAAGTATAAAAAAAAAACGCCAGTCAGCATTTTACTCAATGATAAATTGTATTAACTGACAAGGTCATTGTTTAGGCCATAGAACTTACGAAATGATGACTTAAAACAATATAATATAATACTGTATATTTGCTTTTTAAAGACATACCGTGTACAATTACTTCGCATAACTGGACATATGTGAAATTTTGAAACACCCCATTTAAAGGCGGAAAACTCTGTCCAGGAACTCTCTCGTTGTAGAATACGACGTATCGTCCGAATGATTCACAAACATGGGATGAGGTTAAGTTTGGTAAAACAACTCCATCACTCGTGTGACAAAGATGCATATATCTCCTGTTGTGCAAATCAGTTGTGTTTGAAATGTAAAGTTCGAAGCCATACATGCGCTCTCTTTGACGGTGCTCTAAGAATGATATAAAAATGAAATAAAACAATTCAAGTTGCTGTCTCTTAAACAACGACAGCAGTACGTGGACCATATTGCATGTGCTTCTAACCAAAATTCAATTAATGAATTTTAAAAACAAGGTTTATTGAATATAGGTCATGTAGGTTCGTTCACATTTATACACTGATTCATCTACTTTGACAGATAGTACTTTCATAGCAGAATTTTATCTCTGATTAACCTATAGTTTTGTCATTTTTTAAAAAATCGGATTATTTTTGTACATGCAACCCATAACAGTTGAATGGAACTTGTCATCTGTTTTGGATTTATATGAATGAAATCTATCATTGGAAAATGATGGTACATATGTAGTACAGCTATGAAGTAAGCATATTTTTTTCGGAGATGCCCCCTTCCCCACATGCAAAAAGTTACTATAGACTTTTATCAAGCTGTATTTGGACTGCTGAATATAACCAAAATATTTGCTAGCCTTGTTGCACAAAGCCAATGCCATTAAAAACTTTTATCTTTTATGAATGAGATTTTCAATTCAAGTTGTTAAGTTATCTATATACTGCTAGTTTTTCCTACTTTTGAAAATGCTTGTGCCATAGAATCAATGTTTAGTTTGTTTATATAAAAGTATATGTACATGCATAAGAGAGAAAATTGGATTCACCAATAAATATATACACATGTAAATACGATATGCAGATTTTAAAGCGAGATTTGCTAATGAATGGCATACTACATGTAGTTTTCTAATTCGAATAGGGCGAATTATTCTATGGGCAAGTTGTCTTAAGAGCGAACTCTTTAGCACTCTCGCACATGCGTTCCCTGTACTCCTACAAGTAAGAGCCTCGGTTAATGTCCCTTCGCTCCTTATATACCTCGGACTCTTACATCCGAAGGCCATTTTCTAACGAGCGCGTTCCGCCTGAGATTTTGGGCGGAACGTATTATGCGTGAAATAAACTGTTAACAAGTAATTTTCAGGTACCTACGTGTTTGCATGGGGTATGAAAGTCACAAGAAATAATAAAATCCATTTTATTCAGTGTGCATTATTGTTAATTAATGAAAATTGTCATTATTCCAATTTATCACCAAAAGTACTTTCGATTTGACTTCACATTAATTTTGCGGATTGCTTGTCAGAAAACGAAATTTTCGTTGCATTACACTGGTTTCGTTTCGTCAGATTTTCTGAATTCCATTTCCGAATTGTAAACAGACGACTTGTTTCAATTTCTGCTTCGATTTAAAAAATAATGGATTTATTGCTAATACGAGAGGTTAACAGTGTTTAATGCGTAAGTTTTATCGTAAATATTGAGTATTTTATTATTTATTATTATCGTACCATTAGTTAATATACAAAGCCTTATTTCTTAATAAAATAATTTTTTTCCACTTAGGGTTTCAGCGGTGAGAATTTTTACAATGGATGCTAGAGGTTACGCGGCGCCAAGTCAAAAGTATCTCTCCGTGAACCTCTAGCATGCTGGAGTAGCGTTCCCTGATACTTGCCGATGGCATCCGGTTTAACCTCAATCGCATCATCTCGGGTCTTTCCGTTAGAGGTCGGAAAAACAACCTCGAATGTATTAACATCACCGGATGTTAAAGTTTTATACATTTCCTGTTTAATCAAATATTGTATAGACGGAGTAAGAAGTCCCCTCTATAGTACATTTTAGGTAATATCATTACATTGAATAAAGTTAAACGCCACATTCTACAGATAAAAGGTCTCCATGCATTTTATTCAAAGATCGTGAAAAGGGAGGGTTGTCATGGCGTCTACCATTTACATTCGAGGTCGTTTTTCCGCTAGTCGGAAAGGCCCGAGAAGTTGCGATTGGGTTTAACCTGCGTGGTCCTCAGTTTTCGATATCGTACGACTGACATTACAACGATGAAGGCTTTATTTGAAGGTTAACTGCAGATACGAGTAAAATAATCGTGATTTTCATTCAATGGGTCACAATGCCGGCCATTCAACAAAGTGTTCTTTTATTGCACACAAAAAGTAGTTGTTTCTCAATTTACATAACAGGTACTAGCATTTTGAAATTCCATATCAAAATATGACTAACCACATTTATCCACGAACTATTTCAGAACAAATATAAAACTGCTCCCAGAACAAACACTTTAACATAAACCGATATTTACTACCGATATTTACTACGCCCTGAAAGAAATACCAACAATTTGATTTGCAAGCCAGTTGGATACAACGGGCTTCGTGAATAACGTTCACATGTTGTACATACAATGTTGTTGTGAATTTATAAATATGAAATGTTTAGAAAACACGTTAGGAAAACATGATTATTGAAAGTTTGGTAGAATTATATAGAAAAACTAATTAAAAAGCAGAAAATTTACGCGATATACAAACATGAGCTCATGTTTTAAAAGAGGAAAAAACTGCTTCTTTTTACATCTACTCGCTCCGTTATAATTGCATATAAGAGCTGTGGCATGTTGTATACTATTTTTGTTCTGTCTCCGTATGGTAATAATGCTTTATAAAAAGGGTTGACATTAAATTTTAGCCGACAAATCATGAACTGTTACAGTAACAGTTTGGTCTTTTTTAAAGTCTATTTTGGCAAAAGAGTTTTGATGACAGTAAATAAGTGTTAATTTTCTAAAAGAAAGGGCGTACTTTTCGTGAAGGCTGACATTACGAGACGACATTTTTAAACAGAAAAATGAAAGACATTTCTTAAAGCTGAACTGGACTCTTAATATTATATAGGCATATGCCATTTTCGATATCATTATCTACGATACATCAGGGTATACTCTTTAGATTCGCCACACCCGACCGCTTTATTGTCAAGGGTATTGGCTTGGAATGGTGACCCGTATTCGTGCTGGTTATCTTGCATTAACTTTATTAACATTTTCTTGCAGTGACGCCTATCTGTGTTTATTTGTATACTGCACTGACCTGTATAACTATAATTGAAAGTTTCTTTAATATCTTGCTTTCCAGCATTACGAAGTATTACGTCAATATTGTCGCTACCAGGTGTTTTACAGCACACACCCGTCTACACAGATGTCGACTGATTACACTGAAAAGAGAATAAGTCCTGCTCTTTATATAGGGGTCTGCAGGTATAACAATTCCCTGAACAAAAATGGCGGACACATGCCTTTTACGAATCGTGTTCAGCTTTAACGGTGGAATCAATGTTACCAGTGACGCATTAACCGAGAAAAGACGGATATTTCTTGGCGGTGGACATAATATGACGATTTTTTTCGGGAGAAAGGTGAACATTTCTTGGCGGCGGACGTAGTTATGACGAGTTTTCCGAAAAAGAGGAGGACATTTCGTGAAGGCGGACATAATCAACGTGACGATATTTCCGAAAAAGTGGCGGACAAAACGTGACTTAACAACTATAATTCACCACTTGATATCTTTCCTTACGTAACTTTGTGAATACTTATTTCCGTCACCTGACTTAAAGGTCGCGTGTTTTGAGCTAACTAGGGCAATGTATTCGAAACCTGTGCTGGAACATATTATATGGCTGAAATATTGCCGACTCTGCGTTATACAATATACAATCAATCACCGAACACATTATATAGTCAAGCATCAATTTATAATATTTTTTACCTACATGGCTCAAATTCACAATTAAATTTTAATCCTTAAATTGTAAATAATGTATTTGTGTAATGCAGAATGAATATGGAAACGAAAAATAGTGGTCTCGTATTTTCTTATACGTACCAGTTTTATCCATCTGTAGTAAGCATACAAAATTGTAAATAACATCGTCAAGTGCAGTAATTCTTTAAAAAATCATTGATTTTTCTTTTGTTTACCACATGATCCCAATATTTATTTTCCTTTGCTGCAAGTTAGTTGATTGATTGCATTTAAGACATAACAATAAAGTACATGCTTTTGAAAGAAAAAGTCGAATGTTCTACTGAATATCAATACAAACCATTTAAACTGGGAGGCATGACTAATGCTTTGTAAAATGTCTAACTGAGCATGATTATGTCATTTCACTAATGTGTTTCAAAGGCATAATTCTTTCATTCAACAAATTTTTGAACATTCTCGACAGGTACATCATTTAGCTAATATGCAAGCTGGTATGTGAAGATAAAAGAGGAGAAGGCAAACTAACAACTAACAGTATGACAAACGAGAAGACTTCAACGTTTCCATCTTCCATTTTCCTTCTTTATGTAGAAACATATCGTTATCACATAAATTTACATTATTATGGTGTAAACTTTTCATATTTATACGATACTCGAGAGCACATTTCGATGATGATGAGGTTGAAAACAGAGGCATGCTTCTGAAGATATTTCAGTGTTTCAGGGATTTCAACAAGTTAACCTCGTTTAAAATGAGTGTTTCCTAAAATGAAACGTATGGAGATAAGGAACAGTATTCAAGATCAAAAGTCCAATAGACAATTCAAAATAGGAGCAAATTTTTGTTTAGAGTGCTGTTTTACGTTCTATTTAAAAGTTTTTTGAAACAAATAAAGTATTGTGAAGCGGAAACATTATTTTTCAAGGTGTCTCAAAGCAAACGCCTCCTCACTATCGTGACCGGTTTACTTTTAAAGATATTTAGCAGTTTATTTTTTATAGTATTTTTCTACGAACATTTTTCACACTTTTAAGAGAAGTTCGAAGGTTTTTACTTACAAACGAAGGATTCTTCAAATAATTAGTGGAAACTAATATTTTATGGATATTCATTTCGTTCCATTATTTACTGACCAATTTTACATTCATAGGAAGCGCAAATACTTCAAAATTTTCAATATAAACAGGCTAGGTTTCTTCTTTGAGTCTGAATATATTCAACATTGAGATATTATAGACTATGATTCATCGATAATCAATATTAGTTATTCTTTGCTTTGTTGATTCCATATAATATTTAAGAGCTAAGAAATATTTGTCTACGTACCATTTTCTGTATTTTTTCCATCAAAGTGGATTTGTATATCATGTATGCTTTTGATTTCCTGTAAATCAACATACCACCAAGCCGGATTATCTGCCCCTGTAGAGGAACACGTGCTGATATCTTTGTCAACCGCTTTTTCTGGAGAAAAATGCTGATTATCTTCTTTCAGACTGCTTTGTGCCGTAGTTTTGAACTTTGAGATATCATCTGTCATAAGATTTTGAAATTAAAATTATTAAATTAAAAATACATTTGATTTAACTTCCTGTGTACTATGTTAATCTAAGAAAAAGAATAAATATACTTTTAAAAGCTCATTCATTGGGAAATATCGGTATGTCTCCAAAAATGTTCGATACCCAAGAGCCTGCGAAGAGTAAGGTTATTGTTAGACTGAGGCTGGCTTCTCACATAAACGTTTATTAGAGGGAAGTCAACAACCTTGTTGAAGGTCAGCGTTATGTACATTCTGTGTTATTAAATTGGCTGCGTTAGCAGATCGACATAGGGTCCCATATCCGGAATTTCAAGAGGGTTCTTGTTCACAAATTTGTATTGTTCATGGAATTATTTACATCGATCACTATATTCGCTATCGTTACAGGAATTAAAAACTCATACATGCACCGTATATATAAATTTTACAGAAAGTTACGACAATTTATATTCAATTAGAGTTTTGTAAGAGTCTGACACATCTGTTACATATTTGGATATTTTACTTGAAAAGGACTTTAATATTGAATACTGTTCGTTATCTCCATATCCTTCCTTACGTTAAAGGTAACAATCAAGCTCTCTGAAAAAAACTTGTTGACTTTTACTTTCAAATCGTCAACGTCCATCACTTATGGTGGCATAATTCTGTCCCCTACATGCAGAAATAAATAATTGACAAATAAGTTGATAAAACAAGAATATGAAGAAGAATATATATTGGTCTAGAATATACATTTGATAACTTTGCAATACCAGGGGGTCCGGATCCCTCAGACCCCCTCTAGATCTGTTTATGCATACATATGTGCAATTCTAAAACAAGGTAAATTATATTGACAAATAAGTTGAAAGAATATCAGCAATCTCATTTAAAGTATTTAATTCGTAAGTTCTATGGTCGATTCAATGACCTTGTCAGCAAATACAATTTATCCTTGAGTCAAATACTGACTAACGTTTTTCATACCAATCGTTAGTCCATTATTTACACAATGAATTAACGACCGATTTTCTTTCCCAAACATGATAAATGGCACACGGTGGGTGTGACCGGTCGGCAGGGAATGCTCACTCCAGCCGAAGGATTAAGTGAGCTTTTCTTATTAAAATGCCCATTGTCTATCGTCTTTGAATCTTTGTACAGTCCTTGAAATTTTACCTTTTTCTCCAGAAGGTCCGAGTCAATTTCAATTAAACTAACCACATATTTTGCTTGCCAATGGGTAAAGGGAGTTGATGTTTGTTCAAATGAAGTACCATATTCTTTGCAAAGAGAGATGATTTAGAAAAAAGAATAAAATTAACCACGGTCATAGAAAATGCATGGAATGCATGGAAAAAAAAGCTCTTCTTAAGAACAGGAAAACCATGAATAGTTTGATTCAAGGTTGTTCACATCCTCCCCCCTCCCACCCCCTCACCCAATTATGGCCCTTGGGGGTATGGAGGTTATTAGGGGGAATCATACTTTTAATTGATTATAGATAGTAGACTTCTTTGAATTTTTTTAAGAATAGAAAATCCTTGATTCATTTTTCATGTATTTATATTGAAATATCCCTAGGTTTAGAAGCTTCGGGTTTGCTTAAACCCACATTGTAAAAACCACCAGTTATAACCGTAACAATTCCAATCAGAGGTTTTTTTTATGGATATAAAAGATCTAAAAAATCTTCTATAAAAACAAAAAAAGCCTTGATCAAACATCTTTATATGGAAGAGGATGGCGTATAATCAAGTTTGTTCAAATTATGACCCCCATGGGTACAGTATAGCTAAAATGGGAGATCAGTGTTTTGCCTATGAATACTTTAAAAAGGAAAATTAAGGAAGTGACATTAATATACTGTCAATACTGTCTTATAAACTACACTATGCAGGAGTTCTTAAAGAGTTATATGCAGTTAAACTTCTCAAATTAAAATTTAAAATTCCAAAAGATAAATGCAGTGAACCTTCATGTTATTGTTGAGTTACTAAGTTTAAGCGCTTGTATTACAATCTGCTGATGTCATACGTTAAAAACATCAATCAGAGTAATGCTTTCCATCTAAGAACAGTCCAATGAACTAGTCACATGTACACATGTTTACATGCAGATACATTTGTATATATTCACGTATACTACACTTTTTTGCCTCAAGCAGCAAAACTGGGATGATTTATTTTGAAATGCATTTTGAGACAAATTATGAATCAAAAATTCATGTAAATACTATCAAATAATTCCTGTAAAAAATAGTTGGTTTAGCAAAATATGTTGATCATACCATATCCTGATATCCGGACGGTATTGAGGCATATAAACACAAATATTCCAAATGTGGCCGCCATGTGTAATTTCTCCTAATAGTGTACGCTTAGAATACTAAAGTTAAGCGATTTAAATATCACTTTTTTTCCTATGTCATGTTTTTAAAGAGCGCACGTTTTAATCAATATAATTATCTAAGAATAGCCTATTGTCACAATTAGATTCAAGACTGGGTTTCACAACACTATCGTCAGATTTGTCCTAAGATAGATATTACGATCATCTGACTAATGACAATCATAAGATTTGTCACTACTGTTTCTCAAAACTTTCTTAAGGTATGATTCTTCTCTGACTAGACGAAATATTCAATGTTTATTTGCTTATATTTCTTATATATTTAGATGTGAGAGATTTAAAAGATCATATTTTTCTTTTCTCATTACAATTGTACAACTTTAAATAGACATGGTAAACTGAGTTTAAAATCTAGCAGGAACTATATTTTTGGTAAAATGGTGACGTATGAAAATATCTCCATTGCTATTTCTCAAAATTATTGTAGAACAATGAAATTAACATGATTTTTACACACTGAAAGACTTGAAGAACTTTTCAAATGTTATTATATAGATATAGCCCTTTGATGAGGTCGATCCATAGATATATCGACTTCACAGAAAAGCATATCGACCGAGCACGAAGTCGATATGCTTTTCTGTGAAGTCAATATATCTATGGATTGACCAAATCAAAGGGCTACATTTGTTATATCATTCTTTACAGAGGTTGATAAAAACCAATTTGAAAAAATGGGAACAAACCGCAATTTTCTCTCTTAAACACTTAGAGACTAGAAATCAAAATAAAGTTGTTTAATATAACTGTGTGAAGAGCCATTCTCTGTAATGATTTGAAATTTTATATAGGAGCTGTGGCACGCATAGTCTCAGAAATTCTCCAAACTCTCTATGATAAAAGTCATTGATACCCTAAACTGAAATCAGGCAAAAATTGGTTGCCATGTTTTATAGTTACCATGGCAACATGTCTTATAGTTCGAAAAATGGCATTTTTTAACATGTTTAGAGCCCCATAGTTAACATTTGCGGCAAAGCAAACAATTGGCAATGACTGTTTCCAAACGATGAAGGTCAGATGTCTCAAATGCATGATAAACATGTTTGGTAAATCAACTATTACATATGTTACTATGGTAACGAAGTATTCATAAGTAAAAAAAATATTCATTGAATTTTATAAAGCAATTATAGGATGAAATGTGAGCAAATAATAGAAAATAGAGCCTTGAAACATATACAAAAAACAAAATATGATATTTAATTTTGGTTGGCAATGGTTGCCAAGGTTTTTGTACCACAGAGAGCCTTTAAAGTAACACACTGTATGTTTAAATCTAATCCTATCTTTTAAAAAAGCACATTTCCTCATAACTAATGATCAATTTTTAAAGATGTTGGTGTGCTCCTAGTTTTCCCATTTGAAAAAAATCAGATTAGATTCTTTAAATAGAGCGTTGCTTTGGAAATAAGCAGAAAATATATGCTTAAAAACCTGAAAAATATTTTTCTTTCCTTGGATTGTACCCTTAAATGTAGATTCCCAAAATTTTTATGATTGATATTTATTAACAGTTAACCTGACTTTTAATTTTGACTATCATCCAATCTCTAAGTGGATGCAAGAAGTTGGCACACAGGGTTTAATATTGATATAAAGTTCACAAAATCGAACATTTTCCCCTCTTAGTAACCATAGCAACAGTGTTGTTTTCTTCATCAAATTTTATCAATATATGATAATCAACTTCAGTTCTAACAGATAAAGACTATTCAAGCTGAGTCCTTTAATTTGTTTCTTGATTAAATGGCAATTTAATTCTTAATGCAGCGAAAAATAATTCACTTTTAAGCACTTGTACATTGTTTCCATGGTACCTGCAAAGTAGCAATTATACCCAATTTCTCTTATGGTTTTGGTGTTGCAAGGTCCTAAGGATGCATATTTGCCAGTCTTGAATTTTCATGTTTTTCCTCAAGACAGTAGCATTAACCCAATCTTAGTTACTGGTTTTGCATGGTTACACTGTGTTACCATGGCAACGATAAAAGTTATTTATAGAATAATATTGCTTATACTTATATACTTAAGGTCAAACATTTTCATTGTTTTTCTTAAGTGGTTGATTGAGTTTGAGCATGTAACACCTACCATTAGTGAATACGGAGTGTTTTTCAGCATATTTCAGCATTTTAAGTGTATTCCAAATGTACCCTTGGTTACCACTTACCAAGACATATATTCTCAACAGTTTCTTTACAGCATAAGTGACATCAAGGTGTCATGTTTTTGCTAGAATGTTTTGTTTGCTTTTTCTAGTTTTTATTAAGCCACAGTCAAGATTTAAAATGGCTCAAAATCTCGATTTTTCAAACTTTTCCGGCTGTTACCATAGCAACCGAGACACATAGCAACGAAATTTTGTGTGATATTTGTTTCTGGTGTCAAGAACTAAACATGAGTGAAGTTTAATCAAAATCGGTGACCATGCGTGGCAACGAAGTTTAAGTGGTTACAGAGAATGGCTTTTAAACTTTCCTTGACATTTTTAGATTTTTACATAATTTAGAGGATTTACTAATTGAAAATACTACAAATGTACATCTTTTTAATTATGTTTTGTATCAATTTTGACAAAAACATTCAATATATTGTTCTTATATATATAAAGTAGATCCTAATTTGGGCCATTGTTACGTCTTATGAGTTACAGATCATTACAAATTTAAAATATATTTGAATCAAAATATATTTTTCATAAACATCAAGTCATATACTGTATTAGCTATAATTGTGAAATCTTTCCTAATTTATTAATTTTTTGTTTTACAGAAAATCATCTCTATTTTAAGAAACATCAAGTCGATATGCATTTCATATTCTATTCTATAAATAGTAACTCAAGTCTATATGCTGTTATATACTAAATCATGTGACGAAGTTTAAGCCAATCAGAGAGCTTTGGATATATGATGAAAATAAAATATATTTATAGTAATGATAAGGGACTAAAGTTTTAAAATATATCAAATCAATATTATTTTCTAAACAAACTACAATTATATTAGCTTTAAGAATCTGTTAATCTAAAAACAGATATTAGCCAAAAATCCACAGAAAGTGTTTTGGTTTGTTATGGTCAAAACTTTTTGTTTTTGTATCATTTTGTATCTCTATATGACTTCTTTCCCATATGTGAAAATTAAAACACTTTAGAAATAGGACACATAGAAAAATAACTAATATATCCTTAAAATTTAAGAAAAATCGAGAAAATTCGGATTAGCCAAAATCTATTTTTATTAAACTATTTGTGTCAATTTGGTAAAATCTTCTTATGGACCTTGTATGGGAACATCTTTTTATTGCAAAATTTTTTTGGGGGGTCAGAAAATAGTTGCTGATGAAATTTATGTGATGTTTTTTTTTTTTGATTTAAGCTACTAGAGTATCTGAACCTTTGCAATTGAAAGATGATTGTAGCAATGAGTCATTTTGAAACACCAAATCGTGTTCAAAGTTCGTTCATAAATTTCGATGAAGGTGTCTTTAAAACGCTTAAGCAACTGAAACAAAAAACAATGATAACAGATTAAGAAAAGAAACGAAAGAACTATATGCATACAAAAATTTACAGTTTCAATCCTATAAAGATAGAAAGAAAAAAAACATGTACATACAGGCATCAAATGTTACAGCATGATTTTCATACACATAACACGTTCCGGTAGATTAATAAGGGATACCCCCAAATTAAAATTTATATTGACAATTGTATTCACCGATAGTACAACAAAGGAATCAATACAGACTCAAATCGCCTTGTAGTATGACTTAGAAAAACCTAGAATTTTACGTGTATTCAATTAATGAATTGCTTGTCATTGTTCACATGGAAATAATAGGACAAAGAGAAACATTTGAAATCTTTACGAAATGGGTGGAAAATGTTCTTTGTGCCTTTCCCATCGCCATAATATAATATTATTTTTAGGTGTGAAATTCCTGTAGTACCCGTAGTAACCCATAATGCAATTCTCATTCATCTGATTTGTCAGTTAAAGCCATGTCTGTGCCTCATTTGCTAAGCTGACGCCAAAAATATAGCCCAATAAGAATTTAAATGCATGAATGCCGAAAAGTAATATCATAGAGAATATAATCAAAATTGAATGAATTCAAATGAAATTGAAGTACATTTCTACAGATATTATAGAGTTATGAAAACTAAAACGCAACATAACTTTTCTGTTTACCATGTCTCCACGTGCTAGTCACTTCCTAGCCACATTTCCATGAATAATTTACCCTATCTCGCTGTAGTCTGCCAGAGCTACTCTGAACTCATCGGGTTTTATATACTGGGCAAAATAAGTTAGGGATAAAATTTTTACACAAGAGTAATATTTTCATACCCATGAATTTATGTGACAAGGCTCAAGTAGTTTTACAAACATGTCATTTACACGATTCGATACTTAAGTCACACGTGTTTAGTGAGTTTTGGGACATATTGGTCAAGAAAGTACGTGGCGTTAAAAAGTAAGTGGAACAATGAAACCACAGAAGTATGAAAGAGGGTTTTCTTTAGTGAACATTAGAAAATTTCAGTATATCTGGCCAGAACTGGTGATAAGACGCTATGAGGAGGCATATGAGTATGGACGAACACTCCATGGCATCAGGGATGCTGGAAGCTGGCAAATCGCAACGTCACGTTGCAGAAAGACTTTGTCCTTTCCAAAGCGGAATGAACTTTTAAGGAACCGATATTTACAGGCAGAAATTTTTCAAAAAAGGTTCAAATCGGGATGCCCAAGGTGTACGGCAGTCCGTGAGGATCGTTATTTGGCCAATTTTGCTTAGACGCAACGCTTCCAAAGTGCTCTTAAGCTTAATACTGGGCATCAGAGAGCAACGGGCAGACGGATTTCTACTCAAACAGTTTGAAATAGTCTTTAGGAAGCAAATTTCAAGGCTTGCTGCAGAAATCGACTACAGTGGGCAATAGAACACAATACTATGGCAATAACGTCATTGGTGTTCTGTTCTCCTCTGAGACGAGTCGCGATTTTGTTTTAACTTCAATGATGACAGGAGACTTGTTTGGATTGCAAATGGGGAAAGATATGCTGATTGTGTCATTTCTGAGCAATATAGAGTAAATGGAGGTTTGGTGATGATTTGGGCAAACATAAGTATTGACTGCAAAACTGATCTGCACCTTATTGAAGGCAACCTGACATTTTTAAAATACCAAATGATATTCTTCATCCTATTGTTAGACTATTGAATGTACTCTTAGGGAGGATTTCATCTTAATGGTCCATAATGCTCGACCTCATAGAGTCCGAATCGTTAAACGAGTACATGGAAAGTGAAACATCTTCGCGTAAAGACCCGCCAAGTCGTTCTCTAGACTTGAAGTTAATTGAACATGCCTTGTACATTCTTTCGCAACGCATTTCAGTTCGTCTGACACTTCCCTAAAACCGACGGGAGCTTCAGACAGCATTGCAGGAGGAATGGCAACAAATCCACCAGGCTAGCCTTGGACGGCTGATGGACAGCAAGGGTCTGCGCTACAAGGCCTCGCGGGGAGGTCATACAAAATACTGGCAATCATTTAAGTGACGTAAATTGACTCTTCTGAAAAACACGTAGTACAGGTCAATCTACGATCATGTCAATGGACTGCGAAATAAAAAAAAATGTTCTTACAAACAAAATACAAAGATAAGAAACTATGAAAGATGTTACGGGCGTTTTTAATTTGTTGTTAAATGGAAAAAATGTTTAATAAAATGTAGTTTGTGTCTAGTTTAGAACACAAGCGCTTCAAGGGTAAGGAAAACGTAACAAAAGTATTATAATACTTGTATTATACTACAAATCTCATCGTGTATACCGGCCTTAACAAATGAATCGTTTGTCATTATACGCATGAAAATAATATTTTTAAAAATGCTTTTCATTTACCATAAAATTTTCCTTTCTTTCAAGCGTTAAATTCCTTTAGTATTCGTAGTAACCCATAATGCAATACTCATTCAGTTGATTGGTCAGTTAAAATCATGCTGGTGCCTCATTTGCTAATCTGACGCCAAAAAATATAGTCCCGGTTCCCATGCAAGAAATATTTGTCCAAAAAGAAATTTTTATTCATGACTGCAGAAAATTGAATTAAAGAGAATACTTATGTAATATTGAATGAATGTAAAAGAGATCGATTGATTGAAGTACATTTCTACAGATATTATCAGCTGATTCTAGGGTGGTGAAAACTGAAACGCAACATAACTTTTCTGTTTACCATGCCTCCACGTGCTAGTCACTTCCTAACCACATTTCCATGAATAATTTACCCTATCTCGCTGCAGTCACGCTAACTCTCGCAAGAGCCACTGCCAGAGCAACTCTGAACTCATCGGGTTTTATGATTTACAGAACACCGAAAAATAAAAGGTTCCGAACACATTAGTAGGGGTGCAATTGCTCGTGGTTAGATCCTCTGTGCGCATTAATAAAAGCCATATAAGGCAAACAAAGGTTTGCCCGTGTAGATGATATTACACATTTTTTAACCAGCGTATCGGTCGCTAGTGAGCTCTAATTTTTGCCGTAAACTATGATACAATATATTTTTATTTAGCCCCCCCCCCCATTTAGCCACCCTTTTCTGTTTAAAATCATGAAAGTCTTTCAGAAAGGTCTGAAAACACATTTTTCACAGGTCATGTTTTCAAAAGAATTAAACGGACTATAGCAATTTCCTGTTTACTGCCAATTTTATTTATAAAACCGGTTCTATCCTACAACCTTTGAATAGGCCAACCTAAACCACGTGTCTTGAATTAAAATCACAATAACAATAGTAGGGGTGAATTTGGTTTTCCCGTACTAAGTAGACTCCGTCCCCTTTTTATAACCTTAACTGTGCTGCGTGGGGTGTCCTAAATCATTACGACGAATATTTCTTTTTCGTTTCCAAAGAAATGAGCCTGTCTTTGAGTTATAATTGACGTTCAAAACATTATTCTGATTCAGAACGTTTCATCCAAACGGAAAATTTTACCAAATGAACGCACTTCAAATTGACGATCTACGAGCTAAACATGTGTTGTGGTAGCTCTATTAGATAAGATAAATAAAAAGTTTTTTGCATATTCGTTGCATTAACTGTTTAACAGAAGTGAGGAGTCTCGAACTCTCTGTTCTTCTTTCTTTTGAAGCTTTTAGTTTATCTCGTGTTGCTAGTCACAAAGAGTGGGGTGTCTTAGAGCATTACGACGAATATTTCTCTCAAGTTTCTAAAGAAATGGGCGTATCATTAAGTAACAATTAACATCCGATAGGAAACACACATGTTTTGCATCCAAACAAAAAATTTACCGCTTTAATTAATGCGCTTTATTGTTTCATTATCTACGATACATCAACACTAGGGTATACTCTAAGCATTCGTTTCACCTGACTACTTTATTGTCACGGGTATTGGCGTGGAATGGCGACCCGTGTACGTGCAGGTTATCTTGTATTACCGTTGTTTATATTCTATTGCAGCATCTGTATTTGTTCGTATACTGCACTGATCTGTTCAGCTATATATAATTGTAAGATTCTAATTTATCTTACTTTTCTGCATTAGATGAAGTATCAGTTATTTTATCGCTATCAAGTGCTGTATAGTATACATGTACGTCCGTCCACACCGGTGTCGACTGATTACAATGAACAATGTCTAAGTTCAAGCCACACATATATTGGTGTTCAGGTATAGTGAGAATTCGAACGAATTCTCGGGAGCTCATGGCAGCTCAGTCTATATAGCACTTGCTACCGTGTTCGGGTGGTCTGAGTTCGAATTCGACCTAGATTGGACCTAAGTCAATATAAATAAGATAAGTAGCAACTGTTCCTTCGTCATGCTCTCTGTACTTTGAAGTGAAAGTAGTGGGTCATTCGGATTAACCTTAAAAACTGATGCCCCGTTTCACGGTAGACCTTTGAACGAAAAAAAAAATCCATCACTGCTCCATGTCCTCAAGTGCTAAGTATACGTTAAAATATGAAGACATGATATATATTGACGTCTCTACAAATATGTGTGTGTGAAGTTTTCTGGAATGGAAGTCTAACAATTACTATTAATCAATAGAAATAAACTAGTACATAAAAGTGAGGTTGCGGTCAAGCTATTCTTATGTTGGACTGACAGACTGTCGATAATACAATCGTTAGAGTGATGAAAAATCATTTTATTTGTTACTGGTAATGGATATATATGTTAAAAAAAAAGATACAATAAGGGTAAAACAGATAAATATTTCAGGTTTCTTAAAAATATAATCGAGGTATTAATACAAACACTCAAAAAAGATACAATATCTGTTTGAAACTGGCTGCTTAAACTACTGTACTTGATAAAATAATGAAATTAAAAGGCATCTTGGTCGACAGGAAAATTAAATATAAAAAATACAGTCTTTCAATTTTCATTAATTGCACTGAAATATTCCATTCAACCTTTGTGAAACAAAAATACACGTACATGAAAAAAAATTCTAAAATATGAAACGAATTGAGTATCGATTCTATGAATTCTTCATCAAACGCAAATCAGTTAGAAATCTTCAGTTGCCTAAAAGGAGAAAGTTCATAGAGATGTTTCGTTTCGAAACACGTGTCTTTTGAAATCAGTATGAAAACGTCTTATACATATTAAATTATAATTCAGGAGAAATTGTATCATAGATTCGAATTTCAGAATGAAATTCCTCATACATGTGAGTATCTCCAGCATTGGAAGAAATTCTGCTTACAAGGGGTCCTTGGAAATAGCTTGGAGTACATGGATTCGTGTTTTGCATTGCCTTTCTTGTCTTGGATCTGAAAGTATAAATGATAATTGTAATAATTAATTAACAAGGATTGAACTGTTCATTCAAGCATACCACAAGTTTGATGACTGTTTGTTGCTCAGAAAACTTTAATGAAAAACATTATTTTGCGAAAAGTGTATCCTTTAGAACCATTTAAACTTTTTTCATATGTTCTTAGCATGCAAAGTTTTCATATCTTCAATGAAAGACTCTAAACGATAAAACAACGTAAGATAAAGAATCCAAAGTATGTTAAGCCTACCTTCGAAAAAAGCATAATAAAAACAAGCAACCTGCAGCAGACAATAAAAACAAAGTCCCCAATGCAGAAGAAAGTCCCAAAACCAATACACTTCCAACTTCATTATTCATTTTGGCTGTAATAAAGTTTAAAATAATGATTTCAGAATTGCATACGGTATATTAATATTTTGGCAGACTGTAAAATTTGTATTCGCTAACAGCATAGTAGCACAACAACATTATATAGGAATTCATGTCAGCATTAACATGTGAATATTTTTCGTTGTATTTATATAGAGGCTAAAACATCGAAATTATATTTCAAACTGAAAGTTATTGTAAATTATAGTTCACATTTACATGTATTACGAATAAAATCTTTAAAAATTTGATTACTGTGAATTTTTACGTAAATAATTCTATTCGTATACGTACAATCACTTGTACTCTCGCAGCGTTTACCCCCAAACCCTTCACGACATCCCTTCAAACAATAACCATTTACAAGATCACAGGTATCGTTGTATGCACAATTTCCACTACAGGTTTGTTTACAGTTTTCTCCAAAATATCCAGCTGAACAAGCTTAATTAGAAAAAAAGAAGAAAACTAGTGATGTACAATTTATTAATGAATCATACAACTAACAAGAATGGATTTATATAATGATGTGTATTTTATTTCGCCGACGCTTGGCGAGGTGGAAAAAAGTCATATCCAACTACAAATCATGAAAGATTCTTTTTATCCTATAGTTCATGGCCAATATCTTTAGTTTTTAAATAGGATTCCATTTTATTTAATATTATCACACTAGCACAAAAGCCATTTTACGTCACAACTGGGATATCCAAAAAAAAAACATCCAATTAGTCAAATCCACGGGATAAAGGGGTAAACATGGGATAAATGGCGATAAGTAACAGTTCTTCTAGCACATAAGTAGAGGAAGTTATCAGTAACGAACAGTATTCTAGATCAAAAGTCCATAAAACAATACAAAATAGAAGCAGAGCAAACATGGACCTTCAAAATATCAGATGTGGGATCAGGTGCCATGGAGGAGTAAGCATTCCCTGCCTACTGTTCACAAACGTAATTCATTGCGTAGCAAGATTCATTATAATCCGTCAAAAATCTTATAAGATATAACCTTTGTTTAAAAAAAATACCGAAAATTTATTAGAAATCCTAACAATTCGCCCAAGCAAAATGATTAGAATAATAAATCTTAGAAGTCTATTTGTGTTAAAAATTTTACTGAAATTAGAGCAAAAGTGTTGTGGTGTTTCGAATGCTTTTATAAAAAGAAATATGACGTCGATAGGACCATTTATTAGAATAAAAAAAACTATTATTCATAATGCATCGCAGCGTAATTTTAATTTATTAATTGATATGGAAATCGGTTTCAATACTATGAGAGGATAAGAAATCGATACTTCAAAAATAATTTTTGACTGTAAAACAATAAAGCGATTCCATGTTTTTTGTGCTTATTGTTTGTCAAGAACGGATAATTTACTCTTACTTTCCCTTGGCGGGCTATTTTATATATGCAAACGAAGTGGAACTAACATCGTAAGAATGGGTTTAAATCAATGGCAATGACACGTATTAAAGAGACACCGTGACACATAAAGGGGAAAATTGACAACCGTAGAATTTTTGCATGACCAGAATAAATTTTGTTGAATTTCTTAACGTATTGTGTTTCAGAAAATTACAGGTATCAGAACCTAAAAAATCCATTACTATGGAGAAAAATAAACGTTTAAATAATTCAGTATTCCCCATAACAAAATACTGAAAAATTACCTATTTTCGTGGGGTCAAATTTTTGAGGTTTGAGGAAAAAGTTATTGGTTTGTTGGGATGTGATTTCGTGGTTGGAGAAGTGTTGAGTAGTAATGCTTACGAATTACATTTAAATTTCGTGGTGGTCGTAAATTCTTGGGTCTCTCCATACACCGAAAACAACGAAAATTACCCCCTCGGAAATTTAAATAATAAAATTCTTTTATTGGCTGTCACGCCAAAGATATTGCGGGAAAAAATACATAACCTTCAGAAGCGAGTTTTGTAATTTTTTTTGCAGTTGCTGCGACGATTATTCCCATACTAACACACGAAAAAAGCATTTATTGTTTATATTTACATCTGTATCAAAAATCATTCCAAGTTAAAAATAAAATTTGTTAAATATTGTTTTTAAGATGAAGATGTCATAGCAAAACTGATGGAACTGCCATTGTGCAAGAAAACTGCATACGTGGCTTGCTCATGTTGTTCATGCACTGATTAATGGCAATGGCTTCCAAATTTTATTTATAAAACCGGTTCTACCCTATAACCTTTGAATAGGTAAACCTATACCACGTGTCTTGAATTTAAATCACAATAACATTAGTAGGGGTGATATATGTATAGACTGAATACTCAGTATATATAGAAATAGTTTTCATTGTTTAGTATCAGAATGGCAGAGTGGAACGTGTCCTTCCATACCCTTGAATAGTTATTTCTTTCTGATTTTCTTCAATAAAAATCTATTCTAAAAAAATCTATCCAGTATTTTTCAATCATTTTATACCTTATATTCAAATGCATCTTTCCACCACAGCATTTATTGATATTCAGATATTGAAATTCATAGTATCAAAATTTTTCTTGTTTTCACATACTTCCATAGTCTTCAATGCAATCTTCTAGTATTAATTAATATCTAGGCAAATTTATGAATATTTATGAAATATTTTTTTAGGAAATAGTTTTGTACTCAAACATGCTTTGAAATAATATTATTATTTTATACATGATTTATATTTAAAGTTAGAGAATTTGATCCTGATATGAGACGGATACCTCAGTATAAAAAAACATTATACAAACTATGTAAACTCACGTGTTCTACAATCGCTTCCAATCCAACCTTTTATGCATCCTGCACATGTTCCATTCGTCAAGTAACACCTGTGTTCTTGACAATTTTCTGGACATTTATTGAAACAGTTTGTTCCATAAACTCCTTCAGTTTCGCAGCCTTTGCAAAAAACGATATTTCAAATTTAGAAATGTGAATAGACACAAAAGAATGTTAATAAAATCAGGTTTTAATACAATTGTAAAATTAAGACTTGGGGACATTTTAAACTCGCAATATGGAAATATGCTGAAAACGTCATTTTCATCTGTTACAGTCAAACCATTTGAGAATTGCAAAGGATATTGGCATGTGCAATTCAGCACGGATGTCTGAGAAAAGAAATTGGATCGGAATTCCAGTTCCATGACAGTGATCTTACTTAGAATCAAATGGTAAAAAGCTGACAATGAGATTCTTTATGCAAACGATTGCAATGGTATCCAATTTGAGTGTCAAATTCAATTTAGCGACACCGCGACGCATATACGGAAAAATTAACAAACGTATAATCTTTTTAATTGACTCGTGCACATTTTGTTCAATTCATGAAAGTACGTGTATTCTCTTTCAGAAATTACAGTTTTCAGAACCTAAAAATATTCTTTCATTGAGAAAAATAATTTGTGTTTGCCCCAACACGAAAATACGTTTTGCTTAACTAATCTTCCTCACAACTGTACGCGGGCGCAGAAAAGATTGGGAAGATACATGCAACATGCTTTCACCTTTCAAAGAATACCAAGAATTTGGATACAATCTTGTGAAAAAGCTATTAGAAGATATTTCTAATCTTTCCTTCCTCAAATTGAATTTTGTTTACTTGTTTAAACTAAAAATAAAAGTGGCATGACCTTAAGTCTTACACTTGATAACGAAACAGTATATACCACTTTTGTTTTTCAGTCACTTATAATGCACAATATTTTCTTGTTTTACAGTGCAGTTTCGTTGTCATATCTTTGCTATACTCATAATTTTATGAATCTTTCGTTTATGATACAGATATCTTAAACTAAACACATGATTTTGACACATTATGCGACTTTGATTAATCCATCAATTGGAGGGAAAATCTTCAAACAGGTAAGTTTCAGGCTAAGAAAAATCTGCTTCATCAAAATATTATCATTTAATGTACTTCTTCAACATCTTTAGGGGATAAATCCACATATGAGTGGTGAACATAAGCAAGTAAAAATGTTATCATTACTGCATTTTTGTCAATTTCAAACACACTGCTGACAGACTTCTTTTTACTTTTAAAAAAATAAGAAATTTAAATGTATACGGATTGTTTTAGTATGTACATGTATCATCAAACAGATGAAACAAAGATGACTTACATATAATACAATATGTTTACACATGTTTAAAAAAAATAAAACCATTTTAGAATGCTACATGGAGAATGTCATTAATAGTTAAGTAATAGTTCAGATATGCGGGAAATAATGATGAGGGTACTGTTCTGTTTGTTTTCTTCAGAATATCTTATTCACTTATTATTAGATTTTCTAAGCAAAAAAAAAAGACCAATTAAAAAAAAACATTCAAAATTCAGAACGCCTTATTTTCTTCGTTTAAATCACACCTCAGTTACCGGTTGCAGCATTTTATTGACATGTTTAACTTTCAAAATTAAATATAATCTAACTTTTCATTTAATTTTCATCAATGAAATATGTGGAGATGTAATGAAAAATATTCAAGCTCAAAAGTCCATAAATCAATAATAAATAGGATCAGAGCAAACATCAGAGATGGGATCGAGTGTCATGTAGGAGTGAGTATCCCTTGCCGACCATGTTTCCCTTGTCATGATCGGTTAATAACAGAAATATTCATCGTTATTTCAGTGTATAAATAAAAGACTAACAATGAGTATGAAACAGTAGTCAGCATTTGACTCAATGATAAATTGTATTTGCTGACATTGCCATTGTATCGACCATAGAACTTATGAAATAATGACTTTAAATAAGACTGCTGATATTCTTGTTTCGTCAATGTCTGTGTCGATAGTTTTCCTCTTTTTAAAAATTACACATACGTAGAGCATGTTATTTTCCCCTTAATAATATAATGAACGCATCTATGTCAAGCGTGTTAGGTACATACGGAAGTAACGGCAGTTGGAAACGTTGGAAGATTTGCAAAGTCCTTTTGCATAAATCATTCCGGTTCCCAACTTTCGTTCTGTCCTAAGCATGTTCATGAAACTAGACAATGATTTCTAAAATTCAAATGCAATGCATACATTTGTTAAATAGAATATAAGATTAGACATGTTAGATTTGTTAAGCGAAAAACCTGACAAAATTAAAAAGTTAACAACAAAAAAGGAGTAATATTGATATTAAATCATCATTTTTTCATAAGTTGATGTTACATGGATTTTAACTCCTTATTTAATGTCGGTATCCGTAAATTTTATCGTCGTTATATTGTCCCTCTTTAGCAACATATCCCATTAATGAGTCGAACTGTGGCTGACTTGATTCAAATTAATTGTATGTTTTTATATCGAATTTGACTAAGGAATGTTCCAACTGTCTGATCAATACATAGGACCGGGTGAAACCGGTCAACAGAGAGGGTCTACTCTTCCTTGGCATCTTATCTCACCTCTGGAATTTCCAGACTTCCTGAATAAGACATTTGAAGGGGTCCGCAATTGTGCTGCTCCTGATTTGTATCGTTTGTATCGTTTGAATGATCTTTTGAGATCTTTTGAGATTCCTCGTTATCTCCATATATTTCATAACTGACATATATTATGACTGATGATAAATATATTGGTGATCAAATTAGTATATATATCATCTTGTATTCTAGAGCGACATATGCACGTAAACTACATTAGAAGGGACTTGCTTTGAATACAACTGCGTATTAGCGTTGTAAGCATTCAACTTCGCGTTGAAATATTTCCTGTTTCTCTCAAATTAGCTAGTTATACTAACTGCTTTTGAATTAAACATCGGGTGGCTTTTATATAAATATATCTTTTCAACATAATAGACGAATCAATGTAAAAAAAAATTAAATAAATTTTCCGTTTTTGCATGTGTGTCGAGAAACAATAAAAATCAACATACATTGGACAGAGTCACACCAAAAAGATAAGTTAAACATACCATCCTTATTTTTAAACAAGAATCATTCTCTTGCAAAATTTGTTTATTCTTAATTTGAAGACCTCCTTCAACTGAGTTATTATGAATTCATGTATATAGAATTTTCATAATACCAAACTGAAATTTGGGTGTCATAAACAATATCATATATAATTATTTTGATACTAGTTATATTTTTAAAAATAAAAATTGATCTTCTTAATGTGGTAGGAGAGTATTCAATAAAAACATATAGATAACTAACATATTCTAACATATAGATAGAAATAAGTTCATTTCTTTTCATCTTTTCTTTTTTATGAATACTCTGATATTTATTCCAGTGATATCTCCTTTTAACATGAGTATATAAAAGAAATGGGAATAAGGCCTTAAAAAAGCTTGAAGGTTGAAAATATAATAGCAACAATAGATGAAATTAACATGCATGCATTCATACTACATACCATATCCAAATGTTGTAACGAAGTTAAAATACAGAAAAGAAATGACAGGTCGTAAACATTCCATGTTAGCTATTTCTATGTCGAAAGAAATAGGAAGTAGTTTTATTCATCACGCAACTAATTTGACATAGACCTAAATCACAACAGCCCAATACACACTTAATGTGAAGGGGGAGAACGAATCTTTACATGAAATCTTTTTCAGTATAAAATACTTGATAATAGGACTATGTGTATTCTATTGGAATTCCCATGGGTACCAATTGCGATCCGTTATTAGCAGACTTATTTCTGTATTATATATATTCGTATGCAGCATTGTTAAGGCTTAAAGAAGGGGCGGGGCCTAATTTATACGTTTATCATAACGTGTTTACTGTGACGTCACACAAAAGTAGGCACATTTTGTATTCCTCATACTTGAAAATGAAATACTTAAGTTTGCAATTTTAAACTGTATTAGCATAATAAACAACATCAAAACTTATCAATGCATTAAAAATAGTTGCTAGTTAAATCCCAGACAACAGTTCATAAACAAATCACTTATTGCAGCAAACTTGTCGACATATTTTTAACAATGTAAAATGCATGTTACATGTATTATCAAACAGAATATTATTTACAGATTTTAAATAGACTTTTAATACCAATATAAAACTTTATTAAGTGCGATTATTCAAGGAATAGCGAGAGAATATATTTAATTTATTTTACCGTGTTTATGCGTACAAGCTAGGCATGTTTAACATAGAGGTGGCTTGTTAAATCGCCTTTCACAAGGGCATACACTTCATATGTTAGCCATTTTCTGAATATAAATAAGGTATAGTTTCCTTAACTTGAAAAGTACTGCTGCTTTCTTTAAATTTAGAATGTGACTTAATAAGGACATAAAATACTTGGTAGAGGTCATACACATTTCGACATAGGCATATTTACTTGAAATTTTACTAATAGAATGCGAATTCTATTGAATGCAGCAGCACTTTCCAGAAAGTACAAGGTATGCAGAAACAAATGATAACTTAAATGTTTTATTTCAACTAGGGTATGCCCTTGCGATATTGAAATTTGTTTATGACCTCCATTCAGTACACATGCTATTCTTTTATCACGTGACTGTCCATTGATGGGACCAAACTTAGTTCAATACAGAGTGGGGTATACTATGGTATGAGAGTAAGTATTTATATTATATAATAATAAACGGCTTTATAAAAATAAATTCAGTTTTAAAAAGTTCCCGTTTTTTGAATGTCTCTATTCCATTGATTCTTTATAGTGGGCTTGAATAGTGCTGCGTATGAAGCAGAATTTATGCAAAATCTTATGCGTGAAAAAAAAAGTCTCGTTTAAAGTCATCATTTCGTAGGTTCTATGGTCGATACTATGACCTTATCAGCAAGTACAATTTATCATCGAGTCAAATGCTGACTGACGTTTTTCATACTAATTGTTAGTCCATTATTTATACACTGAATTGATGACAGATTTTTCCGTTATATCCTGATCATGACAAGGAGCACACGGCGAGTGTGACCAGTCAGCAGGGGATGCTCACTACTCCTTGGCACCTGATTCACCTATGATGTTTCAGAGGTTCGTGTTTGCTCTGCTCCTATTTTGTATTGTTTTATGGACTTTGATATTGAATAGTCTGTTCGTTTTCTTCATATCCTTCATGAGGTACTGTATATTGCATAATTTAGCCCAAAAAACGTCATAATTTGATAATTTCTTGAAATGTGCTGAATTGTATATATTGTATGGGAAATCTAAATTAAGAAAAAAATATCATAGTTTCAAAGCAAGGTATTAACAATGTTTGGTTTCATGACGTCACAAATTATTCGGATTCTGTACATTTACTATGGAATCAATATAGCGCAATAAAATTCCACAATGAAATATGGCTGTACTTGTGTTTTGGGTGACCACTGGTTCCCACTCCCTTCCTTAAAATGGTTACCAGATGTATTGAAACAAACAAAGAATGGAAAATGATTTTTTTTTTCCTTGCAACAGACAAATCAAGTTTGAAATCATTATTTCGATTTAATTCTTTTGTAATTTTTATTCCATAAGTTCTCGTACAAACACTATAAACAAGAATGCTGTTTTGTTTTAATTAACGAAAGAAAATACTTGTTATTATTTAAGTGCAGTTGAGTGTAACTTAAATTGAAACGTAAATTTTAACTCCAAGAAAACAATTGTCAACCGAGGTCTGATTATATGCAAATTAACACTTCGTTATCACTGACGTCGACGGTCAAGTGCAAGGTATTAATTTGAAAAGAGATATATTCATTCCATTGACAAAAACATTGTGATTTCATAAAAAATGCCAAAAGCTCCAAGGTTTTAAGTAAAAGAAAACAAAGAGAAAGAATAAAAGATTGCCACTTATCAAGGTAATCAAAAAGATACTAGTTTCCTGAAAACAATATTACAAGAAAGTGTGTTATGTTCGATCTAACAGTGACCGCCACATTGGTCAGAAATTTTAAAAGGTTTCAGTGTAAAAGATACTGTGCAATCATTTTACAGTACCTTTTGTTGACGAATCCTAGTGTTTATCAAACTAAAAAAGAAGCCCCGGAAGTTGGTTGTTTTTTACTTATCTGTATACTTTTGATAACTTGTAAATCCTTGGTGAAGTTTTATATCACGACATTTTATTATGAAGGCTGTTCAATAAATAATGTCTTGAATATGACATACAATATAGAAATCATATGACATTAAGCTTGACTTTCTCTTATGATCGAATCTTTGATGAATTGATTACAGTTTATGTGACCACTTTCACCACATATTTTCATTGTGAGAAGCTGGAAAACAAGGGCTATTCGAGACACTGCATTAAAAATGAATGGTAAAGAATCAGTAAACAAGAGCGAAATGAAACGTTTCATGAAACCTGTTGTAACAATCGTTAAAATTTCCCAAAGAAATATCCACTTAAATATGTGAAATCTACAGCAGCTTATGTTTGTTTTATGGACACATGAGCAAGTGGATTTCAATGAACAAAAATGATATAATGGGCATCAAAAATGGGTAACGTCCTTGGCGACAAATACTTACAACAACCAATGTTATGTAAGCGAAAATTCAACAAATAATCACTGATGATATTTAATTGAATTTAAGACACATGTCTAAACTGATAGGCATTATTTTGGGTGTAGTTTACAATGTTTTAAAGAAACGTTTGACAGTTAAAAAAAAAGCTTAGTACTCATTGGTCACCTTTTTTTTGAAAAATGAGTGAAAACAACAGCCTGTAAGAAAATCTAAACAATTATTTTTAAAAATGTAAAATTGAAGTTATCCTCGTTTTTCTGAACTTCAAACAGATCGTGAAACTTGATTTCATTGCTTTATACCCTCAAAACAAATTTACAATAAGATGCACTTGACAAAAACAAGTTCTGAAAAAAGCAAAGAATTTCAAAAGCACAAGGCAGTTCAATTTCTGGAGAAGTCTAGAAAGCAAATTTTTGCAAAAAGCCCGAAAGGTTTATGAGAGGATGGAACCAGAATCAGGAATCCACTGCATTATAAATTTCGTCCAGGCAGCGTCCAAACCCACAGGTCATGAAGAGTAAAGTAGTTTGGGGAATAAACAGAAAGTTAATGTTTTGTCAAACCAACAAAATACCGAGGACTTTATTTACTGAACAGCACCCGCATTTAAAACAGTTGACAAAGAAAAAAATAGAATAGGATTTGATATTTGGTGGTCCTTGTTAAATCCAACATCAAATAGATTTTCATAAGGTATGTATTAAATAGTTAAAATCACATTGCCCTTACCAGCACTTTTCTTAGATATTTCAAAAACCAGAAATTATTTGTAGTTTTTATTGTTGCCTTGACAATAATATTTACATTAAACTTAAATAAAGTTTCTGAGATTACTTCGATTATCAAATAAAGAAATGGATTTATGATTTCTAACATGACATTATAACATCTAAAACTGGTGCATTGTATAAAGCTCATAAATAAAATCACTGAATGATCGCATCAGATGGGGTCCTTATCCTCCATACACCAGAAGTTAAAATGAAGGAATGATTTTTCATTTCTGAAAATAAAGATATATCTATTAAACACATGATTTTCTCTTTTGGAATGTAAATATCAATCTGATGTTGCAGGAAATAGTATTAAATGGTAGGTGGTCTTTATGAAGTACCGGGCAAAAAATGATTTTTGTAAAAATATCTATAGAACATCAAAATCCTAATCGAGTGTTAATGCAGTATGCCTGTTTTAAGTTTTCGTTTTCTTCACGACAATTTAAAGAAACTCTCAAAAAGTGAACACTATTCAAGCTTAAATGGTCATTTAAACAAATCAAATCATTAGCCGAGCAAGTCACCAACCTCTAAAGCATAAGGGATTCATCTTTATATGCTGTACAATTAAGTTAGATGATATGGGTTTAAGGTCATACACAACATAGTCTCAACTTCACTGGTTCTTCCCTGAGTTGAAGAGTTCCACTAAATGGAAGACATGTGTGCAATATTTTTAAAGTCTATATACATTGATTTGTACACATCTTCTAAAACAATTTTTGATGAAAAAAATTCTGGAATTTATCTTTTGAAATTTTGGTATATTTTCTTTGATTAATGCATTTTTAAAATTTTTTTTTATATCTTTGCAAAACCCATGGTAATGCATGCTGATATTTTGTCTAAGAATATGTAATGGTATCATAAGTTTGAATTTAGAATATATTGAAAAATTACCAGTAGGTAAGGTATGTTGCGTATGTCCTTAATTCTCCTTCTTAATCATCATTTGGAACGAATATAAATTTATTCTATCAATAATATGGCCTATTAGCTTCAGACATAAGAATTCGTGGTTTGCTTATCCCAGTTTTCCTACACTTTCCCCTTATTACTGTCAATTACAATTTATTGTGGAGCTACATTTCCTGACTTGCTTCATTAAAACAGTAATACATATAAAAAATATGTCACGCAAAAATAGGAACGATTTTCTTTAACAGCATATGACGTCTTGTTGAATTCAAAGGTTTCAATTTACAAACTCAAACCTACACATGGGATTCGAATGGTGCTTAAACAATTCGTAATTCTTATATGATATAATGTTTTAAAACGTCCACTTTCGTCAATTCATTGTACATATGAATTTGCTATTCCCTAAGTAGAAATATATTAACTTGTACATATGGTAATCGTAAAAATGTATATAATCGTCGATGCTTTTGCATAAAAACGAGTAATTTAAAAAGTATATCTAATTTTATCCATGTATTTAATAATTAACTATAATTTACCCTGCTGATGTCAATGAAGTTGGCTCAAAGAGAGAAGGTGCAGTTTGGCAGAATTTTTTCTCAACCTGTTTTTTAGCATTAACAACATAATTCTCCATCTCTCCTCCGTCTGCAGAGTATGGAAACTCCAGTACCCCATGTGAAAAATCTGTGTAAAAAATGCAACTTGAATTCACAAGCATTTAAACCATAAAAAATATTAAAACAAAAAAGTTGCGGAAAAATTTGCTCAAAAATTGAAATAAATTTCCATTATCCCTAGTAAGAGTGTTAAAGACTTTGCAAACAGAACTCTATTGATTCTACCTTTTGATATTTTATACTTGTAAAAAAAACAATGTTTTTTTCGTATACCTAGTGAAGCAATTTCCCTCTTCCGTCTCTGCTCCCATAAACACAAATATCCACCATCTTGATTATAGCAAGTTGACCTGGCAGGACAGAGATTCATTTTACATTCATCTCGATCCTTTTCACATTGGTTCCCGATGTACCCGCCATGACATTGGCATTCATAATTAGTCTGATTCATGATACAGGTCCCATTATTTTGACATGGTGCTGAAAGACACTGATCGAACACGTCACAGGTTTTATCTAAATAGCCTGATAAGCATGAACACGAAAAAGAATCTTTTTCATTCAAGCAAGTCCCATTGTTGTGGCAGGGTGAACTTGAACAGTAATTGTACTCCTCGCAGTTCCCTCCTTTCCAAACAACCGCCAGAACATGAACCAGTCCATTGGACACATTTACTACCTGCACAATTAGGGTTGCATTGCGATGAACAATTCATCCCATATGTTCCATTTTGACACTCTGAAATATGATATCACAAGCTTTTTTTTAATTTGTTAGATTCTTTAAATCATATACATCAATATTTTTCATTTCTATTTGTGTTAATACTATGTATGAACGATTGAATTTAAATTTTAGTAAAAGTTGCACTTGGGGATGTTTGAAATATTAAATTTAATACAGCTAACTCCGTACACTTTTAAAACATTTTTTTCGCCCAAATTAAGGCCCCATTGTTAGGATGCATTAATGGTTAACGGGGCAACAAAAATAAATTTTAAAAGTTATTTCTTACTTAATTTCAATCTTACTTCACTAATCTAAACTAAATCAGTCAGAAAAAATGGTAGGATTTTGATAAGTATCAAGGAAAGCTCGATTAATTTGATTTGTAAACACCTATGACAGAATCATACAGATGTAACATCATACCATTTATTGTTATAAAATGAATATAATAACACGAATAAGAATGATGATAAAACTTTAAACCAACTCTCATTGCAGAGATATCCCCAGAAGCCTGTTGTACAACCATTAACACACTCTCCATCAACTCGGCTACAAGTCTCATTGTTAACACAGTTACCACTGCAGGTTCTCTTACAGTCTTTACCAAAGGTGCCAGAAGGGCATACTAAAAGAACAAAAATCTAAATAAAATCAGACGTATGTGATTTTGACAAACTTTTTATTATAAAGTGGATCTCCTTAGTTCAATGATGTTTGCTTTATTTTTAATTACATGAAGCTATAATTTTTACATCTTTGTGAAGAGGTGGGAGCTGGCTACATTCAAGGACTGTTGAAACACTTATCTTTAAAATATGCTTGCAATGCGTATGACGTCCTTTTTACCACATATTCGAAAGATAGCTCACCTTCTTATTTATAATTCTCAATCATGAGAAAGTTGTAACCAACACTTTTTAAGCTAAAGAAGATGTCACAATAAAAAACAAACCAACTGATTTAGTGCAAAGATGTTTTACTTTGCAATTTTGTCTTGTTTTATTTAAAGTCGTTTATAATTTATAGAAAGAAAATTCTGACTGTTACCTTGATCACATTTTTCGCTATGGTATCCGATTACACAACCTTCATCACAAATCCCAGTTACCTTGTGGCAAGGCGTTCCCATGAGACAGTTTCCACTACATGTGTTAGAACACCTTCGCCCATATGTTCCTGGGGTACACACTTAAAAAAATCAGAATCCATAAATATTTATATGTGTACATTTATATCATAGGTACCACTCTTTTTTTTCAAATTTGCCTAATGATAGTACTTAAAAAAACCAAAATCCATAAATATTTACATGTGTATATTTTTATCATAGGTACCACTCTTTTTTTTCAAATTTGCCTAATGATAGTACTCTAATGTTTGGAAGAGTTCTACTTAATATTATATGCAGAAACTGTAATATATTCTATAATATTCTATACTGAATTATGAATCATAACAAAAAGGAAAACATACATGTAAAATTCATGACAAGTTATTCTGAAAGGATATTTGACAAATGATTTACAATACAGTAATGGAATTTTGAAATCACTGTACATGCCTTACTTGTATTACAGAACTGCCCTGTCCAGCCATCAGAACAACCGTTGTCGCAATATCCTGATATGTGATTGCAGGTCTCGTTGTTGATACAGTTGCCTGAACATTTATTTCCACATTCTATGCCAAAGTATCCTCTCAGGCAAGCTAGTGTTTAAAAATCAATTCATCCATGTTTATACACATGGCATTTTTGAAAGATTTTTATATATTAGTGAATAATTTAATTTTGGTTTTAACGCGTCATTTGATTGGATAAAAAAGTAATCTAAATTGTATTATCTGGTTTGCTTACGTCAAAATGACTTACGTCAAAATCGTATCAATCCGCTTGACGTTACGTTTAAAATATGAGCAATTCGAAGCGTTTTAAAGAGAGAAATTGTCTTGTTTTAAATTCTTAATGATTGAAAATTAAATTAAAAGGAATGAATTAAATAGCAACCCAAATTATACTGCTATATCCTGGGTTGGAGCAGTTTACGCTTCGCGGTTTATAAAGCTTAAACTACCCCAACCCAGGTTATACAGTATAATTTGGGTTGCTATTTAAATCTTTCCTTAAATATCTTTAAAAAGTAAAGTAAATTACATGTACACTATGAAAGGCGTTAATTTAACAAATATGGGTAACTTATGTCTACTTTATGTCTATCTGTTAACAGACAATCATCCGTTAATATGAAAAGACAAACGAACCAATTTTCACTGACATGTTCTACATAAGTCCGCTTAGGTCCGACACACATAAGCATAAGATTAAAAGGAATTGAATCCATAACATATACACCCCTACTTATGTGTTCGGAACCTTTTCTTTTTCGATGTTCTGCAAATTATAAAACCCAATGAATTCAGAGTAGCTCTGACGGTGGCTCTGGCGAGAGTTAGCGAGACTTCAGCGAGATAGGGTAAATTTTTCACGGAAATGAGGCTGGGGAGTGACTAGCACGTTAAACATGGTAAACAGAAAAGTTATGTTGCGTTTTAGTTTTCTTCACCCTATAATATCATTCTGTAGAAATGTACTTAAATAAATCTCTCTTGAATTCATTCAAGTTTAAATTATAAGTATTCTCTATGATACAATTTTCTGCTGTCTTGAATTAAAATTTCTTTTTGGACAAATATTTTGCATGGGAACCCGGACTATATTTTTTGACGTCAGATTAGAAAATGAGGCACCAATGTGACTTTAACTGACAAATAAGCTGAATGAGAATTGCATTATGGTTTACTACGAATACTATTATTGCTGCTATGGATTATTTTAGCTAAGGTACGTATAACTACTGCTGTTGTTTCTAGCGACCCTTTACTTTTGACAAGATATTGAAACTCCCGCCATATTTCCATTAAAAAATCCGAAAGCAAAAACGATACAGTTTCTATCATATTTGAACCATGTCAATTTCAATAGTTCCCGCCTATGTTCTTCAACTATCATTGATGCCCTGGCATAACCAACAAACGAGACAACGATTCCATAAAAACAAATTTTATTGAAATGTAGGAAGATAAAATTCAAAATGACATACGTTCAAGGTTTCTCAAAATACCAAATACATGTACGTGCATGTATATTCCACGTTATTTTATTCATTTTTACTTTTACAGGTGTCAGTAGGGAAGATAACTTTCTTCATACACGTCGATGAAGTGAGGAGTACCGGTAATAAACTTCACGGAGGAGGATGTTGTCAGGGTGAAACTGGTAGCCACTGTACCAAGTTGTGTAAACCTGTGCTCACCATATGTATCAAGTGAGTGATGTTTGACTTTTCTGACTTTGACAATGTACTGAACATCCGCACACATATTTGAATAATTTCATTTTTAAATGATTCAGAGACAGAAGTCACACCTGTGTGTCTAGTTTTACCACAACATTAGACATGAGACGACAAGACGTCTTCTATGGTTCTAAAGTTGGGAATACAACAAATCCACAGTTTTTAGAAGTTGATTCATGGGTAAATCTTATTTAACACAAATATGTACACTGGAATATTTTTTTTTAATTTCTTATACGGTCAATTATATTCAATAAATGTTATCTTATAAACTTAGAAAAAATATCAGGACAAGATATCTGTGAGAGTGGAAGATTTACAACACTCCTCCTCACCACTCATCTACCAGACAGAGTTCTCTGATTACAATGTTCAATTTGGAGACAACAAACTTTCACAACACTGGCGACTGAAGAAATTGACAGCAAGTTATTTCTCGGATAAAAATCTTTTTTTGTAAGAAATGTTTATGAATATAAGATGTTTAATCATTCTTAGGTTAAATTTTGTTCTTTATTCCCAGCAACTAGATAAAAAATTCTCACAATAAGAAATTAACTTTAAAATATTTTTTACTATAAAATTGTCAAATTACTCTTATTTCAGTATCCAGATAACGTACAAAGCATACTGTTCTGAGGGTTACTATGGATCAGACTGTACAGCTCATTGTCCTGGTAATAAACACGAAAAAGAATCTTTTTCATTCAAGCAAGTCCCATTGTTGTGGCAGGGTGAACTTGAACAGTAATTGTACTCCTCGCAGTTCCCTCCTTTCCAATTATCTGGACAATCACAAGTGTATGACGTATTCTTGTTATAACAGATACCATCATTTCTGCATGGTAAATTGAAACAATAATCATATATTTCACAGCTTTTGCCCATCCACCCCTGTGGACAATTGCAAATGTATGTGTTTAAAGAATTCTGACAAAGTCCACCGTTTTTACAGGGATTGAAAAAGCAAAAATCATAGAGTTGGCAGCGTTCTCCATACCAGTCTTTAGAGCAAGCACAAAGGAAAGAAGAGTTCCCATTGTAACAGGTTCCATTATTTTCACAAATGGGTACTGCGCAGTAATCAATTTCGTCACATAATTTTCCTTTCCAACCAGATTTGCACTCACATTGATATTCAACGCCTTCTTCAATGCATCGTCCATTATTTTGACAAGGAGAACTTTTACAGGAATGATACTCACAAATGAAAGTATTCTTCTCGTTGATGCAGATTTGAAGTGGTCCGCATGGATCGTCTTTACAGAAATTTCTTTCCATGCACTCTGCACCTGTCCAGTCTCGTGAACAATGACAGACAGGTCCACGTTCTGTGTCAACACACTGTCCGCCATTAAGACAATGAGAAGTTGAGCAATCCTTGCATTCAAAGCCGTTTAATTTGTTAATACATGTTGTGTTTCTTGGACAAGAACTATTTAGACATTCATCTATGTCTACATCACAGAAATCCCCACTCCACCCTTCAGGGCATGTGCAATAAAATGACCCGTATGTATTAGTACAAAATGCACCATTTTTGCAAGGAGATCTAGTCTTGCATTCGTCTACATCAATGTCACAGTGTCTTCCTGTAAATCGACTGTCGCATGTACAGAAAAATAATTCTTCTACATCAAAACACGTTGCATTGTTCTTACAAGGGTCAAGGGAACAAGAACTGATATGATTTTCACAATGTCGCCCTGTCCAATTTGGTGCACACATGCACTTGTAATCGCCATAGATATTAATGCAAGTGGCGTGAGACCCACAAACAAAATAAAGACACTCATTAACATCTTTGTCACAAAGGTCTCCTTTAAAAAACGGAGAACATGAACAAGTATAACCGTCAACACCATCAATGCAAGTTACATTGTTATGGCATGGATTAGATGCGCATTCATTAATATCTACAGCACAATCGATGCCAGTGAAACCCTTCTCACAACTGCACGTAAAAGCACCAGCACTATTTAAACAAGAGCCATGCCCATGGCAAAAATATTTTTGCTGACACTCATCAACATCAATTGTACAATATTCACCTTCCCATCCATTTGCACATCTGCATGATGCAGTTGCGTTAACATTTGCTCCAATGACTAGAGTTGAGTTTAGGAGTGGAGTAAAAAGATGGACCACACATTTTCCACCGTTTTCATTTGCTGACACTCATCAACATCAATTGTACAATATTCACCTTCCCATCCATTTGCACATCTGCATGATGCAGTTGCGTTAACATTTGCTCCAATGACTACAGTTGAGTTTAGGAGTGGAGTAAAAAGATGGACCACACATTTTCCACCGTTTTCGCATGACGTGGAGTTACAGGGATTCACTATATCACATAAATCGCCGACCCAGTCGGGATTGCAATGACAGGAGTAAAGAGTATCCTTAGCGGCTTGGCAACTTCCGTAAAGACACGCATTGTTTTCACATGCATTTGTTTCACAGTTTTTCCCTGTCCATTCCGGATCGCAGCGACAAACATAAGAATCTGCTAGGTTCTGGCACGTTCCCATAAGACCACAAGAAGCGTTATAGCAGTAATCTATAATTGTACAATGTTTTCCCATCCAGCCTTCCAAGCAGGAACATTCCACTTGCAAATTCACTTGCAGACAATTACCATGCCGTCCACAAGGGTTATTGGTAAAACAAAGGTTTTCTTTTTCACACTGGTGTCCTGTCCATTCAAGAGGACATGAGCATGTAAACCCTTTAGCATGATTATGACATGATCCATTGTTGATGCATGGGTTAGACAAACAGAGGTCTGTATTTTCACAAAAACGACCGTAAAATCCTTCTTTACAGGAGCAAGTATAATTCTGTAAATTATTATTGCATACTGCTCCATTCTGACACGAAGCATTTACACAATGATCAACTTCATTACATAAGAGACCTGTCCATCCGATGAAACAAGAACAGTTAAACCCTAAATCTGTGTCCTTACAAGAACCACGATTCCCACAAGGATTTCTGAGACAGTGGTCAATTCTATCACAGTTGTTTCCCGCTATTCCAAACGGGCATTCGCAAGAATATCCTCCCAAATTTTCCCTACAGACACGAGGGGCAACACATGATGACTTATTACAAACCTGTGTCGATTCACAAAACTTTCCAGTATACCCAGGGTCACATATACATACAGAGTCATTATGCCCGGTAAAACATATCCCATGATTAGAACAAGTAACATTATAGCAGAAATCATAAGACTGGCACTCTAATCCAGACCATCCAGCTTCACATTTACAGAAAAAGCCATGATAATCAGGTTCTATTACTCTGTGACATATACCATTTTTGCTACATGTTTGTTGAAAACAGTAGTCACGCTTTTCACAAAGTTGTCCCTCATAGCCCATCGAACAATGACAGGTATAGCTACCTCCAGATATCACACATGTAGCACCATTCTGACACTGGTTGTTAGCACATGTATTTCTTATTGAACAGTCAGTACCGGTATATCCATTGTTGCAAGTACACACAGTCTTACCATGCTTAATATGACAGTTTCCGCGATTATTACACGTATCATAGTGACATCGGTAAGCAGTCAACGATTCACAGTTTTTACCCGTGGTTCCTGTTTTGCACTGACATGAGTAACTCCCGATCTTGTTGACACACTCTCCTCCATTACAAGGTTCCAGAAGACATTCATCCTCATCAAGCTGACATTTCAGACCGTAAACAGAGGAAGTGGCCAACTTTTTTCAAGACCAACTTCCCTTCACTTCTAATTTTTTCTTATATTTCCTTGCTATGATTATAAGTGTGGTAAAAAGTGGGGGGGGGCAACATCTATTCAATGGACATTTTCTATAGTAAAGGTAATGTTGGGGAAAAAAGTGGGGGGCAGCCCCCCCCCTTTTTGCTACGTGCCTGCTCATACTTACTTGAACAAAAATACTCAGAAAATCAAGCATGTCGAGGGTGGATCTGTGAGCCTCAGACGGCCGGGAATGGCAAGAAATTTTTTATGCAGTTAACTAACAAGTCCGATCCTTTCGAAATTTCCATTTAAATAATCCGAACCTTAATTCAAAAAGAGACGATTCAAGTCAAGTAGAAATTCCCTTGAAACAAAATGGGTGTTGATTGATTGTGTGTTGTTTAACCGTAAACGTACCTCTCGAGAATTTTCACTCATTTGGAGACGCAACCACAAAGGAGGATGAGTTTGATACAAACAACAGTAACATGTTTACACTACATTATTACTTTATAGTATAGAATAGCAGCTTATAGGTAATCAGTTTGACAATCCCTTCCCCCTAGAAGACAACTGGTTTGGAAATTTGCATCATCAAGTTCATACAAGTTTAACCTATAACATTTTCTTAAGAGTTTTCGTACGTGTTCGATTTTCTTTTAGTTTGACTTTTCACAGGGACGTCGACTTACATGGATCCCTTCCTTTTTACGCACTTTAGATAGATTTACCCTTTGTATCTAAAGATCCTTTCAAAATCTGGACTTGCATTTCTCAGTTTGATTTAGACGTCAAATTTCCAGATTTTTTCATCGAGTTTCAATCAAGATAACTGAAGAACTGTAGCTCTCCGAAAAATATATTGGTCTGTCAAATTATTTGTTTCGGAGAGCTACAGATCTGCAGCTACTTCGCTGACTAAACACCTTTATTTGAAATTATATTTTTAATGGACATCTAAACAATTGTCTGATTACATGTATGCAATGTTATCTTACAGGAAAGGAAAAAAAGGTAAGACTTGACGGAGATCATGCGCTCTAGCTACCGACTGGAAATATCTATCATTGTCAAGTGATAAATCGTCGTCAATATACATGAATGTCGAGCTGAAGGCTATAGTAAGAATAGTGTTAACTTTTCTTCTTCTCATGTAGAAATTTGTGTATAAATTCTGCTTGATATAGGAATGAACAGATATGCTTAAAGGAGCACAATATAAGTGCCCAAAGAGATCCCATCAGTTCGTTGGAAGATATTCATCTTGAGGAATGGTGTATAAACTGTACGTTTTGATGTTATATATATGCTTGACTTCTATGAAATCATTTCTAAAATCTAACTTCCCGAGAAGGACAAAAAAGGACAAAATTGGCATAATGATTGGTACACAACGTAAATAAATTTGTTGTCAAAAACAAGTGAATAACTTTTGTATCATAACAACTTATTTCTTTGATAATCATTTTACACACAAATAAAAAGATAACTGACCATGAACATGATGAACGCTGAATATTATAATTGTATGTTCAGTACGATTTGATGATTTTATCGATTAAACAAGAAAGAATGATGATTTCACAATTAGATGCTAGTTGAAGTACTTTGTAAATCGAAAAAAATGTTAAGAAAGCGAACAGCGTTGAAACTCATAAAGACTACTATTTGATTCTAAATACGATCACTATGTTTGTAATTAACATTATTATACAGTTTATAATATACATAGTATTTATACAATATGTCGATTTGTGTCAATTTTATCAGTTGATTTTTGTTATCTGGGTATGATAAGAACCTATTAAAAATAAACATAGAGTTGTCCTTATTTACAATGTAGTTAGATAACACTACTTATCAATAATCCGACGTAAATTATGGCTGCACAAACGCATATTTTGTTTTTATTGCTGCTATGGATTATTTTAGCTAAGGTACGTATAACTACTGCTGTTGTTTCTAGCGACCCTTTACTTTTGACAAGATATTGAAACTCCCGCCAATTACACGAGGTATTGAAATCATATGGGAAGAAAAAGTTACTTCTTTGAATTAATTGATAAAAAAAATCCTTTGTATTTGTGTTTTTTTTTCTGTTTTATGGATTCTAGATATTGCAGTTTACTATGTTCATAAGTTATTTAAATGTTTCTTATTTTTCAAAGCCAGAATGCAAGAAGAATTAACATGAATTTTTAAATTAAAAGAAAAACTAGAGAAATTTTCATTTATTACATGTAGTACTTAAAAAAAACTGAAATTTGTGTAAATAAATTTAGATTTTCATGTTAATCTGGCTTCTCAATTTTATGTACTTGCAGGATATTCTTTGATTTAAATAAATGACTCCAGCTGTTATCTATGAACATTTTTATGTCAAAATTTATTTTTAAAGCTTATGAAATTTTGGGAAATAAAACAAAGCGTCGGTCATATGACAGTGTGGACCCACAGTTTGATGATGATGTGCCGCCCACTGATGACGAATCAAAGAAAAATTTCTTTAAAGTTTTTGGTCCAGTTTTTGAAAGGAATTCAAGGTATGTTTTTAATATGCCATCACTTATATGCAAAATATAAAGTCATATCTTGAACAATTATTGACTAAGTATGAGGCCACAATTCCTTTAATTTGTACCTTTTTTTTTTTAATTTCAGATGGAGCAACAGAAGAATAGTTCCAGGTCTAGGAACAGACTCCACTTCTATAGAAGATGTCAATAAATTCTACTCATTCTGGTAAGGGGCACTATTTACAGTATTGAGTTCCACATCTATAGAAAATGCCAATAAAGGACACTGTTTACAGTTTATATAGATTTCTGTTGAGAATTTGATATTTAAGCAATCGATCATTATTTTTTTGAAAGATATAGTCTCATAACTGCAACAGTGTGTGCAAATAAATCATCTTTAACCTATTTGACCCCATATCCATGTTATGGTGTTTTAATTGCCATAAATTTCCATACACTTTATATGCAAAATACATGTGTAATGTAAATATATTCCTATAAAAAGGAACAGGCAAAATGTCATCGTGGAGGTTTGTTCAAAGGTATGAACAAATCCAGTGTGATTGATTCATCATTTTACATAACCTTTCAAATGCTTTGATATAATATTTCACTTCTGCTCGGTAACAGGTATGACTTTGATTCCTGGAGAGAGTATTCTTATTTAGATGAAGAGGAGAAGGAAAAGGGAGAGAAGTAAGTCTAATGATATTAATTCTATCAATTAAAATTGTGTCGATTTAGGAAAAATTCAGCCAAATAAAATAGATTTGCTGCATTAACTAATACACCACGGGTAACTCTTTGTTGTTTGTAGTCGTGAAGAGAGAAGATGGATAGAAAAACAAAACAAAGCAGCGAGACAGCGGTTAAAAAAGGAGGAAATGGCTCGCATCAGACAGCTAGTGGGTCAGTATTAAGTACAATTAATGGTAGTTGTATCAGACATTTATTGTGTCATACAATGGGTCAGTTATATCATGCCTATATTGGGTCAATGGTATTAAGCAGTGGGTTAGTAGAATGTACATATTGTAAGATAGTGAGTCAGTAAATAGGAGATGTTATGTGTAAATCAAAGTAAAACATCATATTTATTAGGTAATAAAGTACTTTATGTGGTTTTTTTTTTACCTTGGAGAAAAAAAATTAATTCCCTTTGTGAAAAAAAACCCCATTTGGGAGCTTAAAATTTTTCATTAGTGCATAATGTAATATATATTAATAAAACAAGTCAAAAAAGTATTTTTATTGTATCTTAATGCTTGTGTAATATTAGTTTCATTTTCTTTCAATAGGCTGCAATTGCCAAAAAAGAAAAAGAAGCACAGAAAAAGTTAATTAAAAAGGAGCGCAAAACATTGAGAACAGTAGCAAAGGTTTGTGTTAGTAACAAAATCTCCCATGTACATGTAGCTACAGTATGTAGTTTTTCTCCAGTCTTAATAAATAATTAATATTGGGAGTGAATTCCAGGTATTTATTGACATTTTGTAATAATTAAAATGCAAGAATCTTGGTGAAATTCTTGGTTTTTTTTTGACAGGATATGAATTATTTCACCGACAAAGAAGATGAGAGAGTTACTAATATGGCAGATGTAGAAAGGCTGGCAGACCAACTGTCTCTCTTAAAGTAAAAGAATACACTAAAACAGGGTTATAGTAAACATATCTATAATGAATTTATGATTATTGCAAAATGATTTTCCATCCCCATAGTTTTTAAATGTGTTATGAACAGAATGCTTAAAGCAAGTTACATGTATGTTTATAATGATTCTATATATTGTTGGACCCTGACCCTTTGGAAGAAGTATGTTTCAATGCTGTTATGTCAGATTAGGGATGCAATGTAGATACATGTAATATATAAATCATCATTTTAAGTATTAAAAAAAAACTGGGCCCTTCTTTTCATAAATCAGATACATGTTTACTTGGTAAATAAATTGAGATTGTCATTGATTTCTGTTGTCTTTCAGGTTACAGTCGTTAAATGAAGCCATGGCTGCAGATGGGGGACAAAAAGCAAAGGAGGCATTTTCTACAGCAGTCAGTAAAATTAAACTGTGTTTACCAAGTACAATCATAGACAAATGCTCAGTTTTTACTTTGATCACATTGTGTTCCAGAGCTTATTGTCTTTAAGAACAGCAGCTTGTAGACATTTGAGAATGCTTTGGAAGTAAATACACATAAAAGCTACATATGTATGTCCATCAATGAAATCATTGTTGTAAATGTTTTTTACACCCCTGTGTAGGTTGAAGAGTTGAACAAACAAATAGAGGAAGAAAAACAAAAGCACCTGGAGGCCACACAGAAACAGTCAGGGGGAGATAATTCACAGGGGTCTAAGAAGACATGGCTGGAATCAGAGATCCAGTGTATGATTAAAGGAGTCAATCTGTTTCCCGCGGGGACAAAAGAAAGGTACATTACTCTATCTTACCCATAACATCCCCATGAGAAAGCTTTGTCCAGGTATTGATTCTTTGAATCTTATATATATATATAAGATATACACAAATTACACCCTCTTTAAATGCTTACTTATTAACAGTGACACACACACACACACACACACCCTCTCATCCACAAATTAAACATATTTTAAGTATTATTTTTTGAAGCTCATTCTATATTATATTTTAATTTTATTTACAGATGGGAAGTGATTTCCAAGTTCATAAAACAGCATGTCCCAGACAGTAACAAAAATGCAAAAGATGTTCTTCACAAAGCCAAGGAACTGCAGAAAAATGGTAATAGAACAAATTAGTGTTGAAATGATGAATATTCACTGAAACCATTTCCTTTAAAATGCATAGTTTATAAATGAAAATAACTAAATATACTTCTACATGATATTGTTTCTTTACAGGAAAATTGGCTTTATTCTGCATGTATATTTATAAAGAACTACAGTTTTAATTTATGTGATTTCAGACGCGTTCCTTAAACAAAATGCTGATAAGAAAGCCTTTGAGAATTTTGAGAAAAATGTGAAGACTGCAAATGTACAAGCCAAACCCAAAGAGGGCGTAGTTAGTGAAAGATTTGAGAGTAAGTGTTCTCAATTTTGTACCCTTTTCGATTGAAATTTTTTTAATATAAACTTATTAAATTCAATAGTGGTTGAGATTTTATATATTAAAAAATAGAATTCTTAAAATATAGAAGTTTTATGTACAAAACACAATGTACAGGTGTAGGTGAGCAGCAGGTGAGAGAGGCAGGGACAAACCCGGCCCCCTGGTCCCCCGAGGAACAGAAACATCTGGAGCAGGCCCTGAAGACGTACCCCGCCAGTACCCCCGACAGATGGGACAGGATAAGCGAGTGTATCTCCAGCCGCAGTAAGAAAGACTGTATGAAGCGCTACAAGGTAAATAAAGGGCATAATAGATACTGTATAATTAGATAAAGTAATGGGGGAGTGTATCTCAAGCCGCAGCAAGACAGACTGTATGAAGCGTTACAAGGTAAATAGTGGGCATAATATATACAGGTACTGTATATTTAAGATTTAGTGGTATTAAATAGAGGAACATTGTCTTATAGATACTGTATAATTTCAAATAAAGTAGGAGAGTCATTTCATTGATTAAATCTCAATGTATCTGTTTTGGATGGAAATTAAATTTATTTTAACATGATAGGAGCAGTTATAACATGTATTATAAATTTTTTGTGAAGTAAGAGAAGTGAAATGCAATTTTCCACAAAACTTTTACCCGGAATATGTATGAAATATAAATAAAGGGTATGGTTAGACTAGCTTTATATGTTTGTTTTATAAAGAATTACTTGTTGATATCTTAAATAGGAACTTGTGGAAATGGTGAAAGCCAAGAAGGCAGCTCAAGATGCAACTGCAAAGAAAAAATAAACAGCTTTTCTGAAGATGCAGGTTGATATGACAGTCATAATCGGGATTACCTGATTCAGTATTTCATATCAGTGAACAACTACAGATTGATAAAAACCTTGTATGGATTGTTGTTCATGTGTCAGTGTGAAGAGTCTCCTTCATGCTTCATCATATGTACATGTACATCCAATGATCCCAGAAGCGCACAAAGTGGAGGGGGTTCCGATGGTGTACATTTGTTGCTCGCTATGACTTTTGAAACTCTGACATGTTGGAAACTTACGTTAAGACTGACTGGATTTTTCATTTGTGGATATGAAAACTTTTAAAAGCATTGTACTTGTTGATACCTGATGTTATCCTATTGGCAATCTGTGATACAAATTGTTTACAACATCATTTACAGTTGCGTATTAAACATTTTCCAAGTTAAAATGTTTTCATTTTGTAAGAATACACAGATGACTTATGTTTATCTTGGAGAAGCTGATACATTGATGACCAGTTATCAGAGTGATTAGTCCTGATGGATTGAGATTGAGTCTTATCTGTTATTAATATGATGAACCCTTGGGTATAAATAAAAACAGGGATGTCAACCAGTAACTGAATGGTCAATCAGTTACTTTAATGAAATGAAATGTTAATTGGTCACAAAATCTGTAGATGATAAGAAGGAAAAATAAAACTTTTATATCTGAAAAGAGTTTTTTAACAGATTTTTTAAATTGCAGTTTTAAATTACGATTTATTTTGATACTCTAGGGTTTTTAGGGACCAAAATATTAATTTATATAAAAGAGGTTGTTTGAAACCACTGATTTTTTCAGTCAGGCATCAATGGTATTACAATAACTGCCTCCAGCATGAACCTTAATTGTCTGTTACAATTATTTTTAACTGGTTATTGAACATTGATGAATTTATATTCTTAAATATCATGTTTACTCAAAAATGTATTGTTAATCAGATTTTAGTTCTGTTGATGATTGCATTGCAGAATGAATGTGTAAAATCTGTTAGGATGAATTGTTTATGCCTCTTGAAATATAAATGCTTCATGCTTTTATCTCATCTGAGCTGAAGGCTCGAAAGGGCTTTTCTGATCGCCCATTATATCTGACAAATTGAATGTTTCAGATGGAATGCTTAGTGGCAAAGCACTGTTACAACGCACTTTGAAAAATTATGCAATTTGTAAAAAATTTTCAAAGTGCATTAAATTTAGGACCAAATTAATGCACTTTGAAAAAATAAAATTTCTTTTTAAAGTGCTTTAATATCGACCATATTTACGCACTTTGAAAAAATGTGTGTATTGTAGATATTCTTGTAAAACTTAAGTTAAATAAATAAATGAACCTGTTGGATAACATATTGGTGATAAGGTCACTTCAGGATGTGAAAGTGAGCGATTTTGAGTTTTCCATACTTTGAAAATTACTTCTCTCTTAAAGGTTTTGTATACTTAATTTTTACCAGTTTGCATGCATTTTATGCAAACTTAAATTTATTGAAAGTTTTCAACATCATACCAGTTATGCTGCTATATGCAAATACATATATTTGGGTGTACCATACGCGTCGGTACCTGGAAGGAGTGGGAGGGGGTCATTAGGAACACAAATGTTATGCAAATACATACAAAATATAGGCATTGAAAATTGGGGCTTACTTTTTGTTGGGGGAGGGCGTTCATTTTTTGTTTTATGCATATTTTTTCAAAGTGCGTTAAATTTCCTCATGTTAAAAAATGTTGATGTACGTTGTAAATGCACTTTGAAATTTTTTTTTCAAAGTGCGTTGACTGTGTCCCAAATTTAACGCACTTTGAAATTTTTTTTTTCAAAATGTGTTGATTTTGTTCCAATTTTAACGCACTTAGAAATTTTTTTTCAAAGTGCATAATTTTTCAAAGAGTGTTGCCACAAAGTACTTTGAAAAAATTACGCTTTTTGAAAAAAAATTTCAAAGTGCTTTAAAATTGGGACAAAATTATTGCACTCTGAAAATGTTTTTTCAAAGTGCGTTAAATTTGTGACACACTCAACCCACTTTGAAAATTTTTTTCAAAGTGCCTTAAGAGTATGCATCAACATTTTTACCATGTGGAAATTTAATGCACTTTGAAAAAAATATGTATTAAACAAAAATTCTGGACTTATGTTTTAGTAATAGAGAGAATTAATTTGTATATATATATATATATATATATATATATATATATATATATATATATATATATATATATATATATATATATATATATATATATATATATATATATATATATATATATATATATATATATATATATATATATATATATATATATATATATATATATATATATCTTTCGAAAAACGTTTTAATTTACATGTATTGCTTTACCCTCATTGAAAACAAGGAGAAGATGAGTATATAGAGGTCGCTCAGTCCAACTCTTTTTTCTTATACATAGCCGTCTGCAGCAAATTGAAAGTGGACCCCCTCCCCAAAGGTAAGCCCCAATTTTTAATGCACGTATTATGTATATCTTTGCAAAACATTTTTGTGCCTACATGTGACCCTTCCCCCACCCTTCCCGGTACTGATGTCTATTCTACACCCAAATATATGTATTTACATAACTGGTTTGACGTTCAAAACTTTCAGTAAATTCAAGTTTACATAAAATGCATGCAAACTGGATAAAATTTAAGTACAGTAAAGCATTTAAGCAAGAAAGAATTTCAAAGTATGGAAAAATCAAAATCACTTACTCTCACATCCTGAAGTGACCTCATCACAGAAGAGTTATCAAAAAGGTTAAATTATTTATCATACCTAAGATTTTCAAGAATATTGACCAATTCATACACATTTTTTCGACGTGCGTCAATATGGTCGATATTAACGCACTTTGAAAAGAAATTTTGTTTTTCAAAGTGCGTTGATTTGGTCCCAAATTAAACGCACTTTGAAATTTTTTTCAAAGTGCGTAATTTTTCAAAGTGCGTTGTAACACTGGGCGAATTGAAAACGGTTTTTAATTGTTTTCAAGTGTGAGAGGGCAAAAATAACAATGGGCGTAAATAACCTTGTATACAAATTTTGATTTCAACAAATTTTGTTGAACACAATCGATGGGATTGGACACACGTTATGCCAACTTAAATTGTCTTATCCAACACAAAGAAAATAACAAAATTATATACACGTGATGCACAAGCAACAAATATACAATAACATGTAAAAGAAGAATGAGGAATAGGAGTGCAAGAACAGAAGAAAGAAGGATGGAGTTGTAAAGGATACAGAATGGTTATGCTGGTTATTCAAAAAATCTTTTTGATTTTTTAATATATCTATGTATAGCTTTAACAATTATAATATTATCTCTTTGACCCAAATTTGGTCCCCAAATAAAATTTATAGATATAGTTATGTTTAAAGGACTATTGTTTTTATTTCTTAGAGTCACTATTTTATTTTTCGTTTTTATGTTTTAATGTTACATACTATTTTTTTTAATTTATATTCCAACAAATATGGAATCTTTCATTATGTTAGATCTATGAAAATGAAAAGAAATAATTAAAATTCTGTTGCACGCAAAACTAAGCAATAAAAAGATATATAAATGCGGAAAAATACACATTTCCGTTCGCTGTATTTTCCCGATTGTTGAGAGTTAAAATAGTCAGGAAATCTACGACTTGTTTCCTAATCAACCTTGTAAATCAGCGAACAATAGAAGCAGCAACCCTACCACGAGTGTGTGTGGAGATTAATACATTCGGTGATCGAAAGATGACTGGCGTTATTAGATGAGAGCACAGCTCTGGCGGTAATTCTCGCTATGCGAAAATGATGAGAGTAGATTGCTTCTTAATGGTAATTGATCTGACGATCGCAGTACAGATAGAAGGAATTGACTGCCTGTCTTGTTTGAGTACTGAAGGTTAGAAGAACTATGAACGATAAAATTTCCTATCGAAAGAGCTATTTTAACTATCTAGCTTAACTTTTTTTTCTATATTGGATATCTTTTTCGTAAGAGGATTACTACCTTTGTATTGGATACCTGGTATGTTGAATAAATTCATTACAAAATCATAATCCTTTCCTTTGAAGTTTAAAATAATAAATGTATACCTACTGCTTATTCAATACAACTAGAGATACGTCATTCAAGTATTATTTAAGATTAATTAAAACTATATTTACGAGCCAGCGTGAACGAGACTGTAAGAAGCAAACAAAGGTTAAGATAGAATCAATATTTCATTTTCCCCAATCTTAGCGTACCTTGAGATTAAGTGTAACTTTGTTCTTTAGTTGTGCAGTTTATTGTTTCATGTCACTTGTTTAAAATAAGTTACTATGAAATCCTACCAAGCAAAGATTGATTGATTGTATATTGTTTAACGTCCCTCTTGAGAATTTTTCACTCATATGGAGACGTCACCGTATGCCGGTGAAGGGCTTCAAATTTAGACCTATGCTCGGCACTCAGGGCCATTGAGCAGTGAGGGTTCTTTATCGTGCCAGCGCCTACCGTGACACGGGACCTACGTTTTTAAGGTCATATCCGAAAGACCCGTGACTTTCACTTCTGATGCCGAGCGCTTGGCGAAGGAACAGTCGCTACCTATTTTTACGTCTTAGGTTTGACGCGGCGCCGGGAACGAGAATCGAACCCGGGCCTCCCGATCACGAAGCGAACGCTCTACCACTAGGCTACCGTGAACGGT
>PRKT01000039.1:1411066-1425488 GCA_003671525.1 Saccostrea glomerata | reverse complement strand
AAAAAAATAATGGAGAAACAAAAGAGTGATGGTAAAAATAAAACGTACATATAGTACATTACCTATCTCAAGACTTCCATCACTAATTATAATTATTTGCCGAAGCCCCTTTTCAATTACAATTTTGATAAAATACATTAACACGGAATAGAGAAATAATTTTGCGTGAACAGGCCAAAGAAAGTTATCAAAATTCAAAATGATTTTATGCACCAGTGTTAGGAATTGCGATTTAATGTAAGATCGGTGACATATTCTTATTGATTCGATTAATTAAAAACACAATTTTCTATTAATTGATATGTCTTTGTACACAATGGATTTTAAACATGATCACAGACACTTGCTTTGTTTACGACAACAGGTGGCTGGTACACAAGTGACTCCGATCGGCAGCGTGGGATTGGCGCGTTTGATTACACAACTGTTACAAACATCTAGGCTGGCGAACGTGGAGATCAACTAAATGATCGTGAATTATTCGATTAATAAAGCTTAAAATTACTTATAATTATATTTAACGCAGAAAGATAGATTTAATATATTCCGATGAAGACGTGTTCACTATAAAACTAATCAATAATACATAAACAAGAAAAACTAATTGTTATATACATGTAAATAATTTAATAATGAACCGTAAAGCATGTATAAAGACCTTTTAGTAGAAATTTAACATTAAATACCATAGGGTATATTATTGATAGGAAGTTTGTGTAAATTATACACATGAAGAGGTCTGATTTTCTTTCCGATTGAAAATCGCTACCTGTTTACCTGGCCTGCTTTCTACTTCGTGTTACGCAATATCCCCGGTATATTCGAACAAATAAACATTCTCATCAGATCAAAAAGGTGTCAAAAAACAATTTTGTTCGTATAATCCAGATCGAAATATTTACCGTTTTCGAGTTATAAAGCAAAAATTTTCAAGCTCCCTTAATCCCTAATCATAGGGGCCAGCCCCTTTTGAATAGTAATATATGAAAGCCCTTGCAATTATGCACAACTTTTGTTCAACGTGTCTTAACAAAATATTTTTAGTTTTCAAGATAAAAAGGAAAATATGTGTAAATTTTCGCTCTTTTAGGCGTTCTATTTTTTGACCCCTATATAGCGCCATTTTGAATACAGAAATCGAAAAACAAAACCAATGTGCACAATTTCAATCCTTCTGTTATCTAAAACCAGTAAAATTTCTGCTCCAGCTCTAGTGGTCTCTGAGCCTTTGTCTGGAAATGAAAGCCTATAATTTTTCGTTTAAAGGGAAATAACTCAAAACCGGAAGTGAATTTTAAGACAGCATTGAAATTTTAGACAGCATTCTGAAAGAGTTTATTACCGTCTATAAAGTCTGAAAATTTGAGCAAAATCCATAGATCCAGTGGTTCTTGAATAGACGCTTAAACTGTGAAGAAATAGCGATGAACGAACAACAAAATTTTCTGTTAGTTTTCAGCTAAATTGAGCTTAAAATTCTGATGATGAAAAACCTTCGCCAGAAATTGTGAAATTTAGTGAACGTTTTCTAAGGAAGTCTTGATTCTAAATTGTTTCACTTTTGTCCCCTCAAGCCTGTGGATAGGATTGGGTCGCGTACAATAGGGGATTGTAGTTAAACACTGAATTATTTTTGAAAATTTTCTGTCAAAATGGTCAAGAACCATTGAGTCTGAAAAAACTAAAACTTACGTGGAAGCTGTCTAACGTAATTATTTTTAAAAATAGTTTAACCATGTCTCCTGTCGATAGGGAAAGTGACAATAAGAGATCACTAGAAATCAAAGTATTTATCATAAGTGATAAAAAAATCTTCAAAGTTTTTTAGAACCGTTGGACAAGGAAAGATGAAACTCACGTGGAAGCATCCTTAGGTAGTGTATATTCAAGTTTTCTCAAATCATGACCTTCGGGGGGTAGGGTTGGGCAACAATTGGTTCAGAACCTAGACTTCATCTGCTGAAGTAGGTTTATATCATTGTCTTCTAAAATTTACTCACTGTAATGTGCAATGTATTTAGTGAGCATAGTCAAATTCAAACAAAATTAATGATTACTATTTACAAGTGGGATGTAAAGAAATCCCAGGTTGAAGATCCGTTAATGAAAATTGTAATTTATAAACAAAAATGAAGTCACGACAGAATTTCTATAACATTAATCAATCAAATACATTATAAATGTGTTGATTGGGAATTTATTTATGATAAAATCAAGCAAAGCTTCCTGCGACCGACATTGGTTATTTCATTGTGTCTGCTGTACATATAAAGATCTTTTCAGTAAAGATTACAAGTGATAATACATTTTGAATTTCTTCTATAAGAAAATATTTTCGAAAATGAACGTTTTCACGGCGCTAATACTTCTCAGTGTTTTTCTCATAGTACAGCCAATTCTTGGGGAGGGGAGTAGTACTTCCTCTTACAAACTACTCACATCTCTTCACGACAAGCTCCTAAAGAATTATCGGAAGGACATCAGGCCTGTATGGAATCAGCAGAAACCAGTAAGAGTTTCTATCGCCATTATTCCTAGATCTATCATCTCTTTTGACGAAATGAATGGAATTCTAACTGCTTCCTTTGGACTTGATATTACGTGGAAAGATGAAATCATAACATGGGACCTTGAATCCTATCCTAACATAACCTTTATCCGCCTTCCCCTATCCTCCATGTGGCGACCACGGCTGTTCAGCCCCAATTCATTCGATACCTTTGCATTGGATACTCTCGAATCGAACAATATTATGTATTTCTATGATGGAACCACTCTTTATATTCTCGGTGTTAGATCTTCGACCCTTTGTTCTCCGAATTCTAGATACTTTCCTTTTGATATTCACACTTGTTACATCGATATCATTACTTTGTCGTCGATATACGAAGTGAATTTCGTTGCAGATGGTGTAATTAACAAAATGTACGAAGAAAACCCACTCTGGACTCTTTTAAGTGTGGACACTTCAGTAGAAATTGACGAACATTTCCAAACTTTTGTGTTCAGGATAGCAATTAAACTACAAAGGCGACATTCGTTTTTGCTGATGAACATTTTTGCGCCAATTGTATTTTTGGCGGTTGTAAACCTTGGAGTGTTCAGTTTACCGGTAGAATCGGGCGAGCGAATATCTTTTGCTCTCACAGTTTTATTGTCTTTTGCTGTTTTTCTGACCTTGGTGACTGGCAACACACCTAAATCCAGTATAACCGTGTCATTATTTTCTATCTACATGCTCATTGTTTTGACCTACAGTGCTCTGATAACCTTCAGTGTAATCATGGTCGTTGATATTCATTTTACCGAAAATAACGAGAAACCGAAATCGCCTTTCTCAAGGATAATAGTGTGGTTTGTCCATAAAAAGCTAACTTGTGATTGTAGATCAACTGAGATAGAAACCCTGAAGGAAGAATTTGACTTGAATGAATTTCAAGAAAAGCGACAAGTTTCTTGCATTAACTACAGAAGTATTTCCCATGTGTTGGACAAAGCTTTCGTTCTGATTTACACTTTCTTTTTCGTGTCTGTTACTGTCATTTTTCTGCTGTATATTTCTTTTAATTCACAGAGTGAATCTGTTTGAAATAAAAGTTACCTGAAATAAGGAAAGGATAAGGTGACAAAACCGTGGTCCTGGGCCCATTTTCTACGATGAATTTTATTAAATCTATAAATCATTCTGTTCTTTTCAAACAAGAATGAAGGAAATTGACACCTTCTAAATAGCAACTGTTATAGTTTGTATAATTCAAGAATAAAGAATACTGCATAATCCAGGAATTTTTAGACCTTATGATAGCAAAGAAATACGCACGCTAACTCTCGATTCCCGCCTACATTTTGCATCCATATAATTAAAATAAATGGCAATCTGGCCATAAAATCTTTGTTCAATACAAAGAACAGTACAATGGTTATTGATGAATTGTCTTTATACCAGCGCTAAATAGTAAACTATCCACTATATTCCCGCTAGACATGATTTGAACTATTTAAAATTGACACTACCTCTGAAGTCTTCCACATGTTTCACAATGCCTGGGCTAGTGGTTCTTGAAAATTAAAAAAACACTAGTGGCCATGATTTGAACAATTTATTTTGTGGTGAGTTTATCAGAAAGTTTCTATATGTTTCCCATTTCTAGCCCATTGGTTTTTGTGAAGATTTTGAAAGACATTTCCTGTATATGTCAATGTAAAACACCAATTCTCTATCGTGGTTTGTGCCTATCTCCGGTAGCAATGAATTGAAAAATAGAAAAATATGGAATCTTCTCAACCATGCTCACCCCTAGGAAGCTTCCTCATAAGTTAAACATTTCTGATTAAGTGGTTCCTGAGAAGTTTGTTTTTAATTACCATACTTTATATTGTCTTTTCTTGATTATTTCCCCTTTGAAGAGTAACCCCCCCCCCCCAGTTTCAAAAACGATTATGAGAGAAGTAAACTTTCCTATTCAAAAAATATTTTTAGAAGCAAAAACTTATGCATAGTTATTTGTCAATATAATCGAAAAATGGACAGGATCTGACATATCCCATACTTTTAGATCCGCGCCTTGAAGCTAATTGCAAATTCAGATCCCGATCCCGAGAAGAAACATCTTCCGGTTAAATTGTTTTCAGTGGCTCACATGTTTTGCACTGCGTATTTTGTCGGCACGTGTTATTTCAAAATTAAGGAGGACCATGTTTCTATTACCTGCATCGGATGATGCTGTTACATCAGTTTTAGCTCCGTTGTCAGGTAATATTTAGTTTTTGAATCCCTTTTAAACGTTTCAAAATGGGGATAGAAATTCGAGGAATTTCGAACTGCACTAAGTCTTTGAGTAATAATTTCAGAAAGCTTACTTAATGTCATTAAATTTAATACTATTATTTATTAAGAATAAAATTAAAAAACTTACATTTAACATTTTTTCTTTTTGCTTTCAATGAACAATGAAAATCTTTATCATGCATTCATTGTCACAGACCTGTGTAAACCATTGAAGTTTAGATTGTCTTATAAACCTTGTAGACAGTGGTAGACTACAAAAAGAATGATTTATTATGATAATTAAATACTGTTACAAAAACTTATGTTTTTTTTACAGCACCAGTAAAAGTCTCGTTTGAGCCAGCTGGAAGGTGGTTTGAAGCGTTGTGTTTACGTAGACGACACAAGCATTCACTGTCGTACCACTCACTACAGAGCTCCAGCAGTGAGGAGAGTGACCACGAGGAGATAGAAGAGGAGGATAACTCAGCTCTCTTACAGGGACTCGACCCCAAGGAGTGGAAGGTGGGGATAAATATCGATCAGTGATACCATCAGTTAAGTCACAGGGACTTGTCACAACTTTTTGTTTTCTGTCTATCTCACAACCCTATACTGTAAAATGCATTTTTTTTTAGTGTAGGGGTAGTCAAATAAAAAGAACACAAATAATGACATGACCCTGTACTTCAGCAATAGCTGATAATTTGTGCCATATATGTCTTGGATTTTCGAGAGTAAAATGACCACTCATTTCCATCCATGGTTTATAAAATTTTCCTTTAATCAACTTCAGTATTGTCATGTCACCTTAGCTTTATAGAAATGTTAATATAAGACAAAAGAAAAAAGTTCTAAAAATATTGTAGTAAGTAATATGAGATTCACTGTATTTCTTTTTTATAGCAACAAGATCATTATGCTGTACTAGGATTGAGCAAAATTAGACATAAGGCCACAGAAAACCAGATCAAAAAAGCTTGTAAGTAAACTGTGCATGTTCCTGAATGCAGATTGCTTTTTAATTAATATTAGTCCATGATCATAATATATATCCTTATTTTACACTAATTTTTCTTCAACTTGACACTTTTATTTTAAATATCTCAACCATTCACCAACAATGGTAGCAGAAATTACATGAATATTTAAGTTTTAGGAAAGGATAGGAATACTTACATAAATTTTGTTGCTGTGCTTCACAGATAAAAGTATGGTATTAAAACACCATCCAGACAAAAGGAAAGCCAGGGGGTTAAAGGTCGGTGACGGAGAGGATGATTATTTCACATGTATTACACGAGGTATTGAAATCATATGGGAAGAAAAAGTTACTTCTAGTTTTAATTTTTGGATCGTGGGCTGTACTCATATTTTTAAAATTCTTTGCTGAAGGTAGTCAAATACGCATATTTTCTGCAAATTTCAAGAACATTGCATTCCCCCGAAGCCTGTTTTCCAATACCTGGACTCTCAAAAAGAAATTTTGATATGGGAAATGAAAGTTCTAAGTTAGAGGGCGATTGTCAGATAATTGACAGAAGTACTGGGCCATTTTATGCATAATGTGAGCCTAGCTCTTTTAAGAATAAGTTCCTTTTAATGATGCTTTATAATTATAGCATGGTCTAATAAGGAGTTCCGGGGTATAATTTGAAGATAAACACAATGTAAATAATATTTTATTTTCTCACTTTATATGGAAAATTAAGAAAACCAGTTATAAATATGAGACTTTTTACAAGATCAGACACAAAGGAAATGTTTCCAGATTGCCCATAGTCTCTCACAAATGGTTCTTTGTATGTTTTTGTCTTCTTTTTAGAATAAAACAAATGGACATAACGAACAGTTTGCAATATCAAATGTCCATAAAACAATACAAAATAGGAGCAGAGCAAACACAGACCTCCAAAACATCAGAGGTGGGATAAGTGCCATAGAGGAGTGAACATCCCTTTCCGACTTGTGCACCCGCTGTGTGCTCCTCGTCATAATCGGAAAATAACGGAAAAATCCGTCGTCAATTCATTGTGCAAATAATGGACTAAGAATAAGTCTGTAAAACGTCAGTCAAAATTTGACTCAATGATAAATTGTTTTTGTCGACAATGTCCTTGCATTGACCATAAAACTTACGAAACGATGTCTTTAACAAAACTGCTGAAATTCTTGCTTCATCGACTTGTTTATAAATAATTTACCTCGTTTGAGATATTGTGCATACGCAGGGCATGTTCTTGCAAATTGAATTAACAGAGACATATAAACTCCGTATGCAGGTGATGAAGGTATATTGCTGCATAAGTAAGGGGAGTTGACGACAGAAAAGTTAAAGTCATCATGTTTATCATAGAGCTTGATTGTTAGATTAAAATTTACGTATTTTTCAAATAAAATATCAAAATTTGAAACAGATGTGTTATACTTTTTGGTTTGATATCAATTTAAATTTTGGTATCGGGATTACTTTTAATATTACCGGTATTTCAAATTGTATTACATGGAAATACCTTATTTTCTACATAATTCAACTTGGGCCGTAAAGTAAGTGAAAAAGAAAGTTGAGATTGTTTATGATATCATAATGGACTAGCATCAAATAGTTAGTCAATTTTTATTTACTAGATCGTGACTTTAATGTACTTGCTAGGTCAAATCTTAATCTTTCTATAAAATTCAATCTTTCCAGGCACGGATCCAGAATTTTTTTCCAGAGACTGTCTTCTAATCTATCTACGCCCGGATCCGCGACGTCTTTCTTGGCAGTCTTACAACGAGTTAGAGGCTGGGCAAATCTAACTAAAAATCGTGATAAAAGCAACTTCGGTTTATCGACTTCTTTTTGTGAAATGAATGTCAGGGATTAAAATATTACTGAATGTAATTAAAGAACTATAAGTTAACATGACGAGCATATAGATAGAAAATAATGACACAGTTATACTGGATTTAGGAGTGTAGCCAGTCACCAGAGTTAAGAAAACAGCAAATGACAATAGAACTGTGAGAGAAAACGATATTCGCTCGCCCGATTCCATATATAAAATAAAGACACAAAGATTGACAACCGCCAAAAATACAATTGGTGCGGATATGTTCATCAAAAAGAACAAATTGCGTCTTTGCAGCCTAATCACTATTCGAAAGATGGGGGTTTTGAAGAAGATATGTTCATCATATACAAGAGTATCAATAAGTACTAGCTCCCAAAGGGGTTTTCTTCGGAAAATCCACCAATCACATGGTTTGCGATAAAATACACTTCAAAAACGTTAATGAAGGATTGATATCTATGTAACAATTTTGTATATCGAAAGAAAAGTATCTAGAGTTTGGTGAACACGTGTTGATTTGATACCGATAACATACTTCGCTTCCCCGTCATAGCGATACACTACACTATGGGCTTCGTCAGTCTCTATTACAAACGTACCGTAAGCTTTAGGGCTGTACAGAAGAGGTTTTCACACAGAGGAATGGGGAGAGCGCGTGTAGGATATATTTTGATAAGATGTTAGGTCCCACGTTATGATTTCGTCTTTCCAAATAAGATCCAGCACAAAAGAAGCAGTAAAATCCCTCTTGTTTCATAGAAATTTATAACAGATGTAGGTATTAAGTTGATTTCAACCTTAACTTGTTCTGTTTGATTCCAAACAGGTTTAACATTTTTCCGATAATTTTTCATCAGTTTTTCTTGCAGTGAACAGTAAACATTGTAAAATATTTCCTCCCCAACAATTACAAATGAACGGAGATTAAGAGGTATTTTCAAAAGCAGAATTCTGAGGCGTCTGGTAAACATAAAAATGCAACAATTCGCTTTCATTAAATTTTTTCCGATATCTATTCGACGTAACTGCTAACAGAAACCCTTCACACTAAAATACCGCATTCAGTTCCTGGAAGTCTATAGATATTTCATTAAGTTTTTTTGTTTCCACAGAACAACACCACAAAAAAGTAGCAATGAATTGAAAAATAGAAAAATATGGAATCTTCTCAACCATGCTCACCCCTAGGAAGCTTCCTCATAAGTTAAACATTTCTGATTAAGTGGTTACTGAGAAGTTTGTTTTTAATTACCATACTTTATATTGTCTTTTCTTGATTATTTCCCCTTTGAAGAGTATTTTCACAATATAAGATCGAGTGGTCCTTGAAAAGTCGTTTCAGCTATTAAAAAAATAGCGGTAAAGGAACAACAAATGTGAGTTTTCGATCTAAGTGAGCTTAAAATTCTGATGACGAAAACCACTTCTCCAGAAATTGTGAAACTTCGTGAACGCTTTCTAAGGAAGTCTTGATTCTAAATTGTTTAACTTTTGTCCCCTCAAGCCTGTGGATAGGATTGGGTAACGTACAATAGGGGATTATAGTTAAACACTGAATTATTTTTGAAAAATTTTCTGTCAAAATGGTCAAGAACCATTAAGTCTGAAAAAACTAAAGTATTTATCAAAATTTATAATAAAATCTTCAAATATTTTCCTATTTAGAACCATAGGTTTGGAAAAGCTGAAACCTATGTAAAAGGTAAATGAAGTTGTTGCAAACACAATTATTACGGTCAGATTATTGTCTCTGGTGGTAGGGAGAACTACAATAGAGGATAAAGTTTTTATAGTGAAATATATTGGAATAATCTTTTTATTTCACCTGAGCCGAAAGTCCACAATGGCTGATCAACGCTTTAAATGAAAAATATATTGGGATTTTTTCTTCTCCAGAACCATTGGACCAGGAAAGAAAAAAAACTCATGTGGAAGCATCTTCACGTAGTGTAGATTGAAGTTTGTTCAGATCATGACTTCCGGGGGTAGGGTGGGTCCACAATTGCTGATCAAAGTTTTACATAGAAATTTATCAGAAAAATATTTTTCTCAAGACCAGCAAAGCTATGATTTGTGATGTTTTTATGGAAACATCATCAGGTAGAATTAACTCGAGTTTGTTTTTATCATTACCCCTGGGGGTAAGGTGGCAGGGTTATGATGGACAATCAAATCTTTACAAAGAAATATATATACACTGTAGGAAAAATCTTAAAAACTCTTCTTCTCAGGTATGGCGAAATTATAAATGTATGCTTTATAGATATAGTGATATCAAGTATAAAAAAAATTCAAATTCCCCTCCCCCAAGAAGTAAACTTTCAATACTGAGCTGATTTGTGTTTTTAACTAGCCCATGTGCTAAGGTGAGCGATGTGGCCCATGGGCCTCTTGTTATAGGTTACTAAGATAAGATTTCTGGTTAATCAAAATAAAAATTGAAATAATTAATAACAGGAATAACATATACAAATTTGATTCTCGAACGCAGTATCTAAGTATGTGTTGATGCAAAGTATTATATTTGTTCAGAACCTAGACTTCATCTGCTGAAGTAGGTTATCATCATCATCATCTAAAATTTACTCACTGTAATGTGCAATGTATTTAGTGAACTGTCAAATACAAACAAAATCAATGATTAGTATTTACAAGTGGGATATAAAGAAATCCCAGGTCGAGCTGTTCCGTTAATGAAAATTGCAATATATAAACAAAAAATGAAGTCACGACAGAATTTCAATAACATTATTCTATCAAATACATCATAATAGTGTCGATTGGGAATTTATTTAAGATAAAATCAAGCACGCTTCCTGCGACCGACATCGTTTATTCCATTGTGTCTGCTGTATTCATAAAACGATCTGTTCAGTACGTAAATACTAACAAGTGATAATACATCTTAAATTTCTTCTATAAGAAAATAGTTTCGAAAATGCACGTTTTCACGGCGCTAATACTTCTCGGTGTTTTTCTCTTAGTACAGCCAATTCTTGGGGACAGTAGTAGTACTTCCTCCTACAAACTACTCCTGTCTTCTCACGACAAGCTTCTAAAATCTTATTGGAAGGACATCCGGCCTGTTTGGAATCAGCAGAAACCTGTTCAAGTTTCTATCCACGTAATTCCCAAATCCCCAAATCTATCATCTCTTTTGACGAAATTAATGGGCCGGGTTTTGGCCGCTTCTTTTGAACCAAATATTACGTGGACAGACGAAATCATTACATTGGACCTTGAATCATACCCTAATATAACTTTTATACGCATTCCCCTATCTTCCATATGGCGACCCCGGCTATTCAGCCAAAATTCTTTCGATACTTTTGCGTTGGATACTCTTGAGTCTAACAATATTATGTATTTCTATAATTGAACCGCCCTATATGTTTTTTTACTCACTCAACATACAGTGTTATATAAGCATTTCAAAAGAAACATAATGATGTGTGTTTTTTTTTATTTTAAGAGAAAGAGAGAGAAAGAGAGAGTAAAGGTCCAAGTTAAGAGAACAGCAGATCCTTATATGGCTTGTGTTATCATTTTGCACATAGTTACAGAAAATAATTGCCCAAATCCAATGATTGCACGACAAAACATGCTGGTTGAATTAAATGTTTCTTTTTTCTCATATATATGTCGCTAAAGTCAACTTACACATTATTTCCACTGAGGAACATTTCAAACTTTAAATGGTCAACAGAAGCCTTTTATGCATTGTAATACACATGAAACCTCAACGTCCATCGTTTTGGACCCAGCAATGCATACGAAACTGTACTCACCGAAGACTCAGGAATACATGTAGGTATTTGTCTATAAATCGATTAACAAATCTATAAAATTTTCGGGAAGCAAGTAAAAGAAAACCATTCTCAAGCTTTAAATTTTGTGGTACTCACTTGTAATGCATCTCAGCTGATTGGTCGATTAGAAAGGCATGCCAGTGCCTCAATTAGCATAGAATTTATTCATACGTCAGAAAAAATACTTTCCTTGTTGTATTTAAAATGGGAAAGGCCAGCAAAAAGTGAAAACATTAAAAAAAAACATATGAGCGTAATTAGGTACAAAATTCTCCTTTTATAGATTTTTATAAAATACTGTGACCAACCAAAGGAGAAAAATGTACCTCCCTGTGGTCACATGTTTCAAGGGCATCAAAGAGTGGGGCGGAGCTAAAATCCAATGGAAATTTGATGTAAAAATAGTACCCCTACACAAATGAAAGATCTATATCTTCTATATACGTTTCTATTTTTGTTAAAAAGTAGTACATGTACTCCGTGAGGGTACATATATCAGTGCTTAGTTGCATGCAAAAATTAGAGTTAGATTTTAATATTTAATTTATAGTCAATTTACCGTGAGCTGTATGTCACATCATCCTTTGGTATATCAAATGTTTCGACCCTTACCATACTGTTTAAATTTTTTGCAGCAAACGAAATTGTTTGCAAGAAGAAAATTTTCTTGTTCGCAGATCATTGCCGCTAGCTGTGATCATGCATGCGGCAAAAATTGCAGAAAAAATACAAGTGTGAAGCAAATTTTAAATTCGCAGGAACACAACATGTTTGCAGGAACACTGCAAGAAAATTACACACCAATTTATTGTTCTCAGCAAGATTGCGAGAAAAATTTCACAAATTTAATGTTTGCAGGAAGTTTGCAAGAACGGTTAACAAGTCAAATTGGCCAATTAAACGCAGATTGTACTGTGGACGACACAGGTTCGCCATTTTGAAATGTTTGAATTGAGACTGTAGATATTTCAGTAATTTGTTAGGAATATATAGAATTATGAATGATTACCAAAGCACGATTATGGATGTAGGTGTACTTTGGCATACACAAACATCTAATTGGTAAGATCTGAATTTGTTTTATTCAAATATAAAACAATTATTTCGTGCTCACTCCTCTATGGCGCCTGATCCAACCTCTGATGTTTTAGAGGTCCGTCGTGTTTGTTCTGCTCCTAATTTGTATCGTTTTATGGACTTTGAAATTGAATACTGTTCGTTATCTCCTTATCCTTCATCTTAAAGCAAGTAAAGTAGTTAAGGTCAAGATGTAGTAATGAAAGGTGCCTACAGATTTATAAAAGAGCAATTAAGAGCCACTTAGTGGCTTTTTTGTCCCTGCGAATTTCTGAAAAAAATTAAAACTGCTCAGTTTGTGCCGCAAATGCATTGTTTATCTCTTGGACTCTTGGTGATTATGCATCTTTTGAACATGCCGTAATTTCCCCCTCTAGTCAACCATTATAACGTCAAAAAATGCGTCATTTCCCCATATCCTGTTCATTTCCTGATAATGGCTTTAAATTGAAGTATTTTTTTTTTACATTTCATATAAAACACAACCCCTGATCAAAAAAACATACAATTGCATAATGAAAAATCTGTTTTTGAAGATTAACAACGTGTTTTAATTTTTGGATCGTGGGCTGTACTCATATTTTTAAAATTCTTTGCTGACGGTAGTCAAATACGCATATTTTCTGCAAATTTCAAGAACATTGCATTCCCCCGAAGCCTGTTTTCCAATACCTGGACTCTCAAAAAGAAATTTTGATATGGGAAATGAAAGTTCTAAGTTAGAGGGCGATTGTCAGATAATTGACAGAAGTACTGGGCCATTTTATGCATAATGTGAGCCTAGCTCTTTTAAGAATAAGTTCCTTTTAATGATGCTTTATAATTATAGCATGGTCTAATAAGGAGTTCCGGGGTATAATTTGAAGATAAACACAATGTAAATCATATTTTTTTCTCTCACTTTATATGGAAAATTAAGAAAACCAGTTATAAATATGAGACTTTTTACAAGATCAGACACAAAGGAAATGTTTCCAGATTGCCCATAGTCTCTCACAAATGGTTCTTTGTATGTTTTTGTCTTTTTTTAGAATAAAACAAATGGACATAACGAACAGTTTACAATATCAAATGTCCATAAAACATTACAAAATAGGAGCAGAGCAAACACAGACCTCCAAAACATCAGAGGTGAGACAGGTGCCATAGAGGAGTGAACATCCCTTTCCGACTGGTGCACCCGCTGTGTGCTCCTCGTCATAATCGGAAAATAACGGAAAAATCCGTCGTCAATTCATTGTGCAAATAATGGACTAAGAATTAGTCTGTAAAACGTCAGTCAAAATTTGACTCAATGATAAATTGTTTTTGTCGACAATGTCCTTGCATTGACCATAAAACTTACGAAACGATGTCTTTAACAAAACTGCTGAAATTCTTGTTTCATCGACTTGTTTATAAATAATTTACCTCGTTTGAGATATTGTGCATACGCAGGGCATGTTCTTGCAAATTGAATTAACAGAGATATATAAACTCCGTATGCAGGTGATGAAGGTATATTGCTGCATATAAGTAAGGGGATTTGACGACAGAAAAGTTAAAGTCATCATGATTATCATAGAGCTTGGTTGTTAGATTAAAATTTACGTCTTCTTCAAATAAAATATCAAAATTTGAAACAGATGTGTTATACTTTTTGGTTTGATATCATTTTAAATTTTGGTATCGGGATTACTTTTAATATTATTTCAAATTGTATTACATGAAAATACCTTATTTTCTACATAATTCAACTTGGGCCGTAAAGTAAGTGAAAAAGAAAGTTGAGATTGTTTATGATATCATAATGGACTAGCATCAAATAGTTAGTCAATTTTTATTTACTAGATCGTGACTTTAATGTACTTGCTAGGTCAAATCTTAATCTTTCTATAAAATTCAATCTTTCCAGGCACGGATCCAGAATTTTTTTCCAGAGGGGGTCCACC
>PRKT01000039.1:1327765-1392769 GCA_003671525.1 Saccostrea glomerata | reverse complement strand
GAATGTACTCCTTAAATGATTTTTTCGTTTGACCCTGCGTATATGAACTTCGACCCCTTTCGGAGTTATCGCCCCTTTCGCAAAAATGTTTGTTATTGCTACTCCTCTGAAACCGTAAATCGTAGAGGAATGAAACCTTCACCAATGTCTTCGACTAATTAAGAAAAACTTAAATCCTTCATTGCAAAAGTATTCATGGCCCCTTCAATGAGTTATTTCCCCTGAAACTTTTTGAATTTTACAAATAATTAAAAAATTTCAAAACAAGAAGTTGTAGAGACATGGGATCAACTGCATAAGATTCATTGATCTTTGATCTTAAAATTTATGTAAAGGTCAAAGGTCAAGGTCATTGCAAAAATGAGAAATTTAGCTCTTTTTATATCTCTTTTGTCTTTCAACATATACTTAATGGCTATGCATCATTACTATGTACTTTTAAAACTACTTCAAAGAATATATTCTTGTCCCCTAACATTAACCCTTTTAAAAGTGATTGCCCTTTGTGTGAAAAACCTATTTTTCGCTACTGCTCCGAAGCTATAGACCGTAGAGTCACCAAATCTTCTCAAATGTCTTAAGAGTCTTTATGCTTAACTTCACTGTATAAGTGCAAAAGGATCTCATGACCCTTCTATGAGTTATTGCCCTTAAAGTTCTTTGTACTTACTATTAAACCTTATAACTAGAGAACTACAAGTCATAGAAGCATGAGGTCAATTGCATTATGACCCTTTAATATTCAAGGTCAAAGGTCAAGGAAATTCCATTTTTTTCTTCAATTTTTATTTTTTTCTATGCTTTAAGACAATTTTGGTTTCTTTTTCATGAAATATAATTTTATAATTTTATGGAGTCAGATATGAAACAAATTTGAAATTCAAAGAAGGTGGAAAGACCTCTTATTGTTCTGTGAACAATAAGTCTCCTAGTTTATTACTAAATGCTGTTTACAATTGAAAATTTTTACAGGCTCCTTTTTACTTTCCTAGATTTGGTATAACATTAGCCCGTATGATTGTTTCATTTAAAAACCGTGCATGATCGTTTTATAAATAGTTCTTTTGTACCGACTCGATGGGCGGAGTTATAGAAAAGTGTGGGTTATGTACAGAAAACCCACACTTTTAACAAAAGAAATCACAACTAACTATGGTACAACAAGTGATACTTTCTATCTATTAATCAATGATATATTTATAAACTGTTAACGTTTTGACTTTATACCACACATAGTTTTCGAGCTATTGTAAAAATAATTTTTTAGACATGTTGGCCTTTGACGAAACCTTAAAGCGAGGTTGATATGTAACAATCATGCGAGGTCAAAAAGTATATTTGAGAAAGGTTTTGTGAAAAGGAAGTTACACAGTCGAGCACATGGACTATTGGTGTTTAAATACGACGCATATACTAACGTATGTGCAATATATGCGCTTTATAATCACTGACCTTATATCGTAGGATTTGTTTATTGAAATTCAAGGTCAAGGGAATCAAGGTGAATTCAGTTTCTTTAAACATAGGTGTCTCAAAGGTATGTTTTTTTTTTCCTTTAAGAAAAATAAGATAATAAGTGCATTAATTTTAAAACTTTTCTTTATTCACTCTTCTTGTTTAGTATTGCTTCTAGTACGTTTTGTTCACATAAGACTATAGAGCTGATAAAGCATGATTTTTTTTTAAATACAAAAAGTGCTTACTTCAAAGAATAGAGTTCAACAAGGTTTATATACAGACTTATGAGAATTCTACTGTATCTAAAATATGTGCATGCAGAGTCGTTGGTTTAATTTTTCGAATAATTTGTTGACTTATGACTACTACATAGATGTATTTATTATTTTTTTTAACTCAAAATAACTCTCTGATAAAGTGCTTTTCTATCTTCGCATATATTTACTTCCAATGATAGTAAATTGTTTTCTCTTTCATACACACAGCTTTCTGCGTATGTTAAAATGAAAGTAAGCACAACACAAAAGATTTTTTTTAAATTCCCTTTTAACAATTTCAGTCAACATGGAGGAGGATATATGATATAAGGAAGCCCAATAATGCAAATAACATAAAAAAAATTACAAAATGAATCAAAGTACTGAAAGAACTGAAAGCCGTGCTTTAATTGCTCGAGTATATTGTCTGATCTGAAATTAGAAAATATTTCTCCCCTTTAACCATTGATGTTTACCAAGTATAGTTTGTGTGGTTATGATTAACAATATCCCATATACTAGTTATTAAAAGTATCAGTCCAGACCCCAAGATATGTTATGATTTTAAAATGTAATAAATAATATTAATCTCTCATTACCAGAATGTAAAACATACAAAAACACATTTTTAAAAAAACAAGTTAAGAAACATTTGAAAAAACACTTCCTACAATATTGGAAAATGAAACGTGAAGAGGGACTGGAATCTGGAAAACTTACTACTTATTTTACGTTTAAAGAAAATTTTATAATGGAAAAATATATGTACATTAAATCTCATGAAATAAGAAAATCCATTTGCAGATTTAGAATAAGTGCTCATGACCTAAGAATTGAAAAAGGCAGATATGAATCTGTAAAAAATAATGCTGGTCAAAGAATCCCCTTAGCTAGAAACAAAAGAATATGTTTAATGTGTAACCAAAACAGGGATGGGGTCAATTACATAGGAAAGTAATTAATTAAATTACAATTACTTTCCCAAAACCTTCAATTAAATTACCATTACCATTACATGGATTTTGAAATGTAATTAATTAAATTACAATTACTTTGCAAATTTAATTAATTAAATTACAAATTACATTCAAGAATACACGTGTAAAAGTAATAGTCATGTATATTCCTTTACATTTATAACAGATCATTTTACAACATTTTTTACAATAATATTATTAAAAGCTTCATACATTTTTCAAATACTTTGTCCCCTAACCTAATATATCTTCGATTAATTTGAAGCTTTTCCTGCCATGCTGAATATTCTTTCCACTGGGGTATTTGTGAGAAAAATGCATACATGTAGATAGAGTAAAGAGTATGTATAAAAACACCAACAGACAAAGTCAAAGGTGTGAAAAATGTTTATTTAGGAATAAGTATATTACCCCAAGACACTAATTAGCACCTGTTAATAACTTCCAACACAAGCTGAAGATATGGCCAACAAAAGGATAAGAAGCCATTGGATTTCTTATTATCATATGGATTAATTAATTAAAATATCAAAATATGAATTTTATTTGTAAACTTTACAAAGATTTATTTGATTTTAAAGTTTTTTTTGAATGAAAAGGTGAATTGTATTTAAACAACAATTGACATAAAAAGGGAAGTTCTTTTCAAGAAATTTTACTATTAAAATTTTTGGTCCAAAATATAAGTTATTAACCTTTCATAAATAATGTTTATGAAATTGAGGGAGAGGAGACTATTTTTCATTTATTTAAAACCAGTGTAATTGAATGTAATTGAAAAGTAATTGTGAATTACATGCCTTTTTGGAAAGTAATTAATTAAATTACCATTACTTGTAATTGAAAATTTGGTCAATTACACATTACTTTCAATTACATCGAAATTTGTAATTAATTACAGTCAATTACCATTACACATTACCATTACCCCATCCCTGAACCAAAACAATATAGAAGATGAATATCATTTTCTTACTGAATGCCCATTATATACTGAGGAGAGAGATAAATTTTTTCGTGATATCTCATTACTAAACAAAAATTTCATATTATTATCAAAAGGAGACAAATTTCTCTGGTTAATGTCTAATGAAGATAATCTAATTATTACAAAGCTAAGTGAATATCTTGTCAAAGCCTTCAAAATAAGGCATAATGCCATGAGTTTTCATAAATGATGTTATAGACACATATTTATTTGTAAACTGGTATATATGTATATTGATTATATTGATTTTGATTGCATGTTAATTAACAATTTGATAACCCCAACTGCTGCATCTACATGTCCAGTTACTTGTAATATTATATCAGATATATACATGTGTGTGTGTGTGTTTATGTTTGTATATGTTTACTAACCTTTCTTTCAGAACTTTCTATCTTGTCATTGTAAGAGACCTTTATGCCTTCTGGGCCCAAAATTGGAAATAAAATTATCTTATCTTATCTTATCTATTCCAAAAAATTCTAGCATATTTTCTATTCAATAAGCATTTTATTCTAATAGTGGTTTTTATCGAAACCCTAATTTTTGTAGGTACATAATTAGGAAGATATTCAAAACAGATAAAATGAGTGTATCAGGAAAATTTAAGAAAACGCACAGTTCTCGTCCGAGGCTAGTATGCGAGGTACGAGCCATCCGAGGAGCTGCGAGTGAATATTTTTCTACAATATATACATGGTATTATCCTTGATTCAATTTGCTCAAAAGTCTTCTGTGTATTTTAATTCAATTCTAAGGCTTTTTTCTTACACTAAGTATATATTTGATTTGTTTCACCTTGAAAAAAAGAATCCTTGACAATTTTTAGGAACTCCTTGAACAAATATGATTAATTTTAAAACATAACTATGGAGCGAGGCCTTAAGTTTGTTCTTTCAGTCTAAAAAATAACCAGAAGCCGTCCATGCAATAATAATAATAACCAGTCCAAAAAAATACATTATCGAACGGCTGTGATAACAAAATCGGACAACATTTAAAACACAACATGTTAAGAGAAATCAAGGTTGAATATGTGCAGAAACAGAATAAAATAAGGGGGGATTTAATTCAGGGGGAAACTTTTTTTAAAGATTGTTTTACGTGTGTGTGACAAGCTCCGTAAAACGTGAGATAACTTGACTTTTTATCTGGAAACACTTTAGTTAAAACTCCTCGCATAGTGTAGTTGATGCCTTTTGTATCTGTAAAAAAAATTCAAATGGTATAAGCTACAGAATTATGCCAGAAAGCTTTTATATAAGTTTATTATTTCTGGCTAAGTGTTCCTTGATAAAAAGATTTTTAGAGACCCTCCCTTATTATTTCCTCTTTAATTCATTATCTCCCCTTAAAAGAAGATATTGGTAAACTTGAATTAACTTTACCCACACAGGCTTTATGCAAGTTTAGTTGACATTATTCTGGTTGTTTGGAGAGAAGTCTAAAAAATTAAAGAAAACAAGCGGACAGACAGCTGGGCGAAAATAATCAAGTTTTAACAAGTAAACTTATGTTTGTTTTTAAGACGATACCATCGACAAAGATAATGTGGTCTCATGTTTTACGGACCTTTTACATTAACGTAATCTCTTCTTTATCGATCATGTCGATGGGAGTATTGTAATATATCATGAATTATATAACAGATAAATGATTTAAGACAGGTGGAGACATTTAAGGTATTTTTCATTGTTTCAGATTTTAATTGAATTAAGTTGTAAGGTTGTTTTCTATATAGAAGTAATCTTTGTAGATTATTAATCTACAATGCATCAGAATCTATTCTTTCGTTATACCTAAAACTGTCTCATTTTTTCAAAGTCGTATCTTTTATGCATGTCATACCATTGGTGCAATGCCAAAAATGGATTATTATTACTTTTATATGGATACCCACTTCCGCACCAGCCCGGGGTTGAACTCTCGACCTACGAAATCTGTCTCCTAGCAGAACAGCGCGCTAGACCGCTTGGCTATCTAAGCAAGTCAAAACTTGCTTTCAATGCCGATGGAAATCTCACAGTGCAGCCCCACACTACACGGTTTATAAATAAAATTAATTTCATTACAACGTGAATTAGTAAAGATCCTTTAATAAAACTAATGTCAAAATGAATATCTCACTTCTATTCCCAATGACGGTGTAGTGTAGGGCGGCTCTGTGAGAATTCCATCAACATCGAAAACAAGTTTTTTTGACTTGCGTAGATACATGTAGCCAAGAGGTCTAACGCGCTGTTCCTGTACTGCTATATGTAGGAGACAGATTCCGTAGGTCGAGAGTTCAACGTCGGGTAGGGGCAGAAATGGGTATCCTTATAAAAGTGAATTTCTATCTTTGTACATTTATACTTCTTCACTTACGAATTAGAAAATACTTTTTGACAACTTATAAATTCATTTGTACAAAATATTAATTTATTCATAACATTCCTTTTCACAGATTTCTTTTAAGATGTTTGTATCTTCAGATTTACAAAGCCCTCATATATGAAACAGATAGGTACCTTAAACCTATAATGTCATTTTAATCAATGCATGTAAAAAGCTGTTTGGATAAATGACATACCGGTATACTAAATGTTACTGTGATACTGGGGGCATACGTTTGGAATGATTTAGTGACTATAGATGATATTTAAATAATGATTAGTTTAGCTTTTTTATAGTCAACTTTCCTTATTTATAAAGTAATATTATGATATCACCTGTGTATTGTGTAACCTCCTCCAATTGAAACTTATTTTATACCGAAGAGCAAGCCTTGAGTACGCACAGGTACACGTACAATTAATTTTTAAACTGAGGCAAACTATTGATCATGTTGATAGAAAAAAAGCTGATGTTGGAAGGATTCAACAATCTTATCAGCATTGCTAAAATTTGTCTTAAATAGAGTCATTAAAAATAAAACTGTCACTGGGTCGTTTTGAGATGACGTTAAACTTATCTTTTGTTTTACTGACAAAACTTTTAACTTTTTTTCAGAAAGAGCTATGAAGACGCTTCCAATAGGAATGTGTTTTTTCATTTGCAAAGAACTTGCCTTCGTCGTAGTTCTTTTAATCGAATTTTGTCTTCTGTTTTGTACAATGGGAAATCCGGTATGTCTTAGAAATTGATTTAGTTTTTTTTCTTATATCATAATCTATAATTGGTATATTTGCTATTCAGATGTAGAATTTTATTTTGGGAATATATATTACCCTAACCATTTCCCCACGAAAATACATATGTGATTTGATTGACCCTGTTTAGGGTTTTTTTTGCTATTCTAATTTCTATTACCCCTTTATGTATGCACTTTTTTTACTGTTTGATATTTGTCAAAGTATTTAACTACCGGTACCCTTCCTCATTTTGAAAAAAGTGTCGATCCCTGTCTAAAGAAGACTAAATTACTATATTTCAATATCAGTGATTCATTAGATCACACAAGTACGCAGCTATATATATTTACATAATATATTTGTATTTTATCTGATATAGATAAAGTCGTACGATTTCAAAGTGGATCCAGTTGATGCCTGTCCTGTGAATATGTCAGCTTTCGAATCAGCCGCAACAAGAATGAACTGTTCAAACGGAACAAGATATTTATGTACCCCTGACAGGAAGCTGACTTCTTTGATAGAATTTTGTACAGATAGGCCAAGAAAACCCTATGGACCAGGTTGACTTAAAAAGAATAACTTATTTCGAAAATAATCTACCATAGCAAATTTTCGTTTTGAATTTCAAAAGTTTAACATCTTTCATTGTATAAAATGAATTATTCCTTAGAGAGTGATATTTTTCCAGTGAATAGTAATTGTTGTATCATATTTTCGTAGATTCCCCCATATTTCTGAAAGTACTACATAAATTAAAGTTTTCTAGCTTTTTCTTAATACGAGGGTTGTCCAAGAGAAATGCGAACTTTTAAATATGTCATAATCTAATAGACTAAAAATTATTCATTTTTTGCACATTGCTGGTAAATGATATTTTCGTCAATTTAGCGAAATTATATAAGATTGTGACGTAATATGCATTTAGAAACAACATTTACAGGGTACCGGTATTTAATATCGGTGGTCGGCGCACACTAAATTCTTAACTTTCAATATTTGCAATGGCAGTGATGTTTTTTTTTATAATCCGACCATACTGAAACATAATGTGATTAATAAAATCCTTAGAAACTGTATGATTAAACGTTTTTGTGTGAAAAAAATACTTCGACGTTATAAATAAGGAAAAATGTCATTATATGCACAAACACTTTTAGTTAGATATTGTCAAAAATATTGACAAATTATCACTCAGTGTTGTGTTGAGCATGTTATGACCCCTGTTCATACGGGAAAGGAGCTAGGGACCAGGGAACGACAGAAATAGATGTATCAAAAACTGGTTTGTACATAATAAAAGAGAAGTAGACCTACAAAAATGACAAGTAAAAGATATACAGATGGACGTCATAAGTGGAGATCGCCGCTAACTATGCAAGCTGTTAAATTAATGATTTGAAAATTGTCTATTAAAAGAATTAATTCCTTTTTTTTTTAACTGTTGCATTTGTGAAATGGATAACTCCATAACTAAAAGAAAATCAAATGCAGTATCGACTTTATGCCTCTAACTGTTTTTTAAAAACACGTTTCCTGAATACATTCAAAAACTCCACAAGTGACGTTTTGACGTCGTTGGTTTTGCGTCGACTGCTTCTTTGAAACTATTGAAAAATTATTTCAAAATGCTAACGTTTTTCTGGGACAAACCACGTATTTATATATGTATTATATTTATTTATAGACAATTGCGAATGGTTGTTCTCTTCTTTATTTTTATCAGTTTGTGTGAGGGTGTGTGTGTGTGAGAGAGGGTGTGTGTGTATGTGCGTGTGTGTGTTTTAATCAGAATTGCAATATAATGCATATTAAGATTTTCAATAATTTAGGATTTTGTGTCAGACTCGAAGGCAGTGGCGATTTGAACCATGATTATAATTGTACGGAAAGATTAAGCGAGGGTTGCCCAAGTACGCATTATTTCGACAATGAAATTTATAAATGTAAGATTTGACATTTATCATATACTATCCAACTTACTTGTAACAATTAAATAAAAAATTATTACAGTCCTAAATTTGAATTTATAATTTTATAATTGCTTTATTTTGCTAGCCACATGCAACTCGATGCACTTTCTTGTAGTAGAAATCTTAGATATTCTATTATTGTAAGGTGTGAAACCCTAAATAATGGCCTCGATGATTAATTGCATATTCTTTCTTTTAGTTCCAGAATGCCTAAAAATTGACAAGAAACGTAGCTGTTTCACCGCTGATAGAAACTGTTCACGAATTCAAAGGTTTGTTAAAAGGAACACATGTACCTTACCAGAATTGTATCTAAAAGATCTTTAGGACATCTCTTTTAAACTAAAGTTTATGCATTTACAAACCGATATATACTCTTAATATCAGACAACACACTCCTCAAAAATATATAATTTTCCCCAAGAATTCGTCATTGAAATATAATAAATTTAAAAAGTTTCCTCACAAAAAAATTAGGTAACCTTACCAGGCATTTGGACAAGATACAACGGGCAGATATTTCTTATATAATCCCTATAGGTAATCTATTGAATATAGCCTTTATCACAATTTTTAGTGCATTTATATTTAAACAAGAGAATGCCAATTATACATAATTCTTATATGATACAAAGAAATACAAAACATATACGAAGGTTGTCCCATAAAGTCGTAGACAGGGAAAGCAATTAAGTTTCTCTTAGCAAAATTAAATTTCTTTTCTTGTTATAGTAAAAAGCAACATTTTATGATCATGCTTTTCAAAGTTAATGATGATATCACATTTAATAAGAAAATAATGAAAAAATAAAGAAAGCATTCAAGTGTAAGCAAACGTAATTTACGTCTCTTATGACGCCATGATCTTTTTACTGCTTCATGTGCGTCTGTTATATCAGCCAATGATTTTTTTCTAAAGTGAAAAACCACTTTTGACTTAGGGAATTATTTAAATTCACTACCGTCTGTTTTTTTTTAGCAGATTCAAATTTCAGTCGAAACATTGTATGCATCAGAGAATACACATTGTTTGACGTCGTTCATGGCCCACGACGTCCCCCGCTGTCTGCGTTTAACAAACAGTATTCAACTTCTAACATGCGGTAACTATTTTCGGTTTAGAGGGAAAACTATCATTGAATCTCATACCATTTAAAAAACAACTTCTCTACTAGAATCTAGTTTGTAATGTCACTTCTGTACTTTTTTTCCGTCTCTGGTGTATATACTGTATACAGGGAAAATTTCGCCCCCGTTTTATTTTCGCCCCCTTCGCCCTATCCTCTTTTGGGCGAATTTAAAACAGGGTGAAATCAAAGAATACGGTACAATTTCTTAAACAAAACTATGACTGGGCGAATTTAAAACGGGGCAAAATTGTTTGCAAGTGTGAAAGGGCGAAAATAAGACGGGGCGAAAATAACCCTGTACAGTAAACCATATTCGTTACAATTTATTACATCTCCGTTCGCCGGTTTCTCCTTTGACGACGTCATTTTCATCAAACTCGATTACAGTAACACTTTGAAAATCCTGACTCCAATCGTCTGTTTCTAATGCTATTTATATGAAAATTTGACATGTTATCGAGATTTTAATTCTGATTTAATTTGCTGTTACGTGTAAAAGACTTTTTGTGCATAATATGAATGTCTACTAAAATATGTATAGAAAGGAGGAATGGACATTATAATTTAACTGTTTATATTAATAAAAACTATTTATGAAATTCAACACATTTTTGTGAATATTTTTCTCTGTGAATAAAATCTTTATAAAAACTAGTCACAAACAGGGAGAGAATGTTATTCAGTTATATATTTTTTAAAAATTGAAATAAAATAGCGGAATTATTAATTTTGATATTTTGACCGATCCCGATTAAAACTAAACTGATCCCAAAAACATTTATTGCCCTTTTTATGTTCATGTGTTTACGTATTTACCACTGTCAAATCTGTTTAATTTGAGTGGCAAGTTTGAATACATTTAATAATGTATTACACTGAAACAAATCAGTATTCGTGCAGAAATGTTATCAATGTCTAATAGTTATCAACATTTGTTTGGATTAATTTCGATCGAATTGGTCAAATTTAAAATATATATAAAAAGTTTTTAAAATTTCGCAATTTTACTTTAGTTTCTTTTAAAAATATTATTGTCTGTGATTTCTTTTATAGCTTAAATGATATTTTGAAAAAAGAATTCATATGTTTTGAAAATACATGTATCACAAATTATGTGTTTAATTTTATCAAATAATCTTATGTTTAAAAATCAAATATATGATATTAAGTTAAATTGAATTTCTGCAATGAACTTTTTCTCCAAAATGATCTTTTAACAAATCTGCATTGTTCATTTAGTTATAAGTGTGGGAATCTTCCGAAAATTTTATTGACAAAATTGATATAAAAATAGCCATTGGGTTTTATATCCCCAGAATTTTTTTTTTGTAATTCATCTGTGTAAATGATGAAACACAAAATTAATGTTATGTCTGTTCTTTTCCTCGCTTATAGCCTTGTTTGTTGTAGAAACATGAACTCTTCACACGGCGACGATCGCCATATACAATTGATAGTACCCGTTTGTGTTGTAATCGTTTTGATAATCATTGTACTTGTTGTTCTCCTACTGTTACGAAGGCATTTTAAAAAGACCAAGAAAGAAAAAGGTAAGACCTCCCCCCCCCCCCCCCCAAAAAAAAGAAACTTTAATGTTATTCATGACCCACTCTTTCCATTCATTATAACTCTAACACTTAGATTTATATTATCCCTTTACGATGATGTTTTCCAGTTTAAATAAATGTTATTATTTTTCTTTCTAAAGAAAATCCAAATATTCGCATTGACGAACTAAAACAGTTTCTAAGTAAGAAGAATGTTCAGGTTAACCATGCAAGATTTATTATCGTTGGTTGTGCTCAAGCCGGTAAAACTACTCTTCTAAAACGACTACAAGACAAACCATACAGAGAAGTTAAAAGTGTAGAACAAACGCATGGGGTTGATGTCCATGTAAACAGCTTTGAACTGTTAGGAGACACAATCAAAGGTAAAAAAAATCCTTTGTTCAAAGTGCATGTACGACTTTAACTATGAAAGATTATAAAAGAATTTTATAAGTTCTCTGAAGTTCAAAAAAGTTCTCTGAGATAACTCCAAATTATCAACATTCTAATTTATAATATTTTATTAAAAGGCGTTAAAACAGAAGAAGAATTCGAAATGCCCAACATAATATTTTCGGAAGAAGATATATTGAGAGGAAAAGATAACAAAGATGATTCGTCAGATGGTGAAAATGATATCCAGAAACCAATATCAGTTGAAAATGTCGAACTTCTTCCCCTTCTATTGAAGCAGTCTGCAAATAGTGATAGTTATTATTTACCAGAAAAAGAAGATGTAGCCAAAGGAAATGTTCCGATAGCAAGAAAATTAAGTATCTCAGAGGAACGGGAAACTAAAACAACTGTTGAGGAATTTGTTCACCAAGATGAGGTTGCCATGAAAGAAGAAACAAAAGATCTTGAAAATGATGCAATGTTGAAAATTCTGAACGCTGTAATACAGATTGGAAAGGAAAAAAGAAATCCTCGAATAACGTTTCTAGATTTTGCCGGACAGAATGCCTATTATGCTTTTCATCAAGTTTATCTAAGCCCCAAAACGTTTTTTATCCTAGTTATAGACATGACAAAGAAGTTCACTGATAAAAATGAAAATGATGCAAGTGGTGGTAGCAGATTCACATCTTGGACTTACAAAGGTATATGGATGTGAAATATACTTTAATGTCATATTTTATTAAAACATATGATTACCTTTATGTCAAACTCGTAATTATCTACAGATTACTACAAGTTTTGGCTGAAGTCCATAGACAGTTTCAGTGATGTTGACACTCCCGTCATAGTTGTAGCCAGTCATGCAGAAAATAAATCCAAACAAGTAAGGTTGCGCTGTTACAAACACTTTTCTATATTTAATACTATTAAGAAATATATTTGGAAGCTGATGAGATTGAGTTCTGATACAAAAAAAAAACTTTTATCAGAGAATATTGAAATAGACATTTTGTTACACAGACACGAACGCTTTTGATAAGAAGTTTATTAAATGATGTATTACTAAAACCACTTAGAATTTTCATTTCAAATGTCCATGCATTTTTACTTTATCAACGAATGCTTGTGATTCAATTGTTCTCTAAGAAAGATTACCTTATATACAAAAAATAGAAGCGGATACGTTAAGAAGAGGTTCATTTACATGGTCTAGTGTGTTAGGTATGCTAGGGCATCAATTACAGCTGGAAACATAACCATATTTACGTCACCTGTAATAACGTGTCCAGCAAGACTATAGTTATAGTGTGAAGAAGAACATAAATACAATGGAAGAACGGATTATGTTTAGGATATTCGATATCCAGGCCATGTAAAGTTTTTTTGTAATTAAAAGGTTTGGAAGCAATGGCCGATGTATATTTGTAGGAAATACAAAGTGTAGTCTTTAACTTGGAACATAGTGGAATACAAGACTGGACACTTTTGTGACTAAGAATATTACTTAATTAACCGCATCAATGAATAAAAAAAATGGACTTTCCTCGACCTTTTCAAGGAGACTATTTCAAAGTTTCAAAGGGACAAAATTTGGTGCGAATACGAAGTAGACTTAACTGTTGATTTACATAAGGTAGTAATGAATCAACAAAGACATCGTGTATTAAAGGTTTATTGTAAAACCGATGCCCATAACTACGCTTATGTCTCTGTGTATAGTTAAAAAGAATCACCACATGTACATTGTTACACTAGTACTGTGAATTGAAAAGATTTGAATTACATAAGGAAGTAATGAATCAAAAGAGACATCGTGTATTAAAGATCTATTGTAAGACCAATGCCCATAACTACGCCTATGTCTCTGTGTATGGTTGAAAAGGATCATCACATGTACGTTGTTACACTAGTACTGTGAATTGAAAAGATTTTCAACACTTTCCTCATTGTCATTACATCAATAGGGAGAGGCTGTCCCTAGTTTTCTAATCCACAGTTCTCATTGTTTACGGAAAGCTGTACTCAGTGATGGACTGTTTGTGTGTTGATAAATCTTTTAAAGAAATCTAACTTTCATTAACAAAATAGAATATGATCAGGTAAATTAAAATGTTTGTTTGAAATCTGCTGACCCGCATGATTTATTTGAATTCGATGACCTGATATACTTTTGATAAGTAATCCCTTGGTTTCACCAGCATTAACAAGTCCACAAAAATAATATTCTATGCCGTGGACAACAATAGAAGATTTGCGGTTCAGATTTTCCCAAGTTTTGGTAAAGAAGCCCTGTCAAGTAAAATTACTGGTGAAAGAAGTGTTAGTTATCAAAATTTCACAGACTTTGGTTTTTCACAGAACATTTTGAAACAGAAGACAAGGAATCTTTAAATATATATGTAATAGAAGTCTTACATTCTCTCAGTTTTTTTTTATATGAGCCATTGGTTTGAGAACAAACCTAGTATTCTGAAGACTGTACTTATGACATATGTTTAATATCCCTGAGGATTATCCGAGGGGCACCGAATGAACTCCTTGAGTCTGTGTCCCTTATAGACTCAAAGGAGTGACGCCTTTCTGTTCTGGGTGACCCGCCTACCAGTATCAATTCGTTCTTCTGTGTACTCATAAATGAATAGGTACCGAACGACAAGTATCCTTGCAGACAGACCGCCGCTAGCAGAGATACATGTTCGGTGGTCAAAATAAAACAAATGGAGATAACGAACGATGTCAAAATCAAAAGTCCATAAAACAATACAAAATAGGAGCAGAGCAAACATGGACCTCCAAAACATCAGAGGTGGGATCAGGTGTCATGGAGGAGTGAGCATCCCCTGCCGACCAGTCACACCCGCCGTGTGCTCCTTGTCATGATCATTAAATAACAGAAAAATTCGTTTTCAATTCAGTTCATGAATAATTATAATGCACTAACTGTCATTAGTATGAAAAATGTCAGTCAGCATTTGACTCAATGATAAATTGTATTCGCTGTCAAATACAGCAAATCTGACTTCCAATTATGGTCAAAGCATCTGGGGGGGATTATCCTTCCATACTCTTTCAAGTCATTTGATTCAGGTATTATCTGTACTGTATGCATATGCATAGTTATGAATAACTCCCTAGGGAATTTGTAAGATTTTTTAATTGATATTTTACCTGCCCTTGCGTAGGCATATGACTCGCCTAATCCCCCAAGATTCTTTGGTTTCAAGGGCAAAAGCCGGTCTCCTATGTATGCGAAATATATATTTAAAAATCTTTCAAGATTTTTTCTAGAACAGTGTGGTCGGAACAAGTTGTATCTATATTCAATCATAATTAATTTTTAATTTACATCACTTGTAAAGTAAAAAGTACCACATTTCAGGAACAACGAGATTGTGTTAATCACGTTGATCTACACCTCTTGTGTAGATTGGCGTGTAAGTTCAATTCAATGTTATCCCCATAGGGCTAGGTTCAAGACAAAATAAGGGAACAAAATATTATGTCATGAAAACAAGAAAATGAAAAAATCTAAAGAATATCTAGGTTGGGTAATTCATGCGATTTTTGTTGCTAATGGTCTCTTTTTGGTATTTGTAGGAGTGTCAGCAATTTTTTGAAGAGTTTTTTGAACTATTTGATGAAAAGACGAACTTCGAAGACATTTACATGCGGATAGAAGATTTGCTATAAAATTTCCTGAAAATGAATCAAAACTTGAAGATGTTAATGAAATAAAAAATTGCATTGCTAGCCTTGTCAAAAAATCAAAATACTGGAAATTAAACATGCGATCTGCATGGGCAATCTTTGAGAATATTGTTGAACAAGAAAAGAAACAAAGAAAGATACTTTCAAGGGATAGACTTTCAATGTATATACAGTCATTACAGCCCGAGTTTAGGATGAGTGAGGACGAAATTACAGAAATGCTTTTGTTTTTACACAGAGTTGGTGCTTTATTGTACATAGACGAAGAAAATGTACGAAATACAATTATCCTTGATGTACAATGGTTTGTAAACGCATTTAAATATATAATCACAGATTCAGTCAGTGTGAATGAACCGACGGACAAAGATCGAAAGCGATTTTGTGCCACAGGCGAGTTGAGTGACAAGGAACTAGAACAAATTTGGAAAAAACACTACAAAAGTAGTCAAGATTTCTCGGATCACAAAAAGGACATTTTATCTTTCATGGAACAATTGTGTCTACTCGCAGTATGTAGCTCAGAGGGTTCAACGGAGTCGAGAGAGGGAACATGGTACTATTTCCCCTGCATGAACAAAAGGAAATTTGAACCAGATTCACTGAAAAAACACAGCCGATCATCTATTCTGTGCTTTCAATTTGACGAGCAAGGACAATTGCCAATTTTTCTTTTCTATGGACTTGTTCTAAAATGCCTCAAATTGCCAGGATGGACATTTCTGACTGAGAAAAAGAGTCAAAGGTGTATTTATGAAGATGCTGCATGTTATCTTTTGAACAAACACATTGTTGTTCTGTGTTTATGCAAATTTCAGATTCAAGTGCAAGTTTGTGTACCAAAAAGATCCTTTGATCCTTCCGCCACGGTACTCAAAGAAGTTCAAGAGTCAATTGAAAAGAAGATACAAGATTTCAAAAAGTATTCATACAAAGTTGGCTACAAATGCCAAAATGGTACACTGTTCAACGAAAAAGATAATTCCTTTATTGAACAAGAATCATTTCCTTTGGAAGGGTTTGTTTGCGACAAATGCAGTGTTGATGAAAAACATTACGTGGATAATAATATCTGCTGGGTAAATGTTCGTCTTTGTATAAAATATCTTGGCACATAAACATTCAATATGCATATTAATGTAACACTCTGAACATTTTTTTTAAATTAAACCTTTTTATATTGATATAAAAAATGTTATGAATTATAAACTGATTTTAGTATACAGTCATTATAATTTAATGTTTTTTTTATTATTTCAAGATTAAAAAGAGGGAGGGTGAAAAATTAGGTAAGTTAAAAAGTTTATAAAGAGTATCGTGTTCACAAAATATTTAACATTCAATGTGTTATGTTCGGTATAAATGGTCGTAATTTATTTACAAGCTGAAATATGTACATTGTACATCGTTGCTATTTTTGTAAACAAAAAATATTGAAAAATGGAGGATCATAACGAACAGCGATTGCTTGATAAAAAAAATCTAAAAAACGATATAAATTTGTTATCAGGCCATAAAACACGGACCCACGGAAATTTAAAGCAAAGTTGGGTTCTGTTGTTTGAGATTTATGTTTTTATAATATTGACTGTATTAACACTTTTTAATTTAAAAAACAGTATTTTTGAATTGAGATTCATATTTTTAAAAACATTTTGATCAGTTTATTTGTGTTGATTTTCCAAACATTTCTTTTATATTTTTTCAGACACAAGGCAATATTTTAGAGATAGTAAAGAAGAAACCGATGAAGGGTCGGCATCCTTGAAAAAAATCATAGATGCTTGCCTAAATGGAAATACAGACAACTTTAAATTCTATATGAAGAATGAAATAGGAAAGAGAAAGCATTTATTGAAAAAACCAAACCAAGATGGGTGGAATACACTGCATTTTGCAGCTCAAGGTGGAAATTCTGAAATATTTGAAATCTTGATCTCCGAGGATCTGGATTTTCATAAAAAAACAAACGAGCAAATGACAGTTTTGCATATTGCTGCTCAAAATGGTCATCTTGATATTTGTAAAATGATTGTAGAAAATGTAAAATTCAAATCAATTTTGAACGAGAAATCTATAAAAGGGAAAAATGCTTGTCATTATGCTGCAGAAAGTGGGTCCATAGATATACTCAAGTTGTTTGAATCAAACGATTTCGACATAAAGGCAATTACGGATGATGGTTGTAATATATTCCACATTGCTTGCATCCATGATAAACTGGAATTGTGTCAGTTTATTGCCAAAGAGTATCGCAATATGATCTTTGCAGAAAGCCACGAGAAATGGAATGCAATTCTATTCGCGGCAAAACACGGTTATGTTGACATATTGAACTTTCTTCACGAACAAGGGGTATGCTTTGAACAAAAATCAGAGAGCGATAGTAATGCATTACATATTGCCTGTGACAATGGGCATTTATCTGCCTGTGAATTTATCATAAAAGTCTGTCCCTCCTTGCTACTTGTTGCTGATTACAAAGGTAGACATGCAGGTCACTTTGCCGCTAGAAATGGCAATGTCGACATAATGAAATATCTTGTTTCAATAAAAGCAGAGGTGACGAAAAATACTAATACAGAGATGAACATTCTTCACATGGCTTGTTTGCATTGTCGCAAAGAAATGTGTAGGTATCTTTTACAAACCTTCCCTGCAATGAACTTACAACGATCAGCAAGGGGATGGACAACTTTACATTTTGTTGCTGAGAAGGGAATCAATGAGGGACATGAAATCGAAATATTTGAAATGATAATAGGTATGAATGATAATCTGGAGATTACAGCCTTGACGAAACAGAAAAATTCGGTTCTGACACTTGCAATGAAAAATAAACTCTATGACTTTTGTGAGTATCTCTTGCGGGAACATTCTTATCTTTTAGACATAACGAATGCATATAACCCTATGGAAATGAAAACACTTGATACAAAAATGAAAAAAATCCTATCAAAATATAGAAAAAGTTGAATTAAATATCAATTAATGGAGGAGTTGTGTGTACAAACTGTTTTAAGAATATTAATCATATAAAATTACCACAAACTTTGCTATGTTACATGCACTATTTTGTATATTTTTAACGTCTCTCTTGAGAAAGTACATGTAGGTAGGTATTATGCAGCATATCAATAAAACAACTCCAAATCAGAACACAACACGATATTATGTATTTATTCATTTCTTAAAGGACAAAAAATCAAAAACATGATTGCAAAAAATAGAACAAAAATAGGAACGTCTTTAAAAATCATGTATTAAAATAATTTAACAAACTTAAATGTAATTAATAAAAAAAATCACAACTCTTAATCTCTACAGTATTGTTAGGAACACTAAATCAAGTAAGAAGGTGGATATGGAATGTTTAAAGAATTTATTTCAAACCAAATCTTCAAATATTTTCATCCTAACACATCTGATTTCAAACTTAAACTGAGTACTAGTATTTGAAAGAAGGATATGTAGATAACAAACAGCATTCAATATCAAAGTCCATAAAACAATACAAAAAAGGAGCAGAGCAAACACAGACCTCCCAAACATCAGAGGTTGGATCAGGTGCCATGGAGGGATGAGCCTCTCCTAGCTGCTGACCGGTCCAACCCGATGTGTGTTCCTTGTCATAATCGGGAAATAACGGAAAAATCCGTCGTAAATTCAGTGTATAAATAATGGACTAACAATGAGTATGAAAAACGTAAGTCAACATTTAACTCAATGATAAATTGTATTTGCTGAAAAGGTCGTTGTATCGACCATAGAACTTACGAAATGATGACTTTAAACGAGACAGCTGATCTTCCTGTTTCATCAACTTGCTTGTCAATAATTTACCTCGTTTTAGAAATTGTTCGTACGCAAAGCATGCTTTTGCGTATCAAATCAACTGAGATATATATACTCCGTATGCAGATGATGAAGGTACCGGTGTATTGTTGCATAAGTTAGGAAAGTTAACGATAGAAAAGTTAAAGTCATCACGTTTATCATATAGTTTGGTTTTTAGATAACCATTAACATCTTTTTAAAGTGATTTTTTTTCATACTTTTTCAAGTTTGAAAAATTTCTATGAAACAAGAGGGATTTTACTGCTTCTTTTGTGCTGGATCTTATTTGGAAAGACGAAATCATAACGTGGGACCTAACATCTTATCAAAATATATCCTACACGCGCTCTCCCCATTCCTCTGTGTGAAAACCTCTTCTGTACAGCCCTAAAGCTTACGGTACGTTTGTAATAGAGACTAACGAAGCCCATAGTGTAGTGTATCGCTATGACGGGGAAGCGAAGTATGTTATCGGTATCAAATCAACACGTGTTCACCAAACTCTAGATACTTTTCTTTCGATATACAAAATTGTTACATAGATATCAATCCTTCATTAACGTTTTTGAAGTGTATTTTATCGCAAACCATGTGATTGGTGGATTTTCCGAAGAAAACCCCTTTGGGAGCTAGTACTTATTGATACTCTTGTATATGATGAACATATCTTCTTCAAAACCCCCATCTTTCGAATAGTGATTAGGCTGCAAAGACGCAATTTGTTCTTTTTGATGAACATATCCGCACCAATTGTATTTTTGGCGGTTGTCAATCTTTGTGTCTTTATTTTATATATGGAATCGGGCGAGCGAATATCGTTTTCTCTCACAGTTCTATTGTCATTTGCTGTTTTCTTAACTCTGGTGACTGGCTACACTCCTAAATCCAGTATAACTGTGTCATTATTTTCTATCTATATGCTCGTCATGTTAACTTATAGTTCTTTAATTACATTCAGTAATATTTTAATCCCTGACATTCATTTCACAAAAAGAAGTCGATAAACCGAAGTTGCTTTTATCACGATTTTTAGTTAGATTTGCCCAGCCTCTAACTCGTTGTAAGACTGCCAAGAAAGACGTCGCGGATCCGGGCGTAGATAGATTAGAAGACAGAGAATTCACAAAAATGGGCTAATCACAGTCGAAAAACTAGGTTAATCGGCTGTAAACTATAGTTTACGGACTGTAAGCTATAGTTAACAACGTTTATCTATGTTTCAGAACCGTAAACTATATTCATCACTGAAAACAATCATGTGCGATTGCAAAACATCTATTTAGACTATCTGATAAATACAGTTTCATGATTTGTAAACTATAATTTACAACTCTTAACAACAGTTAAATATAATCAAATATAGTTTTTCTGTGAAAACTATAGTTAACCAATTGTTAACTATAGTTTACGGTTTGTTAACAATAGTTTAAAGTCGATAAATCTGTGTAATTATATTTAGCTCATTTTGTGAATTTGGCGTGCCATATCTATCATGTAAAGAGTTACATATGTACTTTGGTACTAACAGTTTTTTTTTTGTTTTTTTTTTTATTCAGAGTTAACATGTCACTATTATTACTCTCAACATTCACCCTCGCCCTTACCATATTGGAAAATACTTTGCTCCAAATACTTAAGTCAGAATTCATTACTTTCCTTTTTTTTTCTTTTTTTTCAGATTTTATCTGTCCTTTGTTCGTGTGCTTAGCGTTATCCTTAGATTTTTATTCTTCGACTAATTTCTCTACCGTTATCTATATCAAATATGGATGCTACCAAAGTTTCATAATACAACATGATATCAATTATGTATCCAATCATCCAGCTTTATCATTATACAAACTGAAAAGTGAGTTGATTCTATAAATTATTCACATTCATGTGCATTTATTGTTCTGTGTTATAAGCCCAACGAGGCTCTTATCGGAAAAATAAATTATATTCTATTCAATATAATTAATTCTCAACAGAATTCAAACTTGCACGCTAATTATAAAGAAGTTACCACAGATATCCTATTTTTGAATTACGCAACGACTTTTTACATAGGATTCATTTCATTTATTGATGAGTCTTTTAAGATGATGAAATCATATTCGTATCAAACCAGGAAACCAGTAATATATTTCAGTCTGTAAATAAATATATTGTGTTCCATGAAATATTATTTGTAATAATAATCAATTATTAAAGTTGCGTCAGGAAATCTACCAGAAACATTCTTATGATGGAAATTTTTTAATATCATCATCTAATACCATAAATGAATTGTAATAATGAGAGGAAATACCGGTATAATTCTGATAAAGTATTGCAGATAAAAAAGACAACGGTGAACCGACATATATTTCCATTCTTAAAAAATTCTGTATATAGATCTAACTCTAACATCTTTAAATTTCAAATTATGTATGTATGTTTTGTTAGATAGTGTCCTTGATTTATTAGAAAGATATTTCTTTTGCAAAATCTGTAGCTGAACCGTCATTTAGAAATTTTGCATATGTGAATTGCACCGATCTGAAATTGAAGACCAATTCCATTTTGTTTTAAAGTGTGTACGATACAAGGATTTATGAGTAAAATATTTTTTTGAAAAATTCTACTGGGAAAAACCATCTATGTTTAAATTCGTAAAGCAATGTTAAGGACCTTTGTAATTTGGGAAAGTTTTTGTACCATGCTTTTAATTTAGCAATGAATGTCAAATTGTCTTATACACAATTTAAAAAAAAAATTGTTTGTACATTCTCCATCGCCATGATACTGATTGTATAATTAGTATGCTGACTTAAAATAAAAATACCTGCGCTATGCTTTACTGTTTATATGTCATAAATTTATATTGTATACTGTAAGATGTATGTCGTAGGTAATAAAGCGTATTGAATTGAATGCATTTAATGTACCAAAATTTTGTAAAGGAAAGTAGCTTAATAAGTTCATGTACCTCTATGCTTGAAAAAATTCGAACAATTTTTTTTCAAGCAGAGATTCTGCAGCCATTGGTTAGTGAGATGGAGAAAATTTTTTATACCGATAAGGTTGGCCAAATCTTTTATTAGTGTCCTCAAAAGGGTTCAGTCTTGCATTCCACCGTATCTCAAGTTAAAGACTATACCTTTATTGTATTTCCTTTAAATATACATCGCTAATAATTGCATAATTACAAGAAAACATTACAGGGCCTGGATATCGAATATCTAAAGTTAATTCTCCATCGTGTTCATGTTCTTCTTCGCCCTATAACTACGAGGGCTGTTTTATAAATAATGTCCTCGGTGCTCGGAAAGAAGCAAAAGACGCTTTTAGTGATTTAGTCTTCCTGATATAACTTATTAATCATTTTTAATTAAAACACATGTCGGTAACATTTTTTATCCAATTTCTGATTGTTTTTAGAACTCATTTTTGGGTATGACCCTTAGTGTACTGGAAAATGGCAGATCCAATAATTTCCTGGACTTGTTTCGTCCTTCTGAAAGGTGTTTTTTCAAGTTTGAAAATAGAAACAACTTAAAAGGTCAAAGATCTGGCGAAAATTGTTTATGTGAAAAAAACATTAACTTTCTGTTTATCCTGAAAACCCCTTTACTTTCAGGGCGTGCGGTTTTGGACGCTCTCATGAAGAAATTTAATGTAGTGGATTCCTGATTCTGGGTCCTTCCTCTTATAAACCTTTCGATTTTTTTTGCAAAAAATTTTGCTTTCTAGCCTCCTCCAAATTAAACTGTCTCCCCGAATACGAATTTGAACAACAATACCAGTAATATTTAAGAAAATTGCATATAAATCTGTCTTTGTACTCTTTCAATTCTTTACTATTGTCAGACCTTCGCTGTTTTTATCGAGTACATCTTATGGTATATTTTGTTTTGAGGGTTTTAAGCAATAGATTCAAGTTCCATTATCTGTTTGAATATCCATTAAACGTGGATAACTACAATTACTGATATTTTAAAATAATTTTTAAGACATTCGTACACGCTGCCGTTTTCACTCATTTTTCAAAATATAGGGTGACCTTTGAGTACTAAGCTTTTTTACCGTCAAACGTTTCTTTAAAACAATGTAAACTACTCCCGAAATGATGTCTTTCAAATTTTCTATGTGTCTTATAATATAAAGTCAATCATACATCATCAAATATTATTTGTTGAAATTTGGCAAACAGTATAATTTTTTGTTGGCAAGGACGGTACCCATTTTGATGCCCGTTAAATAATTTTTTATCATTGAAATCTACCTGCTCATTTGTCTATAAAACAGGCAATGGTTGCTGTAAATATCACATATTTCAGTGAATATTTCTTGGGATTTTAACAAGTTTTACAGCAGCTTTAATGAAGCTTTTATTTTCACTCTAGTTTACTTATTCTTTACCATTCATTCATAATGCAGTGTCTCGAATAGCCCCTGTTTTCCAACTTCTCCCAATGAAACTATGTGATGAAAAGTGGTCACATAAACTGTTATAAATTTAAAGATTAAATAATGAGAGAAAGTCAAGCTTAGTGTCATATGATACCTGTATTATATGTCATACAGTTAAGGACATTATTTATTGAACAGCCCTCGTATAATCCTGCTGGGCACGTGATTACAGTTGACGTAAATTAAGTTGATAATGAAGACTTATTCTTAACGTTCCTATGTTTTGGGAACCCCGATCCTTCACCTGGCGTCGGAATTTCATAAATATTATGGATTCTGTAGAAAATCACATCAGGCGATGGGTCAGATATGAAAAGATATTGACACTTTGTACGTATGTACAATTTCTAAAACGAAGTAAATTCGTAAGTTCTTTAGTCGATATAATGACCTTGTCAGCTAAAACTATTTATCATTGAGTCAAATGCTGACTGACGTTAGTCCATTATTTATACACTGAATTGACGACAGAATTTTTCGATATTTCCCGATCGTGACAATGAGCACACGGCGGGTGTGAATGGTCGGCAGGGGATACTCACTCCTCCATGGCACGCAAACCCACTCTGATTTTTTTGGAGGTCCGTGTTTGCTCTGCTCCTATTTAATATTGTTTAAGGGACTTTTGAGCTTGAATACCGTTCGTTATCTCCATATACTTCATCCTAAAATCCAAATAACTATAGTTTAAAGAAAGTACACTAATTGCAATATTTATTTGAATTTTCATGCGCCCGGATCGATTGATCCAGGGCGTATCCTGTCTGTCTGTCTGTTTGTCTGCAAACTTTAACCTTTGCAATAACTTTTGAGCAATGAAAGAGAGACTTCATATTTGGTATGCATACTCCAATTATTAAGCTATTTCAAATGACACCAAGGTCAGTGACCTTGACTGTGACCTATATGCTAAAAATACATTTTTTGCAAAATTTAACCTTTGCCAGAACTTTTGAACCATGAAAGATAGAGACCTTATATTTGGTATACATACTTCACCAATTAAGCTCTTTTAAATATCATCAAGGTCATTGACCTTGTGACCTTGACTGTGACCTATATGCTAAAAATAGATGTTTGAACCATCACCATAACATTTGAAACATAGAGGTAGGGAGTTCATATTTAGTATGCTTACTCCACTAAATGGGCTCTTTCAAATGACACCAAGGTCAATGACCTTGTGACCTTGACTGTGACCTGTGTGCTTAAAATAGCTTTTTCGTACCTTTGACATAACTTTTGAACCATGAGAGGTAGAGAATTCATAGTTGGTATGCATACTCCACTAATCATGTATACCCTAGATATGATGCACCGTATCAATAAAACAACTTCAATCAGAAAACAACATGATATTATGTATTTATTCCTTAAAGGACAAAAAAATCCTAAACATGATTGCAAACAAAAATTAACAATTGGAACAAGACGTCTTAAGACATCATGTTTTAAGATGAAAAACTTAAATGAAATGAATAACAAAGATCACAAAGTCAATAAAACTCAACAGTATATTTACAACTGAATGATGAACACTAAAAATAATGCACTGCTGTTATAGCACCTTATTAAAACAGAAGGAATTTTCCAATTCCTATCATGTTGTAACATGTTAACTATATTCATTCTATCTATATAACACACACCTAAATTGTGAATCCAACTGCCTGTTTCTAAAACAGAGAACTTCTACTCAATGGATGCATCAATTTGCAATTTAGTAGACATCTTTCAAAATGCATACTGTCAGATTGATGTAAATGAACTTATTAAAATTAATATATTGAAATGTTTCTCGACATTTGCAACAATGCTGCCATTCTATGGGTAATAACATCATAAAGAAGAAGAAGAGACTCACATGAATCTATAAACTTTTCTGTACCAATGAAATCTTATGTATCCATATACGTTATTTTCATTACTAAGTTCATTATCTTTTTTTCTGGTCAAGTTATATAAGAAATTTGGAATGCAAAACAGCTTAAAGTATGCATTGACAATTTTTTGTACAAAAAGTTTGGTTTCAGAAGTACAATGATAACAGCTAAAAATTATTGATTGAGTGTAACACCAAATAGAAAACTTCACTTGTTTATATTTTCTGAAAATGGATTTCACAATGTACAGATTTAAAAGTAAATCTTGCCCACAAATACACAACAAGAGAATCATTATATTTGTATTTAGACTATAAAATACTTATTTACATGTATGCATGATGTCAGATGTTGGATCAATTTTAGGAACTGATCCAAAAGCTACATACATGTATGATGAATACGTACATTTGGATATATCCTCTAAAAACCATTCTATTAATAATATGAGCTTTCATATTTCACAAATGACATCCATGGAAAAAGAGACAACCTTTAAGATGAGTATACTGGATGTTTTAGCACATTTTGAGCAGTGATTATTTGGCATACTGTGTGAAGAAGGCTAGTTTGACTCTCTCTATCTGGTGACAGAACTTGACGGCCGGTCCTAGCTTCAGATCCATGTACTCTTGGACTGCTGGTAGGGTCAGTAACAACAAAGCCTGTCCATCTATGTCCTAGAAATTAGTACAAAAAATTGTACATCAAATTATAATATTCCTGTAATTATTACATAAATTCTATTTTCAAGACAACTCTCCCCTCCAAGAAAAAAATCAATTTAAAATTTTGAGGTGTCAGTTTCTAGGAAGGCAAAATCATATTCTATATTTTAAATGGCATTCCTCAAGTTTTTATACATAAAGTAGAATGCAAATGTTCAAGTATTTCACATGTGTTATGTATTCATTTGTACATAAATAAGCCCCATCCAAATGACATTGGAAATTACAGGTGCTGAATTTTTTTTAGATAATATCACTATGCACATGTTTTACCTGTTCTTTACAAATCCTGGCAAGATTGGCACAGTCTGTGGTCTTAAGAAATTTGACCACCTCATTCACTGACCACTTAAGGGGGTTAGTGGTCAAGTGTAGCCTGTCTGGTATCGTCTTCTTCTCAGGAGAAGTGGAGTGAACAGGTTTCTAAATCAGAAATTATACGAGAGTAAAACAAGATGTGATTGTGAATTAACACTATGGGCCCTGCGGCAACAAAGTTAAAAAAAGCTATTTTTAGCATTAAAAAAATAATTTTATGGAGCAGATTTCTGTCTAATAAGTCCGATTCAGAAAGATCTCTATGATCTCAAAAGAATGTAATCTTCATATCTTACACCTGTAATTTTTTGTTGTACATATACAATGTACCAAGTCTGGAGTATCAGAAAATCTATTGTGATTTTATTTGCAAACTGAAATGGAAACCGTTAAGAAAATCCTTGAAAACAACTCACATGTGTCACAGCACTGTGGTGTTTGGCAGCTAATCGGCTGGAACCCTCTGACATCATTGAGGATGGAATCAGAATTTTCTTGTGGGTCTTCCTCTCAAAGCTGTACTTAGGAAGCTTGGCCCCCCGAGTTTTGATGTCTGAGGGGGGAGGAATGTGGTGGGTGTACTTGCGTTTGTATTTTTTGTCATTGTCATTAGAGTCGTTACTTGCCACTGTCTGTGTGTCACTTATCACACTCTCCCTGTCCTCCTCACTGTTTTCCTCCCGTTCAATGTTATCCCCGCGCTCGTCTAGAATGTTGAGCTTTTTCCTCTTGCGGCCCCGCTTCCCAGGTTTCTTTGGACCGTTTTCTAAGTTACTGTGACCACCAGGGGGACGACCCACTTTTCCAGGAATTTTCTTCCCAAAATATTGAGCTGAAACAAGAATGGTGTTTTTTTAATAATGGCATTCACTTTAAGTGATTTTTCAATCTAATACATGTACTTGATTATAATTCAAATGAAACAAAGATATTTTTGGTGCTTTTTTCAAAGTGATTCAGAGATGACTTGAAAAAAAAATATATAAAGATTTCTTTTTAAGACTGTCTTGCAACATACATATTTGGAATATAAACATTGCAATTACCTCAATAATGGTTTATTTTCTATTTTACTTACTATACTTTGTTTTGTTGAGTTGATCACAGTTTTCGGGACATTTTTCGTCGTGATGATGGGGACTAATGAGATTGGGACAGCACTCCAGCTTCTTACAGATGTGACGACAAAAGTCATCCAACTCATTTACGTCACGACAAATCTCCACAGCGGCTCTGTAACTTTTCCCCTTGTATCTGCAGGCAAAGCAGGAGATTTTTTATCTTACAAGAGAATCCCACATAATACATTTTGGTAGAAAGAACAAACAACAAAAACAAATAAAAACAAAACAAAAACAAAGAACCTACTTGGCTTTAATTGTCTGTTGCTGCATTCTTGGGTTGGATTTCCCCTCAATCTGCAGCTCTTTAAGCACCCTGAAGGACTTGTAGGCCACATTGATGAGATTGGATAGGACCTCCTTCATGACTAGACCTACAGGTCCTGGCCCCACACACTTAGGGAGGGAGGCTATCCTCCCCTTGCTGAGGTAGGGGCCAGAGAAACACTTATGGTTATAGTAAATCTTTGGACACCAGGAATTTTCTGGAAAGACAAGATACAAATCCAGAAATGATGCCTATGTAATTTTTTTTTTAAGTAGGAGTTGAAAATAAAAAAGATTGTTCTCTGAGAAAGAATTGATCTTCCAAGAAAAGTTCATTGATGCAAACCTTCATTTTGCTGCATCTGTGAATAAGCTTCATCTGTCAAACTGACTGGCTTCCTAGAAAACATGTCAAAAAAGGAACATTATTTGCTTTACAATGGAAATATTACCCGCAGAATAATTATGGGTATTAGATCAAATATTATTACATACATGTACTAAATACTTCTTTATCAGCTTCGATACAAAATCAACTTCAGTTGAAAGCAACTCATATATAGCTGTAGCACAAATATAATTTTATATGTATTAATAAATTGACTCACTTCTCAGCCACTGTACTGGGTGGTCTTCCAGCCTTACTTAATTTCCTTGGGGGCTGTACTGGGTACCCATTGCTGGCACACCATCCCACAGGAAACAAGTTATGTGAAAACATGTGTTCAATATGGCTCTCTACTGATTTCCTGTGGTTGTCAAGGTGAATCCAGACTAGAGGGGTCACAACCTTTGTCACTGTGGCCGCACAGACCTGATTAGGATTTTCAGGATTGACTGCTTCGAGCTTCATTCCTTTCTCAAAAAGGTTTTTATCTTGAGGCTTTAAAATATTGAAATTTATCAATGCATTTTTTTTTTTAAATGTCAATCAAATAAATGAAAGGGTATTTAAAATATTTTATATGTATATCTTCATACATGCTGGGAATACACTTTAAGCACATTCATGAATATAAACATTGACAATGAACAAAGAAAAAAATTCTTCCTTAAAATGTTGTTAAATCTTACCACAACAAAGTCTGGAGCTGCATCTGCATTGCAGAAACTCAGATATTCTAGCCAGGAAAATTCTTTTGTGTTCCAGCCTGATTTTATTTAAAAAAAAATATTGTCACTTATTTACACTAAGCTTGCCTGATTCTAGGTTAGACAAAATCATTACAGTACCTGAACCAATACCTAAAAATATCATTACATTATTCATCATCCAGGAACAAATAAATTTAAGGTATGTGACTCAATCAGTATTTACCTTTTGGAGGTGTAATGCTGACATCATGTTTTTGGCACCACCCACATGGAAAGATGAACCTTGACCTTGAGTGACAGGAGAATCTGATTGGATAAGAGTCTTCCCTCAGACTGTCAATCTCTAATACAAAGTAGCGTGAGTCTAACACCTTTATCACAGTGGCTGGACAGATCTGATTGGTTGACAGAGGATTCAGGGCCTCTAATTTCCAGCCTCTCTTAAATCGGTGAGGGAGTATATCCTCCTGGTCCTATAAAAGATCATTCATTTGATTCAGAAACCAGATTAGATTCATACCCTTTTTTTTTCAAGGGTCATAATTTTGCAGAATCGTATGCAATTTCTGTGAGTATTTCTGTGAGTACAAGATTATGCAGATTTCTTATATTGCCAAGATGCGCCTAACACAAACTTTAAGTATGCTTGTATAAATTTCCTCAGAAATTTTGTGACCCTGAACCTAGCAATTCAATACATATTTTTTTTTATACCTTTGAGATATGTATATATTGAATTCTATGAGTGTGATTTTGATGCTCTTTCTTTTATTCTGTGTCTGGTCATGTGAAAGCAGGAACCAAGTTTAGAGTATGCTTCACCTTACCTTAAATATAGCTAATGGCAGCATCATCTTCTCAGATTCTTTCAGAGCATTCTCCAAAACACTCATCCAGTCTACTGCCTCTTGAAATTGCATAATTAATTCTACAATAATAAAAAAGACATCAATTAAACTTCAAGTTTTATCCAGCAACAAAATATGATCAATATAGTTTCTTCCTTCAATGAACAAAGTTTAATTTGCTGATTATAGACATTTTCATTTTATTTTCCATACAAGAAAGACCCTCTTTTGCAACAGAATAAATTTATATTGATGTTAGCTTCATGAAGTCTGCTAGAATGGAATACCTTGTGGTGGGCTGTACTTGTAGCCATTCGTCTTTGCCCAGCCAATGGGATGAAGCCGGTGGTTCAGGTAGAAGAGCCAGAAATCGTTAGAGCCTGGTTCAGCCCCCTCCAGTCTCAGGTATAGCCGCCCTCCTACATTCTCGATTATTTTCACCAGCCATATATCTGTGGGGTTGATTGCATGCTGAAGCTCTAACCTCATGCCTCGCTTCAGCTGGTCTACTGGCGTTGTTCCTGTGGACTAGAATAAGGCCTGGCCATGTCATGAATGTAGACTTTACTGGTGTTCTTGACAAATTTTAACATTGGTATTGAAACACAAAAGGTAAATGTGTACTTCATATAAAAGGGAACATAACTCAATTTCGTTAAGGCAAGAAATGTCAGAAAAAAAATTCAAAATGCTAGTAGAAATTAAGACAAAATCTTTCCAAAATGTGACTATTACTCCTTTAATTTTTTTAAAATTCTCACTGTACATTAATTCAATTACTTTAAGAGCTGTAAAACGTACATGTATTATTTAGTTAACTTGTGAATGTTTTCCTACCTTATCAAGTAGAAATGAAGGTGCAGTTCTGGCCCCTGTCAATGACTTCACCAGGAACTCCCTCCAATCATCAAACTTATCTTTAATGGCTACAATTAAATGACTTACGTAAAAGGTTTTTAAAAAGGAAATATATCATCTGATTGTTTTAGGCAATCAATACACTCTACAATGTAACTGGTACATAATCATTTAATATTTCTCTGTAGATATCTCCAGCTTACCTTCTGGGGGCTGCAGTACTTGGTTGTTTTGAGCACACCATCCAATTGGATGAATTTCTGAGGAAATCAAGTCACACCAAAAGTCAGCGGAGGAATCCTCCTCGTAACCATCAAACCGTAACCTCAGCAGGGGGCCACAGGTCATGATCACAGAGGTCACCCAGTATGTCCCAATGTTACATTTATTTGGCACCTCTAGTTTCATACCCTTCACAAAGCCACTCTCCAAACTGTACTCAACCTTAAGGATTACAATGCATGCATAGAAAAAAATCAATTTCAGAAAAATCCATGGGCTATATTGTTTTTGCGAAAGTTAGATCTGGGGGCTAAATAATTTTATTTTAGTGAAAAGGGATCCTGAATTAAATATTTTATTATCTGCCCTTTTCCGACACTAGAACTCACATGTTTGAAGGCTTCATTAGGAACAGCTATTGAACCTGTTTCTTCTAAATATTCCTCCCAGACAAAGTCTGAATCATCATACTCTACTGGAACCCCATCTACAATTAGGACAAAAAAATCAGGATACAGGTGACCAAAATGTGCCAGATTTTTTTTTTAAATGATTCAATACCACCAATGTATTTACATCATTTTTATAATTTGTCTTCATAACTATGAATTGATGCTTGAATTTTTTAAAGATTTTTTGTCAAGGACAGGAACTGATGAAACTTATATTAACATTTAATTTCATTTTCAAACATGAAATCTGGTACATGTAATATTTCTTTTAATACCGGTAATTAAATAAACTATTTTGTTAAAACAAAAATGTAAATTATGTGTTGCTACATGCAGTTTTACTTTGTTAATTCTAGATAATTATCCTTTTCTATAAAGATTCTGAAAAACAGGTGAAATTACCCCCCTTCATTAAGTAAGTTATCCAAACTTAGGTAATCAAAGATTATGAAGCTCACCATGACGAATGTTATCATTTGAAGTACTGCAAATCTCACATCATATCTATTTAATAGTTAGTATTCATCCTGACAACACTATTCATGCAAGTTCTTTTTAAATAGATCTTAAAGTTCATTTGGGATTGACCTGTTCCAAAAACTTTGACCTGGTCACTCATTTTGGAAAATGTAGATCAGATCTAGCATCCAAAGCAAGCCTCCATTGTCCATCCTCAGATACATCATCCATGCAAGTCTGGAAGCGTCCATCCCTACTTGGGAATAACCTGGTTACTCATCTGGAAAATGTAGGTCAGATCCAGCATCCGAAGCAAGTCTGGAAGCGTCCATCCCTAGAAGCATCATCCATGCAAGTTTGGCCCAGGAAGGGCTTATAGTTAGTTGGGAATAACCTGGTTACTCATCTGGAACATGTTGATCAAATCTAGCATCTGAAGCAAGTCTGGAAGCGTCCATCCCTAGAAGCATCATCCATGCAAGTTTGGCCCAGGTAGGGCTTATATTTACTTGGGAATAACCTGTTTACTCATCTGGAACATGTAGATCAAATCTAGCATCTGAAGCAAGCCTGATAGTGCCCATCCCTAGATGCTTCATCCATGCAAGTTTGGCCCAGGTACATGTAGGGCTTATAGTTACTTGGGAATGGACCTGCTCCAAAAACTTCAAACTGGTCACTCATCTGGAAAATGAAGGTAACATCCAGCATCTGAAGCAAGTCTGGTAGTGTCCATCCCTAGATGCATCATCCATGCAAGTTTAGTTTGGGTAGGGCTTATAGTTACTTGGAAATGGACCTGCTCCAAAAACTTCAACCTGGTAACTCAATACTCATCTGGAAAATATAGGTAACATCCAGCATACGAATCAAGTCTGGTAGTGTCCATCCCTAGGTGCATCATCCATGCAAGTTTAGTCCAGGTAGGGCTAATAGTAACTTGGGAATGGACTTGCTTCTAAAACTTTAACCTGGGATGCCAACGCTGGGGGTATAGCATAAGCTCATCTCAACTTCGTCAAGGTGAGCTTAAAAGTAACTGAATCAACTTATTTAGCACACAAAGCATACTTAACTACTTTACCTTCATTAAGGCTTCCCATGCCCATTCTTCTGAAGTGCACTGTTTTCTCTTTCTCAGTTTGCTTCTCTGCCTCTTCACAAACTTTGACTTTATCCTTAGTTGAAGTTTTATCTTCAGGAATAGTTTCAGCCTTTGTCTCTTCAGCAGGTTTCAGTGAGATGTTGTCAGGGGCCTTCTCCTCTTCCTGACCTCTGACCTCTTCAGGTTCTGTTTGCAATGAATTCTGGGAGGAGTTGGGTGTGCCTGTACTTGTCATTGATAAGGTACTGGCTCCTATGGGTGAACACAGGATCAATCCCCCTGGCATAGACATGGGAAAGTTTCCGCAAGGACTAACAGCACCTACAACATAGAGGTATAATATACTGGTACCTGTAAAGATATTTCTTGATAAGCATCTGGATGACTACAAAATAGGGGGATGATTGCATTAGATGCACTTTTCAATAATTGTGCATCTTAAATGACTTGTATATAATACTGCATTAAAATAATGAACATGTACTTTATCAAGACATAAAATAGCAATTGAAGAATTCCAGGTAGTTTTCATACCTAAGGTTGAATAAAATTGTTATTCCACAGAACTGCGATCCCATGGGAAAATAGTATGTTATAATTAACATTATATATTCATTTTATCCCTCTCATGAGTGGCTTTCCTGAAAGTCCATTAGATGCTTTATTTCAGGTGATTATTCTGTCTGATAATAACAAAATTCTTACCACCATTGCCATTAAGATTTCCTGGACTAGTATTGGTGATGGGAATATGTCCCACAACTTTAGGCATACTGGGGCTGACAGGGTTCAGCATGTGAGGGGTAGCAGGACTGGGAGTTCCGGGGGGCCGGGGAAGGAGCTGAATGTGGCCAGAGGCATGGGAGGTCCCAGGCATTCCTGAACTCTGCGCTCCGCTGATGACAAATGGGGTACCTGGGTAGGCTAACACTGGGCTCTGAGGAATACCTCCACCTGGAGAAATAAGAAATTTCACTTCATCTACTATCTAAACAGAACATCAGAATTTGTTTTTCTAAAAATGAATATATTCTGTATTTCTAAATGATAAATTCATAGTTTATTAATATTTTGTAAACTTTTCCAAACATTCATAAGAACTTTATTTCTACATTTATTTCATATTTGAGGGAATAATATAAAAGAGGAGATTATAACAAAGCTGCAGAGACTTGAAGCTATGAATATTCTTACCAGACATGTGAAGTAGATTATGGTTCATTGGAACAGTTAGGTGTGGAGTGCTGTTTCCTGGGGCATAGTAGTGGGTGGGGACAGGCTGGCGAATTCCTCCCCCACTTCCCAGGGTGGGGAACACCGTGGCATGAGTTAGCCGACTCCCCACAGAGGTGGGATAAACCCCACTTGATCCACAGGCCTGACTTCCAAGTGGTGCTGGAAACACTGTCTGGTTGACCTGTCCCCCAAGCGTGTGGGGGGAGAGGGGGAACACATTCTGACTCTGCTGACTGGTGAGACTCTGGGGGATGGAGACCCGGCATCCTGAGTTCTGGATGACTGGAGTCGGAAACGGTCCAGTTGAGACGATCGATGATGCGTATCCTTGGGCCGGGGCTGCTGCCATTTGTATTGGTATGTGGGAGGGGAGGCTGGGATTAGTCCCCGGGAACAACAGAGGAGGCATGGCCCTGTCTCCACTATCAAGCAATGGAAATAACTTATTCAGAAATGAATTCAATGATTTCTTTTACCAAGTGTTTACTCTGAAAATATTGTTCTGGTTTGTTGAGTGACCTGCATTGAAACACAATATTTAAGTCAAGGTTCAAAATCAGAGATGATTTCATTGAAGTTAATAAAGCCAGGTATATATAGACCTATGTTAAATATTTCATATGTACTTGTCCTGAGCCTCAGGTCTATCATGTGTAACTCTTAATGTGGATATGATGAAAATCAATACCAAGAATGCATTTATTTTTACATCCCCAAAGTAGTTAACGTATATGTATAAAAAATTATAATTCATAAATCTTTATCCATGCAATAATACTGTTTTCCTTATACATCAAAATATTGTCATAGTTTGTTAAACTTAAAAAATATAATACTGTGCTTTTTTCAAACAATCACTTTAGAGAGGGATTTTCAACATAACATCAGTCTTAATTTCTATATCAATATATTGCTTTATGAAAAATATTTAAGCATGCAGATAAAAAATGTTTTTTGCAAATTATTATTAAAAAAAATAATCTTAAACATTTTAAATATCATTAAAAGATTAGATTTGGACAAAACAAGTACATTTAAATCACTGAATAACGGCTCCTAAAGATCAAAAAGAAAGTAGATTGTAAATACATGTACTAATTTAATTCATATACATGTCGTATAATAAACACAATGCCTAATATCATATTTACTGAAAGTTCAAATATCAAAAGTGACATATAGACCTTATGGGCCAGGTGTTTGTTATAATAATCATTTTATATATATATTTGTTGTTGTAACTGGTAGTTTAATAATTTTAAAAGAAAAACATACCTCATCCTTGGTCTGGACTGCATTTTAAAGTTTTAAAACTGTATTCTTTAATTCTTTGGAATAACTTACTACATCTGGAATGAAAATTAGATTTTTCAGTATTAATTAACTGATCCATTTATTTAATTTAAACAATATTTTATTGTGATAAACATAATTGGATTGGACAGCAGGCACTGCCTATATAAGTCCTTTCCACAATACAAGGTCAAAATCATACATGTACAAGTAAATATTATTAATATAACATTGAAAAATATAAATATATACATGCATATATTCAGTAGAAATGTATATGACAAGGCAAATTAAGGAGAACAAAAAAAGAGAAATGTATGAGCTGATAATATAATTTAAATTTATATTTTAACATATATGACTGGCAATTATATTAATAATTGTATAAATTTAAAAAAAAAATGAATAAGAAAACATAATTAGGTTTTGGTTCTGTGATTTGACAATTGAAAAACAAAAGCAGATAGAATATCATGCAAATCGCTTTGTAGTTGCAATAAATTCTTGAACAAGTTTAAATATTGCAATATTTTGGTTGTATGTAAGATTATTGTCTCCATTTACATGATTTAGAATAAGTTGTAAACATAAAGGCATTGGTAATTGCAAAGTATTAAAGTTTTGTATTAGGTTCTGTCTTTGCATACAGTATTTTGGACAATTCATAAAATAGTGATATGATGTTTCTGAACTAAACCCGCACATGTCACAACTTTTATCTTCCTTTAAAAAGTGATTAAATAAGTCAGCATTTAAATTACTAGCATTATTTCGCAACTGACAATGCAATATATTCCTTTTACGACTTCCATAATTGTAATATTTCTTAGGTTTTATGCAGTATATATTCTTTATGGCAGTCTTGAATGATGTAAGTTAAGAAAGGTTTCGGATATTTAATGGTAAATCATTCCAAAGTCTTATAGTTGAAGGGAGGAAACTTTTCATAAATGAAGTTGTTTTGGCTTGTGGAATATGAAATGTAAGATTGTCCTGATTCCTTAAGGGATAAGAATTATCTGTAAGAATGCATTGTTGTAATAAATCTTGCAAATACTGGGGTGCTAATCCATACACTATTTTATCACTTTGTTTATAAAATAACACTAGTTTATGTATTTTTCTTCTTATTTCAAGAGTATCCCAGCCAAGCTCTTCATAAAACTGATCCATTTATGATTACTATTACCATGATTACGGTTTAATTTTCTATTGACAGAAACTTCATCAAAGGTTTATTTGACTGGCCTGCAAAAGAGTAGTGCAGTTATTGTGAAAACTCTATATTTGCTTTGTAATTTTTTTTTTATTTAAAAAAACATTAACTTGACAACATTTTAATATAAAAGTTAAATGAAAGTGTCAAAGAGTTACCATTATTTAATAATGCATTGTTATTGTATTGAAAACTGCATTTTCTATGAACAAAAGTAATAGGAATAAATTTATTTATATTGTGAAAACATTTATAGATCTACACTGTTATTAATATATTTTAAACCAATTTAACTAATTAAATAATTTTTTTAAAATTTATTGTTTCAATAATTAATTGACTTGTCATGTCTACAACAATTTTATTAATTAAGTAATTTTATTCTTTTCCCCCCAAAACTTTTGATATCCATTTGCAGTTCATGCTAAACAATGACATTTCCACATGCACCTATTAGGCTAATCAAGCTAATAGTAATAATTTCATATTTATTTTCTGGGGAAAATAAATCCATACATATTTTCAACAATCGAAATTAACTTTTTATAACGATTATATTGCTTGACACTATTTTCTTATATTTTCAAAGCAGCTTATTAATTACAACATATTTTCGGGGGATGCGAGGTACTGCAATCAACTTTGTTGCACGGGGTCATATTCTTACACGGACAAGTCGCTTGGTGTTAGATTTTAACCTACTAATATTTTTAACAATCCATGATTTCATTCAGTAAAAAATATAACAAAAGTTAATATAGACCTTTTTGTTCATGTCTATTAAAAGAAAAAATATACCTGTGAGGTTTTTCAATATTTTCTGCGCTGTCAAAAAAGTGTAGATTTCCTCAATTTTCTCCGTCAAGATGGCAACATCAACTTTACATATTGCGCTTGCGCGCGTCGACTGCCAAATAAGGAGGAGGAACATTAAAAATTTATAGAAAGTAAAAAAATGAGAGAAAAATCAAATGCTGAAATGTGCTAAAAACAAAATCAAAAAATACAAATGTATATAGGCACTTTTCAATCAAATCCCAAACAAGCAGAGATCAAATAATTAAAAAAAAGGTGAATTTTCACGCCACATTATCCTTCGTATTCTCTCGGATGTTATACAAGATATTCGAGTATCTTTCAATGTGAAAGTAGAAAATACGCATGCGAACTGTAAACACATGTCAGTATTTCCGGTTCATTGACAGTTGTAATAATGATTAGTTAAGAGAAGTAATTCACAGCAATTGACGAGGATGCATTGAATATTTAGAAATGTGAGAATTTGCTACAATCTTGGTGAATTCTGTCACACAGTTACTGTACTTTTCCGGATTGGAAATTAAGTAAAATACACTGTTCAAGTGTTGCGTTGGTCACACCTCAAGTTGATTTCCTTTCCTCTGCTCAACCATCATGGCATCGCTCGTAACAGTGAACAATAACTCACACAGTGATTTGGTTGATGAAACCAACATAGGTGGAGCCAAAGTGTACCACTGTAATAGTGGCGATTTGATGGGAGGTCTTGGACTGGTGGTTCAAGCTGTACTGGCATTCTTAGCATTTACATCACTTATAGGTTTGTAAAATGAAAAGAGTGTTAGATTGATTGGTTTCTTTGTTTCATATGCAATCTTTCTTTGAATTTTAACAAAGATTATATTTTCTAAAGATTGCTTTATTGTACATGGGATATAATCTCTGTAGAGAAGTGGACAAGCTTTCGCCCTTCTTCCATTTCCCTTTGCAAGCCTTCATGTTGTTATTCTGGAAAAAATTGATAAATGTAAAACAGTGACGGCCTACACTTCAGCTAGCATTTTGTCTGAAATATGTCTAATTTAATGTCACAGACATGTTGAATTATTATACTTTCATGTTAAATACTAAAATCTGATTGGTTTAGATGCAGTTAACAATCTGTTCTATTACCCTCAGCCTTAGCAACACACGTGACAACGGGTAACACAACGATAATGCCACATGCTTGGAAATTATGCATGTACGGTTCACCGTAAAATTCTCAAAATGTCAGTTGTGCGTTTGGAAGAACCGGAATAAACTTGACGTCAGTAAAAGCTTGCATCCAATGTAGCTTACTTGAAAACAACAAACGACAGACGAAACATGCTTGCGAGTGCAGAAATAATGAAACTTTAGATGATTAAGGACTCGTAGACTATCAAATAAACAATAAAGAGGTCAGTAAATCTTTTTCGAAGTAGCGGGGATTGAAAACTTTCTAAACGTGAACAAAAAGGCGATCAACGATTTGTATTGCTGACATAGTAAATCAAGAAGACATTCAGTATAATAAAATAAATGGTGCCTATTTTGGAGGGTAACAGTTGAAATTGACACCCCTCGGAAAACCATTGTCAACCTCCGCTGACGCGTCGGTTGACAATGGTTTTCCTTGGGGTGTCAATTTCAACTGTTACCCTCCAAAACAGGCACCATTTATATATTAACAATTTCAACATAAATTCATACTACTGTCACCATGGTCACAAAAAATCCAACCTTTAGGTGTTGTTAATCCATTTTTACAAGTTCTCCATCCAAGATATAAATCTTTAGCAAATATTTCTAGAAGGGCACTTGTGGCTTGTTCCTTGCACACTGAATAGAGCGTAGTGGAGTAGGCCAAGGAATGCTGATTATGGTAGAAAACCATTACTTTGAATCTGGGAATGAGAACTTGTAAAATGGATAAAAGATCTTTAAAGGTTGGATAATGATAAAGTTAAAAATCTATCACTGCACCAAGGTGCAGCTTTTTGTACATTCTGAAAAAATAACAAATACGAAAAATTGCAATAATTAGCTAAATTGTGCTACATGTATTCTGGATAGCTTAATAAAGTGATACATGTACAGCTAAATCAGAGTTTAATGCAGAGATTATGCTGGACCTTGTAGATCAGTAGGTGGAACACCAGACTAGTGATGCTGGGGTCATTCCAAGTTTGATTCAGGTCAAGTGATTCATTTTCTCGATCCTTTTTCTATTACAGGGGAGAATGGGTATGGAGTTAGCTGCAGAAAAGTATAAAAAAAAAAATAATTTCTAAAAGAACAATGTGCATTGGTCCAAATTTCGTTCACCAAGGCATTGTCAGGATCAAGAGCTTGCTATGCTAAATAATTTCCCTCATATAAATTCTTTCTCTTAATATGCTGTGCAGTGTCTTTTAAAGTGTACATTGTCATTTCAGTGAAAAGATACTGTGAGCCAATTTATGAAAGACGGCCTTGGAAAATATGGTAAAAATAAGCAATAATTTATTATTTTGTTGTCTGTCAAGAAATATTTTAATAATCAATTTAATTAATTAATATGTTCTCATGTTCATGATCAATTTTACATTCATTAAAGGTTCTTTGACACATCCAAGCAAGGTTTTGGGGCTGCTGTCATCCATTTTGCAAATGTGTTCCTAGCAGATATGTTTCAAGGAGATCCATGCACCTGGTATATTGTACACTTTTCCCATATTAAGCTTCTTTGTTTTATTAGAATCCTAAGTACTGCTTAATATGTTGTGCTAGAATGTCAAACATATAAATCATATCAAAACTGAAAAATGTAATGCTGATAATTGTATCAAGCGTTTTGCTTTAAGTAATTTTCTTTTTCCAGTATTTTATGAACTCGCTTGAAAAATACCTTTCAATTAGTAGAATATTTAGCAAGAGGCGGATTTAGCAACACCCCCCCTTCATAAAAATATTATTGTGTTTTTTTAAAATAGCGAATTCCTGTTGCCTTCTTTATGTTCTGTAAATCACTTTTTATTCGCGAGAACTTTATTTTCGCGTAATTACTCGAGACAGTGTGCTCGCGAAAAATAAGTTCTCGCATACAATAGTATTTCATAAGATTATATAGAGAAATAACCACAATTCCTGAAAAAATTTTTCTCGCTTATCAAGTGTCAATGACTATCTCGCGAAAATAAGGTGTCGCGAAAATTTAGTGGTCTACAGTATTTGTTGAATACAAAAATGCAAGTTTTTAATCAATAAAATTAACCCACAGTAAGCTGATGTGTTCATGTTTCTCTAGGTATTTTGTGAGCTTCATATTGGATTCTACAATCGGTTTGTTTGTGATTTACATTGGTCTCAAGCTTACTCAAGTTATTGTGCGGAGGCTGAAGTGGGATTCACTAAAGTTTGGAGAATATGGTAAGTGTCACAAAGGTAAAATCAACATACAGTGTTCATATAATAATACTGTAATAAATCAATTTAAATGCTTGTACTAGAAATCATGTAAACAAGTAGATAGTTGGAATTGAGAATGCTAAGAATGCATTTGACACAGACAAGATAGTGTGAGGAAATATTCATTCTTAGTACATGTGCATCTGTAACATGGTATGGTTAAATAAATACAGTTGAACATTGATATCTCAAATACCATGGATAATTTGAAGTAATTTGGAAGTCCTTATTGTTTTCTTAGTATTTTACTTTCAATATCTCAAATTCTCATACACCTCAAAGTTTTTCTCCATCATTTTTGAGATAATGAGGTATTTACCTCTATAACAATCATTTAGGAGCATTACACGCTTAGTTTGGACTTTCAGTAAGGCGTGACATTCTGGACGTTACCTAATTAGCTTCTGAAATTTACACGTCAGTTTCCCTTCACTGTTGAAATATACATATGATAGAAATGTGGCCGAATGTCAACTCGTAACTTAAATAGCCAATTAAAAGTTCTCTCACGGCACTGAGGTGGGGCATAAGTCGTCACATCATTATCAACAACAATTTTAAGTTCCTGATGTTATTAATTTCGTAACCAATGAGAATCTACTAGTATTCGCCATTACGTAGCGCCGAGAAAGTCACGCCTACTGAAAGTCCAAAGTAAGGGTAAAATCCTTCTACCTGTTCTGTTCCACTGTAGGGAATCCCCCTGCCTGCAGCACCTGGGTAGGACAGTGTGCCCTGTATATTCTTGTGATGATCCTGGAGAAAATTCTTATGACACTTCTGATCCAGTTTGACTTCTGGAAGAAGGTAACTTCACAAAATTGGATATTGTGGGGAATTCCAGAAATTGTGCTGGCTCTGTATGTTTAAAAAGGCCATGCTAATTATTGGAGATTGTACATATTATTAAGATGAAAGGTTTATTATTTGATAATTAATATTTAATTTTTGTCTATAGGTGAGGAAATTTCTGATGTCACCCTTTAAGGACCCCAAAGTGGAACTGGTGATTGTGATGTTTATAGTCCCACTAGTGGTTAATGTAAGTAAAAAATCAATATAGAGACAGTGTAAATCTGAAATCAGTACAATTTCTTCAATACTAGCCCATTACTATTCTTACATGAACAGTTGATATGCACCTGACAAGTGATTCAAGTATTTACATAAGCAATGTATACCTTTTAAGATTCCTTTCAGGGTTTGAAATTCACTACATACAACTTGCAAAATGCAAGTAAGAATATCCAAATTGCGAGTTAAAAAATTTGCGAGTTGATTTTTTTATTGTAATTTTCAACCGGGAAAGAAGCATCTTTTTCAACCTGATTTTAGTCTTCTCTCTTTAGTTACTGTTTATATTCTACCATTTTTAAATGAATGAGCATGTGCCATTTGATGATCATGTTGAAAATTACAAAGTTTTTAAAAGATGGATTATCAGGATAGATGTCTGTTTATTTTGAAAAGGTTTCATTTTAAAATTGCAAGTTGTATTTTGAAATTGCGAGTTAATTTTTATGGTACTCGCAATAAATTGCAAATTATAATATTAGGAAGTTTCTACCCCTGGCCTTTGCAACAAGCTTTTTAAACAGAAACTTTTTTAAAAGTGAAAGATGCTTTGTTTACCAGTAAGTAAAATTTTCTGATAAAGGTAACTAAATTGAAATTATTTTTCCCTCCAAATTTCAGGCTTTTATATTTTGGGTAGTAGACAACTTCCTGAAAAGAAAAATTAAAGGCACGAAGACTATATATGTCAGTGATGTAGAGACAAGCGTAAAATACAATAAAAACAAAGAAGAGGCACGGTGCTACAACAGAATTGAAAAATCGGACGATTACTTTGAATCAGACTTGATGGCGTCTACAGATGATGAACCAGATCTGAGATATAGAAATACGGATGGGACGGAAAAATTACTAGCATGATAAAAATAGATTTATTGAACAGTTTGAGGGCAAATAATCCTATGGTTCATAGTTCTTCACTTAAAATAAGTATAGTGAATTGTTTTATGTGATGTGATTGATGTTTTAGTGTGTTAAGTAAATGTTCTTTTACAAAGATACTTATTATAAGGGGATTGTTGTTATTTGAGGTAGAATGGTGATGTGAAATTGGTCATTTAGGGAATAAGATTTCCAGTGTATTAAAAGGTCAAATATCATTTTTTTCATTTTTGAAATTCTCCTGAATTAAAATTTCTTTGTTAAACACACCAGAATTGCAAAGCAACATCTAAGACTTAAGTTCTGCTAAATGACCCCCCCCCCAACCCCTTTCGAATTTGGAGTATTCCATACCTAGTCCCATAAATACCCCATCCAGCATTAAATTACCTCAGCGGTGTTTATGATTCATTATTTAAATTGCCAAAATTTCCCAAGGAGACTTCCCACTTAGCACTAGAAAATTATTTGTAGAATTTCAAAGTGCTTCATTTTGCCAAAACAGTTCATGATTTGATGGCGTCCTTGCTATTTCATTTGCCGGTGTTGATTTTTGTAGTGATTTTAAATGAGATAATTTATGGACATGCAGATATAGTATTGATATTTATTTAGTGCCATTCATACATGTCTCTTTTTGAAAATTTGAGCTGTTTCTTTGGATTTTGTCATGTAGAGAGTGGTGTTTTTGCTAATATAAATTATTTCTTTCACATCTTTTTGAGGTAAAAAAAAATTGGACTTAAATGGAAGAATTTCTCATCTTCATAAGCACAAACATTACACTTTAACTTAACAGGCACAGAAACATGTCTTGAAATATAAAATCCATGTTAGAATTATTGTTTTAAATTTGTCTTTCTGCACTCTAGTTTAAAAGTGTATTGTCTCTATAATTAGCTGAACATTGTTCTTATGGATTCTGATTCATTCTTATGAAATTGGGTTTTTTCTTAATAAAAGATTTTATTCACAAATAAAATTGAATGGGATTGGGCAGCAGAGTTAGTCTATTTTAGCCCTCCCCTGAAGAGGATGGATGTACTAGTGATATAGTTTTGGTGGTGTGTTCATTTTGTTGATTAATGTGTACATATTTAGTATGGTTTTATGAGCTTGATTGTGTGTACTGTATGTATTTTATTGTTGTATTTGAATGTAAAGTTATCCTGTAATTTTATGACATTGTATTTATTGACCTTTCTCCATGTGGATGTACATGTGAAAATATTCATTTATTTTTTTTTTTAATATCATCAAAGACTTTTAACGTAAAGGTACATAACAATATATATTACTAGTATTTATTCTCAAATTGTCAACAAGACTAAATTTTTTGTCCTCACTAGATGTATGACAAATTCAAAACTTTTAAGAATGTTTATATTTATCTACTCAATAATGATATTGAATTACATATCTAATTTTTTCAAGTTTATATATAGTTTATTATCTATATTGTAATCACATATACAATATAAATGAATTATCTGGACACAAAATATTTATCACTTGTACTTTTTGACCATTTATGAATTTTAAGTCTTTTGAAAATTGACATGAGCATTCTGTGACAGTTTTCTAATAAGGTCATTGCAAATTTTTTCTCTGTTTAACATCCACCCATCTTTCAAAGCCCTACCTACTTATTCACATTTAAAATGCACAATTAAGCCCAAAAAGAAAGAAAACAAAGGCTTCACTGTAATAAAAATAACGCCATGCAAAGGATTCATGGACTTCGTGAATCTATTTCTTTTATAAAAAAAATTCCTGTAAAGTAAACTTAATAAAGACTTAAAAAATATGCATGATATGAAATACTGTAGAAAAATATTTAAGACTTGACAAATTTCCAAGGTTTTGACTAAATGATCAATTTCAAGACTCCTGAATTGTGGTTGTTGTTTTTTTATTCTGATATTAGTATGCTAAAAAACAAGGTGCACACGGGTGCTAAATGGAGAAAAACTTGAAATGGCCTAACTCAGATTTTCTGTTTGAATGTAAATTTTGTGCAATTAATTCATTAATTTAATTGTACCTGCCACTCATTATTAATTTTATTTCTGTTGATAGTAATTTTATTCTCAAATCAAAAATATGAAAGCCCCAAGCATATATATCTATTTATATTTTTTCTGTCTTTGTGTGTTATTTAATTTTACATTCTGCAATATTAACTCTTTGAATTCCATCCACAGTTAAAGATAACTTAAGTATTCATTTTTGTATTTCTTTTAATTGAGACATACTTTTATATTGCATGTATATATGCCAAAAAGCTACATATTTAACTAAGTTATTTTTGCTTGTGTTTTTATTTTGGACATCATAAAAATATGTATTATAAACTTCAATTTAACAATGAGAATAATTGTACATATACTTCAGATATGAAGCATATTGATTACTTTAAAACATATCTTTATTATACAGAGGGCATTTCCTAAATCCTTGCTTCAATCAATTTAGCACAGGTATTTTTTCACTTCTTATACTCCAAGATGTTTTGTTGAATTAAGAATTTTAAGTGAGAAATCCAGTTATGTATACTTAAATAATGAAAAAAATCCTTATTTATTCCTAAATAATCCCCCTTTTTTCATTGTGCATGTTTATCCTTCATAACTGTTGTATTGATAAGCCCTTGGGCCTATGTACTTTTTTTTCTTACTCAATTTTTACTTGTACATTTAATATATTGCGTATGTAATATACATGTATTCAGTATTGAGTTGTTAAAATCATTCAAAACAGGTCTTGTATTGAAAAACAAGACTGAAAAAGCTTTTTTAGGGAAAAAATGAAAGCTGAAGCTTGTTTAATCAATGTTTTAAATTACTTGAATATGCTGTGCTTGTTTGAAGACTTTAAAAATGAGTTCTTAAGTTTAAAAGGTTTCATGTTTTGTCTTACTTGCCTTTATGTAGCTATATTGTTCAGGCAAAAACTAGAACGCTTAAGTTTGTAGTCCCTCCATCAATATTTATGTGGTATTAGAAACCAGAACTTTGAACAATCTGTTGGAATGCTAATGGGCCATGCGGGTTCTTATTGTGCTCTTTTGTTGATACACATGTATTACTTGATAAAATAGGGTGTATAGGGAATGAAAAATTTGGAGATAACAAACAGTATTCAATATCAAAAGTTCATAAAACAATTCAAAATAGGAGTAGTGCAAACACAGACCTCCAAAACATCAGAGGTGGGATCAGATGCCATAGGGGAGTGAGTATCCCCAGCTGACCGGTCACACCCACTACATGCTTCTTGTCATGATCGGGAAACAAAGGAAAATCCGTTGTCAATTCAGTATATAAATAATTGACTAACAATTAGTATAAAAAAAACGACAGTCAGCATTTGACTCAATGATAAATTGTATTTGCTGACAAGGTCATTGTATTAACCATAGAATTTACAAAATCATGACTTAAAAGGAGACTGATTCTACGGTAAACTCAATGAAAACACATATTTTAAGCTCTCATTTTCAATTAAAAATGAAAAAATTGAATACAAAGAAGATGGGCGTATTTGGCGTGTGATCTGCAGGAATCATTTATGGTTTAAATGTCCATGATTTGGTTGGCTGAACATAGCTGGTCTGATTTTACAAACACAACCATAGGATTTATTTTGTTTAGTTTGAAATACCTTGTCAGATTGTAACATTTAAGTCCGTTTTCCTAGGAGGTACGATAACATAGTAATGTTTTACAGAAAAATAAACACCTAATAAGATTTAAGGCATAGATGATATATGTGTACATGTACATCATAGAATAGAAGATTGGAATTTATTTCTCTCTAGAAGTAGAACCAAATTGAACCAAAATTTATCTAATTAAGAATTTTAAAACATCATTTCATAAAATGAAACTGACAAATTGATTGTTTGCATCAAATTAATAATTAACGCCGCATTCAAGGCTCCAACCGAATACTTTTCATTTTTTGTGCACTAAACAGGTAGCCTATTTTACTGAGCTATCACCTACACAATAATGGTGGATTTTAAAAGGACGAAGAAGCACCACATTTACTCAGTTGGATTTTGGGAAGGGGAGGGGGGGAGTTCATTTTATATAGTCTCTGGGTCTTCTCTCCATTTTTTGCTCACCAAAGCCGAAGGCTCAAGTGAGCTTTTCTGATCGAAATTTGACCGTTGTCTATCGTCGTTGTTGTAGTTATTGGCGTACAGGATTCCTGCCGAATGCCAATCAAAAGCTCCCTCGTTATTATGGCGTTTTTCCATTTCGGATAAAGGACATGTATGGGGTTTTTTGGTATCAAATGAATATATCTTGACCTCCACTTTGAAATGATATTAAATTGAATAATACGTATCAAGGTTATTTTTGAAAATATTTTTAGATTGAATTTCATAAAAATGCTTTATTTTCTACACAGTTCTATTTCACACAGAAAAAGTTAAGTTTAATCAATAATGGATCTTAAGCACAAAAAAAGACATCAGCTCATATACTAGATCTTGACCTCAATTCTTAGGTTTTTACACAAGAAGCTCTAGTTGTGAATATATGTACATGTATATACACGTACGAGGGTTGTTTCAAAAGTTCGTGGACAACTGTCATATCTTTTTTATTTGACGTCATATGTTATCCAAATTTGGAAGAAAGAGGATGTTGCAGTTCTTTTGTTATTTTCCCTAAATGTGTAGCAGATTAAAAGCAGAATTTTTATGTTGCAAAAACTCATATTAATTTTTTTTCAAATGCAACAATATATAAAGCACAACGAGAAACAATATTTGGAAGGTAAAGGTGTGTATTGACTTCCAATCTGCCATTAAATGATGTGAAAATTAGTCTTACGGCAAAATATATAAGATTTTCCGTTTTTTAAATAGGGAATCCCCATTGTTCTGAAAAAGTGCCTCCTTGAAACAAAATGATTTTGATATATACACAAAGAGGTAGGAATTCTCTTCAAAACTGCCATTTCCGATTTTTGTTTCAAATAGGCACATTTTTGAAAAAACGCAAAAATTGAATAAAAATTATTCTCCAAAATACAATTGTATTTTCGTTTTTTTGAATTAAAATGCACACAAATAACGTTTCAAAATCATGGATAGAAAACCCAGAGGTAGAAAAAATTTAGAAAAAATTGTTTAAAATTGTATAGTTTTGTACCAAATGTACGATCTAGCCAATTTTCAAGTTATTTTTTAGCAAATCAAAATTCACTTTCGGGAAAATGTTTTCCTTTCCTATTGCACAGGAACCCGATAATTAAGAATAATATTAAAATTTCATCTGACACGTCGATAAATTTTTCACTTTTCAAGTACGCCCAGGATTCCTGCCGAATGCCAATCAAAAGCTCCCTTGTTATTATGGCGTTTTTCCATTTCGGATAAAGGACATGTATGGGGTTTCTTTGGTATCAAATGAATATATCTTGACCACTTTGAAATGATATTAAAATGAATAATACGTATCAAGGTTATTTTTGAAAATATTTTTAGAATAGATTGAATTTCATAAAAATGCTTTATTTTCTACACAGTTCTATTTAACACAGAAAAAGTTTAATTAATAATGGATCTTAAGCACAAAAAAGACATCAGCTCATATACTAGATCTTGACCTCAATTCTTAGGTTTTTACACAAGAAGCTCTAGTTGTGAATATATGTACATGTATATACACGTACGAGGGTTGTTTCAAAAGTTCGTGGACAACTGTCATATCTTTTTTATTTGACGTCATATGTTATCCAAATTTGGAAGAAAGAGGATGTTGCAGTTCTTTTGTTATTTTCCCTAAATGTGTAGCAGATTAAAAGCAGAATTTTTATGTTGCAAAAACTCATATTAATTTTTTTTCAAATGCAACAATATATAAAGCACAACGAGAAACAATATTTGGAAGGTAAAGGTGTGTATTGACTTCCAATCTGCCATTAAATGATGTGAAAATTAGTCTTACGGCAAAATATATAAGATTTTCCGTTTTTTAAATAGGGAATCCCCATTGTTCTGAAAAAGTGCCTCCTTGAAACAAAATGATTTTGATATATACACAAAGAGGTAGGAATTCTCTTCAAAACTGCCATTTCCGATTTTTGTTTCAAATAGGCACATTTTTGAAAAAACGCAAAAATTGAATAAAAATTATTCTCCAAACGAAATACAAATTGTGTACTTTATATAACACTACATAACCATCGTGTTTGAAATGGTCTAGTGGATATGCTGGTGGGCTTCCTACAAGTGCTTTTACCAGAGAATGGGTTCGAATCCTGACATGGATCATTTTTGCATATTTTTTTCTATATGTAATGGTGGTGCAATGAAATTATATATTTTTGGAAAGAGAGAGAGAGGGGGAATGTCAAGAAGTTAATTAAGTAATAACTAGTCTATATATTTTAGAAATGTAGGGTTAAATTGTTTTCCTTGATATGCTGTGACATAAAAGTAATGCTTTATTTAGTTTTGTTTTGGAAAATAAAGTTACTTTATTACATTTTTACCCGTGAAATACTGTAATTTATTCATTGAATAAAATTGATATCCTGTCACAGTGTGAAAGGATATCAAAATGATATCCTGTCACAGTGTGACGAATATCAGAAGTGCGGGAAAACTCTCGATTTCCCTTCCCATAACGAAGATTGCAGTAAAAAAAAAATCTTCCTTGACCTAATATAGGATAGATGGAAATAAACAAACCATTCTGAGAGCGAATAAACTGTCAAAACCAAAAATATGTTGCTAAATCCATGTTTACAGTGTTTTCACTTCACATAGCTATGACGTCTCAACCGCTCAACTATGACGTCACGAGCCTATGACTGTTTTACAAAAAGACAGAGGCAAAGAAAAAATCAAAGATTTTTTTTTTTAAATGTAATAAACAGAAAATTCAATGTTTTGTAGTTGAATATGGAATTTATTTCACTTGTGAGACAGGATTTTTTGATATTTTCACTCGTGCTTCGCACTCGTGAAAATATAAAAAATCCTGTCCCACTCGTGAAATAAATTCCATATTCAACTACAAAACATTGAATATCCTCTATGTATTGTTTAAATAATTTATTTTTTTACATGCTGTAGATATTGCAATTTTGGTCTCTTAGTTAGTAGCTAAGATTTGATTTGAAACAAATGAAATGTCTTGGATGTAGCACCAACAGTGTGATTATGAGACGCAGTTTTTATATTTCATGAAAAAATTTTCCGCACGATGTCTACCTTCATGACCTTTCTATCTTTCAAAATGCTGCTTTAGCCATTGTGCTTTTTTTCCCAACCTCTTTCATGCAAAATGACGAAAGTGTTTTGCTGTATCAAGCAGGAAATACCCAGTCCTCTACGTAGCTGTATCTATATTGAGACATAACGAGGGTATTTAAATGTCCTTCTCGATAATAGGGAATAATCGCGAGTTTCTGCAACACCCTCTTTTTTACAGTAAATCCAAATGATTTGTATTAATTTTTTCCAAAATATTACGATTTATATAAAGCTTATCCAGATTTTAAAAATGCAAAAATCGGATCGCGGAGCATGTCAAAAGTTAAAGACAATACACTATATATAATGTCTGTAGTCATCTTCTCTCTTAAATGGAGCAAAAAAAAAAACAACTTAGAAATTCAAATTAAAAATTGTTACATCGATTCGTATACCAAATTATGGCTTTATATTTTCCTTTGTTGAAAAGAAATCAACTTGAAAAGTAAGTAGTCCTTATTGAAAACGACAAAAACGTTGACTTTTAGAACGTCACGGAGCAGCAGATAACGATGCTATTTTGTGTTTTACTAACTAAAAGGAAAACCCGGAATAAACTCTAAAAATGTTGGGGGAATCAAGAAAATACGTCTAAAGCGAGTTATGTATGTGTGTACAAATATAATACAGGCAATATTTGAGTGACAGACTCTGTATAGGATAAGGACAATCTGTGAAGCTACGGTTTGACAGTAAAAATCTGAACAAAAACTTTTACCACTTCTGTGCCACATGGCCGATTTCGGGCCGATCACACAGACAGTTGCGTAGAGTGTCACCGAGCCGATTTTGGGCCGATTTTATTAAAATTAATTGTGACTATGTATCTCTTTTATTTCTATTCACCGTAAATAATTATTGAACTTTTCCATCTTTTTTCATTGCATAACAATAAAGTTTTTATGACTTATTTGTAGAATATCATGAAAATTTCAGTTAAATATAAGGATAAACAAATTGAATTTCATACCAGCGATGACGCCATGAATTTAATTTTCAAATAAATGAGTTGTTACTTATAATACCGGTATTATTACTATTGTTTATTAGTATGCTCAATGAAAACGATTGCATTTCAGAGGTATATTTTCATACACTTATAAATTCAGTATATTGAGAAACTAGTCTACTAGCACCCTTCCACTGTCTATGAGCCCCATTCCACTGTCTATCGGCACCATTTCACTGTCTACTAGCACCCTTCCACTGTCTACGATCACCCTTCTACTGTCTACTAGCACCCTTCCACTGTCTACTACCACCCTTCCACTGTCTACTACCATCCTTCCACTGTCTATGAGAACCTTTCCACTGTCTACTAGCACCATTCTACTGTCTACTAACACCCTTCCACTGTCTATAAGAACCTTCCACTGTCTACTAGCACCCTTCTACTGTCCACTAGCACCCTTCCACTGTCTACTAACACCCTCTCGCTGTCTACTAGCAACCTTCCACTTACTACTTGCAACTTTCCACTGTCTACTAACACCCTTCCACTGTCTACTAGCACCATTCTACTGTCTACTAGCACCCTTCCGCTGTCTATGAGCACCCTTCTAATGTCTACTAGCACCTTTCCACTGTCTACTAGCACCCTTCCACTGTCTACTAGTACCCTTCCACTGTCTACTGGTGCACTTCCAATGTCTACTAGCATCCTTCTACTGTCTACTAGCACCCTTCCACTGTCTATGAGCACCCTTCCACTGCCTACTAGCATTCTTTCGCTGTCTACTAGCACCCTTTCACTGTCTAGTGGCACCCTTCCACTGTCTACTAGCACCCGTCCACTCTCTACTGGCACCCATTCCACTGTCTATGAACACCCTTCTACTGTCTACTAGCACCTTTCCACTGTCTACTAACACCTTCTCGCTGTCTACTAACACCCTTCCACTGTCTACAAGCACCCTTCCAATGTCAACTATCACCTTTCCACTGTTTACTTAAACCTTTTCACTGTCTACTGGCATTCTTGCACTGTCTTCTAGCACCCTTCCACTGTCGACCAGCACCCTTCAACTATCTACTGGTACCCTTCACTGTCTTTGAGCACCCTTCCACTGTCTACTAGCACCCTTCTATTTCTACTAGCACCCTCTCGCTGTCTACTAGCATTCTTCCACTGTCTATGAGCACCTTTCCACTGTCTACAAGCACCCTTCCACTGTGTACTTGCACCCATCCACTGCCTACTAGCACCCTTCCACTGTGTACTAGCACCCTTCCACTATCTACTAGCACCCTCTCGCTGTCTACTAGCAACCTTCCACTGTCTACTAGCACCCTTCCACTGTGTACTAGCACCCTTCCACTATCTACTAGCACCCTCTCGCTGTCTACTAGCACCCTTCCACTGTCTACTAGCACCCTTCCACTGTCTACTAGCACCCTTCCACTGTCTACTATCACCTTTCAACTGTCTACTAATCTTCTATTAGAGAACACCTAACACGTAACGAACGGATATCTGTTTAACGAACGCACGGTAAACTTGTTTACTTTGTGATTACCTGTGTAACTGACGAAACGTACGGACGAATCACACGTATAGAAAAATAAAAATTATTTGTCAATTGGATAAGTATAATCACTTTGGTGTTCCATGTATTGTACCACTATGATATAAATATATGCATATGTTCAAGTGTGTATTTACCTGATATTGATTCCTTTTAATTAACTTATAATAAATGAAAATTGATCCATAATATATCAAAGCATTGACAGACCAGAGGGGGGTTCCAGGGGTTTGAACCCCCTTTATTTCTGTACAGAGAGAGAATGAGAGAGAATAAATTTTCTGTAATATAGATATTTATACGTCTAATCATTTGAAAAATGAAAAGAAATCGCTGACCTTTCTGCTCGCTAAATCTTTAGATTTTTGCGTATTTGCTTTTCTCCGTGTACCTTCACAACCCTAAGGGCTCCGAACATCCACAAGTAACATGCAAGGAAGATTCCAGCAAACTTTAGCTATACCATTTTTGGACCATCTTCAGAAGTAACTAACTTTATAAGTATGCAAAAATATTTTTAATCAATATAGAAACATGTTAAAATGTTCCTGTAGTATACAAATGGAGGAGGCTCACTTTTCTGAGAATGATCTTTTAATTTGCTGCACTTTTAGATAATATTAAAATTTTTGTTTTTGAAGCTCCTTCCACATCCTTTGTTGCCGGAAAATACGTAGATTCAATATTGAAAGTAATGTACCGAACAGAAAAGTGACACGAAGCCCCCCTCTACCCCCTCCTAATTTTAAATTGTGGTGCATAGGTTTTTTGTTTTGTTTTTGTTTGTTTGTTTGTTTGTGTGTGTGTGTTTTTTTCTGCTTGTCAAATGTTTTTGGAGCTCCCCCCTTCTTATAAATGAAGCTACGGACTTGAAGTGGCTATGGTTTGATTCTACGCATGAGTGCTGGGAACACCGACTTGAACTCCCCCTCCCTTTTTTTTCAAAAATTGCTGGATCTGTCCATGTTAAAGGATGACGTTTGTTTATTACGACAATGTCTTGTATATGGCACGCCAAATTCACAAAAATGAGCTAAACGTAGTTTCACAGTCGTTTAACTAGGTTTATCGGCAGTAAACTATAGTTTACGGACTGTAAACTATAGTTAACAAGTTGAACATTAATCTATATTTTACATCTGTAAGCCATAGTAAACGCGATAATCTATGTTTCAGAACCGTAAACTATACTTAAGGACATACGCAACATACCTTACCTACTGATAACTTTTTAAGATATTCTTAATTTTAGATTATAGTGTCATCAGTTGTTCATAGACAAAAATTCAGCATGCATTACCAGGAGTTTTTGAAAGATATTAATTGATGAAAATAATTGGATAATTCAAAGATAAATATACAAAAAATACTAAACATAAATTCTAGATGTTTCTTTTCTCCAAAATTGTTATAGAAGAATTGTACAACACCATATATAGAAGTTAAAATATAAAACACAGTTCCTTCAACATTTGGAACTCTTCAACTCCATGGAATAGGACAAAAAATGCAAACTACGTTGCGTATGACCTTAACACTGAAAACAATCATTTGCGGTTGCAAAACATATATAAGCTGATAACTCGATAAATCTGTAGGCACCTTTCATTTACTAGATCTTGACCTTAAACGTGAAATATAGAACACACTTGCCGTGGTCTTCAACTAACAATTAGATATATCGACGATGTATTTTCAATTAAAAATGGTCATTTCCATTTATATGTTGACATGATATATCCTTGGGAGCCTGTACATCTTCATAATGTATAACCATGTTGAAAATTTCAAAGGATTCCGTCGAAAAACAAGAAAGATATTCAGACTTTAGTTTCAGCCAATCGGAGAGAAGCGCACGTGCATGCGCGTGAGATCTTGCTATTTTGACGATCATAAACCGGATTATCGTTTGTTCCTATGGACCAACAGAAAAAGAACTTTTGTACTTATCAAGAGTTCTTCTATAAAAAAAAACAATTTCCAGACGATAAGGGTAATACTCCGAAGTAGTAGCATGGAATAAAATGCATGTTTTTTAAACATACTATAAATATCTGAATTATGATTTCTTCAATCCTTTTCAACTTTAGGAAATCGAAATCAATATAGCACTGAATTAGAAGTTCCATTTTGCTGATGGAAAATATTTGCATGAATAATTATACGCAGATTTATTTGATTTTTGCTTACAATCATACACGACTTACTACTCAAAAACTATTTATTAGATCAGACAAAAGCCTGCTAGTTTGATCTAGACAATTCCCTTCTTGTGAAAGATCGTATGTATGTTTGTTAGGATGAGACTCGGGCAAACTTGGAGAGACATAATGTAAAATGTCAATAGGCGGATCCAGAAAAACATAAAATAGCCTTTTCATTGTTATTTCCTCGGTAATGTTTACATTCAACAACAGACGTCGAAAAAGAATTCTGTTGACTTCACAAAAAGGATTCGAACAGCTGACCTCTTCTTCAGACACCAGGTCCAAGGTTAACAGGACTAGAAACCTTTGATATTTTTTGATACAATTAGAAATCCACATGTCCATGTTTTTAAATATATCCATTTCACAATTTTCAGGAAAGACAAGACGGCCATTACTACTTGACTTTATTTCATTTAAAAGCTGCAGAATCCTTGTGTCTCTATGATTTGGAATTGCAACTACTACGAGGTCTCTATCCAATGTATGTGAAAAACCTGAAATTTAACGTTAGAAGTAATATTTCTAATTTGATATTCTGAATTCTGTAAACGTATATATTTATTTTAGCGGTGATCCTATTTTATACCGCTTATTTTTACTAATTCTTCTCCACAAACTAAAAAACACATGCGACGTATATATACAGCAGCTCGACACAAAATGCAGTATACTTCACAATAACACAAGCCAGTTGAGAAGGAGAACTTATTGTAATTTAATGAACTTATCTGTACGATTAAGAAATAAATGTCATCTGCTCAAACTTTGATAAGAAGTTTAAAACACATAAGTCCAAACATCACATAATAAAATAAACCTACTTAATGGAGACTCCATCAAACTCTCTAGAGATGATGCATCAGGTGTGATATTCAGCTTCGCTTTCGCTTCCCGCCTTTTCCGAAAAAAGTTAAACCAAACAACAAATGCAATCATTATTAACATGAGAAAAGAAGCCACAAATATGGCGTAGCCAAAGGAGGAGGGTTGAAACGATGATTTGCTTGGCTGAGACTCGTGTTGTGTTGTTTCGAGGCTATAATTAGGTGTATTCGGGACAGTAGCTGTTGGCATCACTGAAAAAGAAAAGAACATAATATCATATAATAGGATTATGTAGTTTAATATTTGTACAATTGATTATTTTATAATAGTTAACAGTCTAAAGAATATAAAGATTTTTTTTTTCGATTTTCAAGTGGTAAATTTCGAAAGTTTTACTCACCAAGGGGTTGACAAAAGTTGAAATCGTCAATTTTTGTCTGGATCTATCATTTAAAAAAGATCTATGTTTCATTTAACTGTTATTAATAGTATTTCATTGAAATTTTCAACTTTTGCCTAGATCTATCATTTAGAAAAATCCAACTTCATTTACTAAAACAGTTTTTAGCTGTATTTCACTGAAATTGTCAATTTTTGTCTAATTGAAAAAAAAAATATTTGATTCATGAGCATAAAGTTACCTAAAAGAGGAAAGTCGTAAGTATTTGACAAAAAAGTATTTTTTGATTTATTTAGATTAGTTTGAAATTACCCAAACGATGATGTCTTGATTACGAGGAATTGCTGCGAAACTGAAGTTCTTCTGACAAAGACTCTGAAATTGAAAAAAAAGATTCATAATTTCAAGAGAATTCAATCTCTTTAGTTTGAATTCCACATTAATCTCATTTTTTAAAAGAAATTAAAAAGTTAAGGTACGGGCTCAGAAGATGTATTTAGTTCTATTTACCTTATAATCACTGCATTTTATGGTGCCGCTGGCCAGAATTGTTGTAATATTCCCTATGTAAATAGAAGCTATTGGATTCCATCGAAGGCGTTTAGCATTCTCTCTACATTTCAAATTTTGAAAATTTATTTCTGCTTGAATATCAAACGTGGTGCCTCCATATTTCCTCTCAGCAAAGTTTATCCTTGAGCAAGTACATAGTAATGACACTGGGTCTTAAAGATGAAAAAAAATAGACAAAAAAGGAAATAAATTTAAATAGAAAAGACAAAAAGGAATCGACAAATCTTATGCGTAAAAAGAAGAAAACACTTGCTGTGGCCTTTAACTCGACATTTAGATGCATGTATATTGACAGTGTATTGTCAATTAACAATTATGGCAATTTCCATTCTTATGTCGATATGATATATCCTAGTGAGCTTGAGATAAAAGATACCACAAAGTCTGGCATATCTGTTTCATAATTGTATATTTTACTTGAAAAAACGTTAATGGTAATCTAACAACCAAGCTCTATGCATATGATAAACGTGATGACTTTGTCTTCACTCTCGTCAACTCCCCTTACTTATGCAGCAATATACTTCCATCACCTGCATACGGAGATTATTTATGTCAGTTGATTCAATAAGCAAGAGACCGGTCACGGTAGCCGAGTGGTAGAGCGTTCGCTTCGTGATCGGGAGGCCCGGGTTCGATTCTCGATCGCGGCGCCGCGTCATACCTAAGACGTAAACAAAGGTAGTGACTGTTCCTTCGCCAAGCGCTCGGCACTAGAAGTGAAAGTCACGGGTCTTTCGGATATGACCTTAAAAACGTAGGTCCCTTGTCACGGTAGGCGTTGGCACGATAAAGAACCCTCACTGCTCAATGGCCCTGAGTGCCGAGTATAGGTCTAAATTTGAAGCCCTTCACCGGCATCGGTGACGTCTCCATATGAGTGAAAAATTCTCAAGAGAGACGTTAAACAATATACAATCAATCAATCAATAAGCAAGAGCATGCTCTACGTATGAACAATTTCTAAAACGATGTAAATTTTTGACATACAAGTTGATGAAACAAAAATTTCATCAGTTTCGTTTAAAGTCATCATTTCGTAAGTTCTATGATCGATACAATGACCTTGTCAGCAAATACAATATATCATTTTTGTCAAATGCTGACTGACGTATTCATATTAATTGTTTGTCCATTATTTATTCACTGAATTGACGACGGATTTTTCCGTTATTTCCTGATCATGACAAGGAACACACGACGGGTGTGACCGGTCGGCAGGGGATGCTCACTCCTCCATGGCACATAATCCGACCTCTGATGTTTTCGAGGGCCGTGTTGCTCCATATGTTTTATTACTAAAGACTACCAAATGATTTCAATGAATCATGTGTCGAAGGCATTAGTTCAATGAAAAGAAATTCAGCAGGCAACTGATGAAGTATCCCCAGAAAATGGTGTTTAGGTATAAACGTTCAGGAAAATAAGGACATCAAATGATTGCATTGAAATTCTTTTAAAATATAATCAAACCTGGTTCAGTCGTTCCAGCTATCCGGGAAGATGTCAATACACCTGAAGTTAGAACTAACAAAAGCATTCCTAACACATCCCAACAAGATGCTGTAATAGAGAAACAGATCAAATTATCAACGTATTTTACTCAGCAAAAGTGACATTCAAAATGATATAAGATGTTGTTTTATATTTCTGTTATTGATTGAAGGGACTGGTCCTCTCAAAAGAAATCCAAATCTGCAGTTTTCCATTTAGAAAAAACTTTCTTGAATATGTCTTCATTCTTGTTGAACCAGCTTTAACTTCTTATTCAAGGTGTTTTTGATAATATTCTTTAACTCTTTACAACTTACTGAACTGTTATGCAACATACATTTAATGTCCACGTCATAGAAATAGAAATTTACCATTTCCCCGCAAGCACCTTTTAGCGTGGTACACGTTTCTCTAAAGTTTAGCGTAAATAATATTCTGACGTTATATTTTAATACAAAAATAACTTTTCTTATTTTATGAGAATTTTGCAAGTATAAAATAGAAGGAAATTGGCATCAAATTAAAGATTACATGAACTTTTTAAAGTGCGTGAAAATGCGTGATCGCGGGGAAACGGTATATGCGTGATTTTGCGTTAGAAATAGGAAATGGTATATGCGTTAAAATGCGTGACTGCCGGGAAGGGGGTTAAACCTCATTAAGTTAATATTAAACCATGCAATTATAACTAATACTTTATTTTATTTATACACAAATACATGAGTTTTAGCGGGATATCACACTTTATATTTCACCTTTTAATAAGATAATTAGATTTGAGAATAAGGGATATAAAACATAAAGTCGTTAGAGATGATATGATATTTACCCACTTTATATGTGTCCGTTCACAAGGAACCCACCTTGTTTACCAAGTATCCTTCATTTTAAACCTGAGTGATCTTTTATCTCTACACGAATATTAAGACTACTTCTAGCAAATCATTCTCTTTCAATAAAGTCACCAGTGAAGAAATTTTCCAATGTCAAAATAATTAAAGCAATTGGTCAAAATGTAAACATTTAATTTTTTGTTGGCAGCTCAAAAAACGTATGCATATATAATTAAAGGGACTGGCATTGCCTGACTCGGGGTAGTTATAGATAATTGAGTTCTGGATAAATCCTCTTATAGATATACAAAACAACTAATCCAATTGAAAATAAATACCAAAGAACTCGATTAAAATCAAATCGGAGCTTCTTAATTTATTTCCTTTTATTTGAAATGTTTATTACATGCAAGAAAGTAAGGAATTAATAACAGAAAAGTGTCGAAGTCTTACTAGATTAGTTAAGAATTCTGGATTATTATACTATTATTGATACATGTAGGATATAACTAACTTTTATCATAAAAAAAATGTTTACTTATTTGTTATGACAACCAAAACACCATAAGCATAATAATCAAAACATAATTTATGTTATACACAATAATCGAGTAATAATTAATCATATAACTGTACATTATGATAATAAAAACACTTTACACATGTAATGCCTCAAATATGTAAATCAAGAAGATTGACAAAGACGTAGTTTGTGGAATGTGGAATACGCTCAAGTGCATTTTTGCTATCAATAAACTAGCAACATATTAAAAGACAGTATATTTCAAGCGTAGTCGAGAAAACTGTATTGTTAATCATGTTAATTGAATGATTATAATAACTATGCAAATCATGTCATCCAATCTACAATGTATATGTACGTGATATTGTATATATATCATAATAAATAATACACTGTCATGCATCCTACAATGTAAGGATATACGAGGGTTGTTCATAAAATAATGTCCTGAACCCTATGACATACAACGCAGGTATCATATGACATTAATCTTGACTTTCTCTCAAGACTGAATCTTTAATGAATTGATAACAGTTTATGTGACCATTTTTCATCACATATTTTCATTGTGAGAAGCTGCAAAACAAGGGCTATTCGAGACACTGCATTGAAAAATGAATGGTAAAGCATCAGTAAACTAGAGTGAAATTAAACGCTTTAATAAAACTGCTGTAAAACTTGTTAAGAATTACCAAAGAAATATTCACTGAAATTTCTGAAATTTAGAGCAATCAATGTCTGTTCTATAGACACATTAGCAGGATGATTTTAATGAATAATAATGATACAATGGGCATCAAAAATGGGTACCGTCCTTGTCGACAAAGACTTACAACAACTAATGTTCTGTTTGCCAAAACTCTACAAATTATCACTTATGAGGTTTAATTGACTTTAAGACACAGAGTAAATTTAACAGGCATCAATTTGGGGATAGTTCACTTTATTTTAAAGAAACATTTGAAATTATAAAAGCTTAGTACTCTATGGTCACCCTATGTTTTGAAAAAAACAGTAAAAATGACAACGTGTAAGAATATCTTAACAATTAGTTTAAAAATTCAGAAATTCCACGTTTGTCTGAAATTCAAACAGATATTGAATCTTGAATCCATTGCTTTAAACCCTCAAAACAAATTTACAATATGATACATCAAAGGTCTGAAAAGAGTAAAGAATTGCAAGAGGACAAAGAAAGATTTATATGCCATTTTCTTACATAAATATTAGTGGTCTTGTTGTTTAAATTCTTATAGGGGAGGCAGTTCAATTTCTTGAGGAGTCTTGAAAGCAATTTTTGTCAAAAAAAAAAATCGTTCAATTTGCGAGAAGAATCCAATACATTAAATTTCCTTATGGCCCCGGCAGCGTCTAAACCCACAATCCCTGGAGAGTAAAGGTGTTCTGGGGATAAACAGAAAGTTAATGTTTTGGCATCCAACAATATTCGCCAGATCTTCCATCCTTTGACTTATTTTGTTTTCCTAACTTGAAAATAAACATCTTACAGGCTAGGAAGAGGAAAGAAGTCCAGGAAATCATAGTATATGACATATTCCAGAATACGAAGGGCCATTCTAAAAATGCATCAGTTCTAAAACAATCAGAAAATGGATACAATTTTTACGGACATGAGTTTTAATTAAAAGAGAATATTTGTGTTAATTCATGAAAACTAAATTATTGAAAAGCGTCTTTTACTTCTTTCCGAGCACCAAAGGCATTATTTATTGAATTAACAGCCATGGTATAGATTAAGAAATAAAATATATACTGTCATGCATGTAAATATATTATACAATGTAATTTACTGACACGTATACTCTAGATACAGTGTACGAGGAATTTACCGACAGTTGTATTTAGCTGTAGGCATCGAGTAACTTCAAGGATTTTCGTCTTAGGGCATCGTGTATCAATGTACTCAAGATATAATGTATGTATTAATACAGTCATACAATATTCTCTCTCTCTCTCGCTCTTGCAGCTTTCAAAGACAGGTCAGCCTTTAGCGTCTCTAGCCATTACCATTATTTTTGTAGCTCTCAGATCATATACAAGGTGAAGAAATTCTTGGCAATCATTCATATGTCTTCTAGATAAATCATATTTATTTTGCCTGGTACGGATACCGGGGAAATGTATTTGGATGATGGAAGGAGATTCCAAATAAACATAGAAATGCGTTCTATTATTGAGCAGAGCTGAATGGCACAACTTATGAAAGAGTTGCTTGGAAATCACGTCTAGAGGATTTGAATGGTCTTCATTATCATTTACAAGGTTTGCTGTCAACAGTATCATGATGGTGTTAAATTTTAATTCCACGTTGTCCATCCATTCTATTGAATTATGAAAGATATCTTCTTGGAATTGGTCTATGGTGAGAAACTTGATTCCTGTTTGGTTTTCTAGTTCTCTGATCAAAGTTAGACCAACGCCTGACAGAGACACCACAAAAATTTCTTCGACCGACTCGAAATGCTCAAGGACTTCTGGGAAATGAAAAAAATATTTGGAGAATTAAAACTGGTAAATATGGCATTAAAAATATCGAATAGTATTCGGCCAAGAGTTGATATCTCCTCGGCAAGTTTTGTGACTGTTGATATAAGTCGCATGTTGATATAAATGTCTTGCATGTTAACATAATTATGTCGCATGTTAACATATCAAATAAGTCGCATGTCACCTTAGTTATGTCGCATCTTGCATGTTTGATGTCAGAAGCTGGTGTTAATAAGTAAATTAACTCATACTAAAATTATTTTCTCTAATAAGATTGGAAACCTACGTACATGTTACATAACTTTCTTGCATGAAGACATAATTACTAGTATCTTTCATGCATGTTGGCATACTATGAAATTTTAAAACATTGGATTTGGCATTCAATTTCTATATTAGAGATTGGTATAGGTAACATTTGATCATTACAATTACCGTGTAAGACTATGGCTCTTTCTTCAGATGGTTCTCTGCTGTTTGATCCGTCCCCATTCCAAGGTTCTCCTTTCATACAGCAACACAGTAAGTAAATGCCGACTGTTGAAGCAACGATCACACCCAATACGCTCAAGATCAACACCTTAAAATCAAGACGGGGTCTGTGTGGAATTAAAGTTGTGGGGAATTTTGATTTTGAAGGTGGTGGAGTTACTGTAGCAATTACTGAAAAAGAATAGCATAGAACCGGATTGTTTTCTGGCATTAGAACATAAAGTGTTTGTATAAGTTCCGTAACTCTTACAACTATTGGATTTGTATTCAATACCATTGATATTGTTCGTTACGTATACGTAGCTTAAACAAGTTTTAATTTTATTCTATCTTTCTCTTCCATTTGTTTTCTGTGTCGTCTTAAATTAAAACGACTCAGCAACTCAGATTTATTTAGAATCTGTCAGTGTCTAATAAAATATACGATTGTTTGGAATGAGGGTATCTGTGTTATACCAGTATCTTTGCAGATATTTGAAGAACCAGCAATCTCGACACGAAACTGAAAAATATTTAAGAAAATGATTGGTAATTTTTGAAATATAGAAATATTTTTAGCATATTTATAAAAAATAATTTCACAAATGTATTTACAATTTTCCATCCATAAACTTACCAGTACATCATATTCTTGTGATCGAATCTTCATGGAGAAAAATTTTCCACAGGGTTTCTGGAGTCAATATAAATTGACCGTAAGCATGCATGATTCATTACATAAGAAAATTACTTTTAACTTTTGACATTTCTGTGAGATAAAAAAAAATAATTTTCAATTTTTTCGCTCGTTTTTAAAAACCTTTTTGTTCCCAATTGCAACAAAAATATGATAAAGTTATAATCAATTCTATAGTGATACCTCAGTCATTCTGCAGTATAAATACTTCTCAACATTAGTTTCATAGTCGGCTCCTCTCACTAACACTCTGACGAAAGGGTCCCACTTAAGCAGATACGCCGAATCTCTACAGTCTGTCTTATTCCATTTGAAGCTGAGGTTAACATTAAACCAACTTCCATTTTCGTCAAATTTGTAATGAATATCGTGAAATTTAATGCACGGGCCACAAAGTAATGTATACGGATCTAAGAAAAAGATGTTAGTATTTTGTTCAAACATAATTTTTATAAAGATTATAAAATTACATTTAACGTGAGCAACACGTACATCCTCACACAGAAACACGCATACACCTTAAATTACACATGTTCGTATATCCTAACCTTTGCAGCACTGTCCCTCGGACCCAGGTTGTTGTATCCCAGGAATCCCACCACGACATATATAGGGGGTGGGACATTTATTAGATCCTTGCTGGCAGCTTACTATGGTTCCATTCACCCTCAAAGGGTTCCCCACTGTACAATTTTCTGATGAAATAACAAACAATTGGATTATTTAGACACTTTAAAAAAAAAACAAGAGGTGATGTATTACGCTATGATTTTTGACCATCGACCTTGATCTTAAAGTTTGGCATAATTTTTTTTTTCAAAATTGTATTATTGGTCACAACTTTTGAAACAGAAAAGATTCGACACGTGTATATAACCTGTGACAAGACCTTTCTATAAACAATTAAACACAACTACTTACAATAATTTTTTCATGTGACCTTGATCCTGAAGTTTGACCTACTTTTCAAAAGTGTTTTTTTTTTTCTTGTGCTAATAACTTTTGATTAAGAAGTTATACATGTACATGTACATGTAGCCTAGGACTTTCATATTTGATATGTACATTGCCTGTGACAAGATAATTCCGAGTATGTTATGAATTTTTTCTACTCTTGACCTTGACCTTCATAACGAACCTTATTCTTAAAAACTTTTACTCAATTTCTTGATTACTTTTGAATAGCATACATGCCAGTCAGCATAAGAAAGGATACTCATATTCGATACAATATTTCATAAATTTTGACACTCCGTCTACTAAGACACCGAAAGCGGGGGGGAGGGGGGTCACAATTCATTGAATTAACATTATATAAATATTGCATGTAGTTGAGTGTAACATTGAAAATTTTCACCCCTCGAAAACCATTGTCAACCTCGGCGCATGTAGTTGAGTGTAACATTGAAAATTTTCACCCCAAGAAAACCATTGTCAACCGAGGCGCAGCCGAGGTTGACAATGGTTTTCGAGGGGTGAAAATTTTCAATGTTACACTCAACTACATGCAATATTTATTATATTATACTGAATGTTTTATACAAATACATATTAC
>PRKT01000039.1:1297908-1325990 GCA_003671525.1 Saccostrea glomerata | reverse complement strand
GGTGGGGGGGGGGGGGGTAGTGGCCAATTTTTTCAATGCCAACTTTCTTACTTTACTGCATACAATATAAACATTTCCTGGATATCACTTTACTGTGGTAAGAAGTGGGGGGCCAACCAACCTTTCAATGAACATTTTCAATAGAAAAGGTAATGTTGGGAAAGAAAGTGGGGGGCTAGACCCCCCACCCCCTGTTGCTACGTTTCTGTTTTGATGCGGATTTATGATATTTATTGCCGAAATTACATTTTCAGTTTTTGCACTGTAAATTTATATCCCATCTTCGATATTTTATCCCAAACGGGCTGTTTGAGGAACACTGTAATATACCCTCCCATCCAATGGTAATGATTCGGATTCAAAGGGGAAGGAGGGGCAACTTCCTAAAACATATCTGACAGATTCGAAAAATATAATTAACTGACCAAAATTTTCTAGTGGCTAGGCCTTACGGGAAAAAAAGGAGCAACCACCATCTACAGGAAATTTTACTTATGATTGAGAAAATACTGTATAGTCAGAAAAAATGGGGTCCCCGTATTCTACGTGACTGTATTCTTTTATTATAGTTGTAGTTGAATTTGTTCTGCAGATGTGGATAAACATGTCTTTGTCAGCTTTTATATATTGCATATATATACTTATTCCAAATATGCATGTAATAACCATGCAAATCTCTGCGTCTCTTCAACATTGCGGGCAGTTAAAAAAGAATAATTATTATCAATCGTCATGAAAATAAACGCGATATTAATGCATACTTTGAAAATGATAATAGAGTCACATGCATAAACACTTATTTCCTCAATGAATTTCTCGCACCACGATGATGCTGTACTCCCCTGAATATGGAGTACCGAGGTACTTCTGTAAATTGTAGCTGTAACAGATCTACAACTAGTCTTAAAAATATGGCCATCTCCCTTAGTAGTTTACAAAATCACATGCATATTTCTACAAAATGCATTGATTGGTTTTTTTTTAATTTGCAAATATTACTTAGTTCAATTCAAATTTTTCTAAAACATAATGTCACAAAATTTATTAAATTAATGTCTTTTACATGTTATTGTAATAAATTACAGTAAAATGTCTTGTTATTATTAAAAATAACACTGTATTCTTTCGTATTTATTATAAATAACAGTAAAATGTTTTAAAATCATTAAGTTATAACGAATACAATGTATGTCTAATATTAAATGATTTGTACATGTACGTATTTGTAGATATAAGTAACATATAGAATAGCTAAAGCAACTTTTTCAAATAAACTTCAACATCTTCTGGGGAAACAAAAGTTATTAACTAATTCTCGGTTAATTTGTTACTCTACATCTGTGTCCGGACCTAAACAACCCCCACCCCCGCCCACCCACCACAAACAATCTTTTCCGACTAAAGTCGGTTATTACTCGAAAATGGGAGGGGGGATATTCTAGTGACGCTAACGTATTTCAGCAGAGACATAAATAGATTTCAGCATATTGTTTGCAGGTAGCATTAGCGTTGTTAGATCCGCCACTAGTACACTTCGTATTTTTCCGTTAAATCCCGATGTTATACGGAATCTGACGATTTTATTCGAAGCGCGGATAACGAGTTTGCGCATGTCCGTTTGCACGAATTCCTGGCGACAAAATAAACTATAAACAACATGATACCAAAAAGATAGCAATAATGTAGTACAGGGAGCTATAGCCAACAATATCTGAATATGAATTACGGGTAAATATGACATTATACCTATGCTTCAAGTGTATAACGAATTCTATTTGCGTTTTGAAGCGTTGAAACAGACAAAACGTGTTGTGTTACCCTCTGTCACTGTCAGTGTCGGAAACAAATTCAATACCTTTTTTTTTTATTAAAAAAAAAGATACTGATCATAAAACTCGAATGGGATATACACGCCAACCCACTTGTTATAAGTGTTTATATTGAAAGATGTAACTATGATTTTAAGTTCCACTTGATTACACCCCCCCCCCATTATTGGGAATACATTTTTGCCTTGGAACATTGTTGGGGTAGGATTGAAATGGCTCACATGGTATTTTCTGGCTTTTTGGTCAACAGTATAAAATCTACATTTTCCCTTCAACAGTTTATTTTTCAGTAGGACGATACAATTAAATATATACGGTACCATACAGTGTAAAGCAGAAAATACTTTCTTTTGTTCTGTATACAGGTGTCTCATTATATCGCAGTACTTAAATCTTTTGCATAACAAAGTGTAATTTGATTTTTTAAATTTAACTTTCATCAAATGATATTAATAAAGCTAACTATGGCCTAACTTTTTAGTAACAAATTATTTCCCAAGCTTGCATTGTCTAAGTTGTAGTCTATTTTTAAAACAGGAAGTCTCATTTACCTCTTAAATTGGAGAGTCTCATAGTATCGCGGTATGGGAAAAGGTGGAAACATGAGGTTGACATGGACTTCAATTCTTATTTTTTATTTTACCATGTAATTTTACATAAGGAAATAAACAATTATACAAAGTAAAGACTTTCAAATCATGAACTTTATATGGATTTTACTAGATTTTAAACTCAGTGGGCTAAAAATTATAAAAACGGAGATCGATTTCTGTAAAATTACGTTTTATTTGAATAATTTTTTACCGACGCATTTTCCATACTTTTTAATCATCACAAAAATTTACATTCAGATGACAGACTGATATTTTTTCCAACAAAAAGCTTATGAGCCATGTATCTGATTTTTTGGAATATACCGCGATACAATGAAACCCGCGATATAATGAGAACTGGGTATATAATGGGTAATGCCAAAATAAAGGTAAAACAGTATAACATCTTATGTAGAATAGCAATTTGTTGTTTATTTTGGAAAAGAACACTTTGATTAATACTCAATCACTTACTGGAGAAATTAATAAAGTTTAAAAGATTTCCAAATTCCAGATTTAAATGCCACCAAGACATTTTATAATGCTTATTCCTTCCACCAAGCTCATTCGCTTTCAGACCACAGGCACTTGATTTGTATACGGGACACCTCTATAGTTACAAGTTACAACATCAAGTAAGGGTGCCCAGTAGGTCACTGCCCCAAATTGGAAACTAACCTTATCCCTGTTTCAGAAGCCATTTTTTAAAAACTTTATTGTAAAGTAAAAACCCACATTCGTTATCATGATTCCGGAATGACAATATAATATGTGTATCGTTGAGACACAAGATCAATACCATCGATATATCGCTGTATCGTTACACTCTTATAAATTAGGGAATAACTATCTTTTAATTTAGAATTTGCGATCGTTATGACGTTATCATGAAATGATTTCACGCACGTTATTGCTCATTTTACTGCTTCAAACTTCAGTGCTTTAGCCAATCAAAACGTGTTTAACAAAAAAATTGCATTAGAATATCATATTAAATGTACAGTATCATCAAGACAACACTACTGAAAGGAGATTTAACATATTTATAACCCCAAGATGGGGTGACTGATGTAAAAAGTTTCGTAGCTATCACATAATTTGAAAAAAAGGTTATATTTATATTTTCTATTATTGAATATTCTTTTAAAGGTTGTTAAACTTCAAAGCTCAAAATGGCAAACCTGGGATATTTTGGACAAATGGTATGTATAATTTGAATTCCCTTGAATTTATTTCTGGAACAACAATGTTTATGATTTGTAAGAAAACTTTTGAAGCATCAAGCAGTTACAGTTGATAAGTGACATTGTGTAAACATTATTTGCTAACAGCTTGTGCCATATTGCTCTGATTTTGTAAACCACTTGTAAAAATGCTTCAAATTGCAAAATGACAAAAATATTTTCGTATGTTTTTTTTTTCTTTAGAACAACAGAAGAAGCCTCTGAAGAAGGTAAAAACAGTCACATGCAGAATCAACACTCTTGGTTCTGTGTTCATTTAACTTTATATACATGTTGTTTGTTTTTTTTTTAATTCACAGTATTTCTGTCTAAAGCAATCTAGTGTCTCCACTAGAGGCACTACCTCATACATGTAAATATATACTGTATACAGGGTTATTTTCGCCCTGTGTTATTTTCCCCCTTCACATCTGAAAACAAGTTTGCCCCGTTTTGAATTTGCCCACAAAGATTTTTGTTTAAGATATTATGCAGTTTACTTTGAATTCGCCCCGTTTTAAATTCGCACACGTCAGACTAGGGCGAAAGGGGCGAAAATTAAACGTGGGGGGAAATTTCCCTGTATACAGTAAGCATATTAAGATGGATCAATGGTTCATGTTCTCTCTATCATCAGATCATTTATAGTTGTCGTTAACTTAAAAACACTTAGAAGAAACATGATGTTTATGACATACATATATAACTAGCTATGTCTTATCTAGGACACAAAAAAGACAGTAAGTTGGAAATATTATTCAAACGCATGCTGAACCTACGTCATGTACTGTATAACTTGGAAATACATTTAATGGGTATCTAACATTTTTATAAATTAAGAGAAAGCATGCATGATTACAATACTAATTACAAGTTTACAAGTAATATTTTTAAAGTACTACATGTGTTTGTAATAATATGTGATTTTATGAAATGAATACAATGTACTGTCTTTATTGACAGGTTTTCAAAGCACATACATATAACACTATAAAATGTTGGAAGTGAGATAAATTTAGTATGTTTAAGCCCCCCCCCCTTTGCTGCAGCATTTTTGTAGACATGTAAAGTATTATGATCTATCCATTCCATTAAATCTATTAAAATAAATATTGTTAATAATATCAAGATTCCGACATGATGAATATAGCACCATCCTTGTTTTGGTAGTACGTATGTACCTCGTCATTAAATAACTGTTACATTTAATCTTGGGTCTCAGTCTCTTTTTAAGTAAATAAGTTTCATCTTTTCTACATTCCAGCACAAAGCATTACTCATCATAACTGTTTTCAAATCTTGTCAAGGAAGCGTGCATGTAAAAGACCATGAATGATACATCTAACTTGTTCAGTATAATGCCACAGGATTGAATTTGTGAACCTGTTTGATAATTCTGATTGCACTACCCTTCTTTATGTTTCCAGTGTAATTCACTGCATGATACTGTGATGCATTTAATACATTTGTATCTCCTAATGTTTTCTTTATTGGATACACATATCTTATTATCATTCTACATATGTCATTGTGTTGATTTTTGAGGTCTAAGTACACAACTCATCTGTACGTTTTATGGAATCCAGTACATGCTGTCATTTAAATCCTCACATTAAGTCATTTTCACTTTTATATATAAATCATATTATTTTTGATATCTAAAAGTTTACATGTAATTAGCACTAAATTAACTTATCTAACATGAAAGTTATCATAATAATAATGATTTAAGACATTCACTTGAAAAAGAACCATGGGACCTGAATACACGTACAGTTATTCAATGCCACCTAAACATGAGTAAAACATTTAAATTAACATGTGTAAGCCATGATCTCTTATTATTCAAACTGTCACCAGCTTAATGTAGCAGACTTTTAAAGACTTACCGAGAGATAAGGATATTCTTCTAGAATAAACAATCTAATGAGCAGATTGAAAACCAAATTTTAATAAAAAGTGATAGATAAATGAGCTCTCAATGTTCAATTTGATTTAGTCTCCTAGAATAGCATATTAGTTGAAAAAATTTTTTTGCAATATTACTATTTTTTGTAAATTGTAAAGAACTTGGATTTCCTAGGTGGACTACAAAACAAGAAAACAGCCATTTGAAATACGACATCATCCCAAGAACTTCGACAGAATAGAACCAGAGGTCGACAATATCCTTAAACCGCTACCAGATGACAAGCCAAAAGAACCAGAGAAACTGAGAAAACCAGCCAAAAACTTCATCCAGAAGAACCGAGAAAGACTAGGCAAGGGCAAGAAAGGGAAGGAGGATAAAAAGGATGGGACAGTGACCTTGACCCAGGAGCAGCTGAACACTATTTTAGCTTCAGTGGGGAAGGTAGCCTCAGGAGAGGAGGATAAACTAAAAATACATATAGGTGAGTTACATACAGGAGAAACTAATAATGCATTATAGGTGTGGGACATACTGTATGTGGGTTGTCTGTAAAGTTGGTGGAGAACATTGATAATTACTGAAAAACATTGATAAAATATATGAAACTATTATTTTCCTTAAATTCATGTTTCATTTCATTAATATGCAAGTTTTCAACAAAAACAAAGCACAAATAGTTATATTTTCATCAAATACAAAAAGATGCACACTCATACCCGGAGCACTTAAGCGAAAATTCCTTGTCGTTACCCGACCTCAACAGCTTAATACAAGTACATGTAACTTTTTTCAACCTAGTCACCGTAACTGATCATTACATTTCTTAAGTCATATCAGCCAGTCATATATAAAAATGGGCACAAAATGTTTCAGTTTTCATAAGTCAAATGATATTTAAAAATGCTTTTCTCTCATCCTGCAATTATCCAACCTCTGTACCCATAAAAACAATTTTCTAAAGGGTAAAATGGGCAAAGTCACGTTACAAAATTCATTTTGTACAGCACTGCAATCTTGAAATTATGGCTTTCCTTCACGCAGGTCATCTTGTACACTGTTCTTTTCGTCCGAAAATATTATAATCCACTTAAATACTAATGAACGGTTTCTTTTACAATGTTTTCCCGATTGTTTACAGAATTTATTGATCTTTGTAGGTGTTTTCCAATGTCAATGCAGAATTTTATCATTGCTCACTGCTCCACCTATTCCGGAAACGTCCCTTTTTGAGGCGCATCGTTTTCGATGCAGCCTCATTGCAATCATCCGGCAATTCTTTCTTATCTAAACTGCCGCGGCAAAGGACTCAACAATATTCATTCTTAACACGTTATTAGAAATAGCACTAATGTACATTGACAAGTTGGCGATATCCATTGTTAATTTTAAACAGCTAATAACATAAAATCTCACACATACATGTTGTTTTCACTTTGAATCAACAGAGGTTACGAAAAATGAGAAAATAAACAATTAAAACAAAGAGAGAAAACAACAGTGCACTGCGCGGAGTAAGATCTATTTGCATAACAACAGCTTGTACTATAAATTACTCGGTTTTGTATCGGGTTCATAATAAACCGTATACCACGCCCGATTGTTTATTTTAGTCCCGTGTAATTTATATGAACATTTCATGTATATAACATTTGTTATATTGTGCCATTTATATTTGGGAAAAGTTAAAACAAAGTAGTGATATTTATAAAAGTGCACATAATGAAAGAAACTGAAATAATTCAGGTATGAAATTATATAAAATTATTCAATAATCAGTACTAGTTATTTCTATATTGACATTCACTATTTTATCTTCCTAATAGTAAAAGAATAAAAATAAAAAAGTATTAAAATACAATTGAAATCAATTATGATTTAATTTAAATATCAATGAATTATAACCGATATATCAGAATATCTTTTAAAAAAAAGTTTTTCCTCTTCTGATAGATTGGCTAAAATTCAGAGCCATGACTCTATTTATTTAACCTCAAAGAAACGATAGTTATTGTATAAATTCTTATTCCTGGATTATTTCATTCCCTTAACACTGATGTTGAATTTCTCTAAGAAAAAAAGTTTTATACCCTCAGTGCGATGCGCCTCTCAGGCCATCAGGCCTTTGATTTAAACAATTCCGATCCTGTCTTAACATGTTTTTACTTGAATTGCTCAGCCATTTTGAAACTTTGAATGTTCAAATTTTGCAGGTTTGATGTGATAATGTCTGTCAACTTCATAATAAAAAAGTCATCCAGATTTTTGCGGAATTTTACAAAATACAAATGAAATTTATAAAGTGATAAATAATTTTTTAATTAAAATTTTGCGGTGCTCCAGGTCTTCATTCCAGGTCTAATTATGAAGCGGTTATTGCAATTAAACATTTGAAATTGAATGATATTTAAAATTTTTCAATTCACATTTAGTAAAGGATTAGAAATATGCTAATAATGAATATCAATGACACAACTTTTATTAAATTTTTAGCTTGTTCATGAACTCTACGGACACCCCTCATATACAGGGAAATTTTTGTCCCCGTTTTATTTTTACGTTTTTCATCCTTTTCACAAGTGGTCAAATTTAAAACGTAGTGAATTCGCAGTATAAATTCTTAAAGATTACTGGGACTTGGTGATTTAAAACAGGGCAAATTTGTAAGCAAGCGTAAAAAGGCGAAAAATAACCCTGTTTACAGTAATTAACAAACATGTCTATTAATTTTGTTTTATACAATGGCATGAAATTTGTATTGCTTCTTAAGAATTTATAAATCTACATTTTCCCTTCAACAGTTTATTTTTCAGTAGGACGATACAATTAAATATATACCATACAGTGTAAAGCAGAAAATACTTTCTTTTGTTCTGTATAATGCCAAAATAAAGGTAAAACAGTATAACATCTTATGTAGAATAGCAATTTGTTGTTTATTTTGGAAAAGAACACTTTGATTAATACTCAATCACTTACTGGAGAAATTAATAAAGTTTAAAAGATTTCCAAATTCCAGATTTAAATTGCCACCAAGACATTTAATAATGCTTATTCCTTCCACCAAGCTCATTCGCTTTCGGACCACAGGCTTTTGATTTGTATACGGGACACCTCTATAGTTACAACATCAAGTAAGGGTGCCCCGTAGGTCACTGCCCCAAATTGGAAACTAACCCTATCCCTGTTTCAGAAGCCATTTTTAAAAACTTTATTGTAAAGTAAAAACCCACATTCGTTATCATGATTCCGGAATGACAATATAATATGTGTATCATTGAGACACAAGATCAATACCATCGATATATCGCTGTATCGTTACACTCTTATAAATTAGGGAATAACTATCTTTTAATTTAGAATTTGCGATCGTTATTGCTGATTTAAAGGTCGCAAACTGTGTTTTATCAACAACAGTTATTCCCTTTCTAAAGCAATCCATGCATTTGTTTACGTCTTATATTGTAAAAAGTTGAGTTTCGTTATATAAAATATGTCACGGGGCATTGCGTTTTTAAGTCGCTCTGTTATGATGTTATCATGAAAGATTTCACGCACGTTATTGCTCATTTTACTGCTTCAAACATCAGTGCTTTAGCCAATCAAAACGTGTTTAACAAAAAAATTGCATTAGAATATCATATTAAATGTACAGTATCATCAAGACAACACTACTTAAAGGAGATTTAACATATTTATAACCCCAAGATGGGGTGACTGATGTAAAAAGTTTCGTAGCTATCACATAATTTGAAAAAAAGGTTATATTTATATTTTCTATTATTGAATATTCTTTTAAAGGTTGTTAAACTTCAAAGCTCAAAATGGCAAACCTGGGATATTTTGGACAAATGGTATGTATAATTTGAATTCCCTTGAATTTATTTCTGGAACCACAATGTTTATGATTTGTAAGAAAACTTTTGAAGCATCAAGCAGTTACAGTTGATAAGTGACATTGTGTAAACATTATTTGCTAACCGCTTGTGCCATATTGCTCTGATTTTGTAAACCACTTGTAAAAATGCTTCAAATTTCAAAATGACAAAAATATTTTCGTATGTTTTTTTTTTCTTTAGAACAACAGAAGAAGCCTCTGAAGAAGGTAAAAACAGTCACATGCAGAATCAACACTCTTGGTTCTGTGTTCATTTAACTTTATATACATGTTGGTTTTTTTTTAAATTCACAGTATTTCTGTCTAAAGCAATCTAGTGTCTCCACTAGAGGCACTACCTCATACATGTAAATATATACTGTATACAGGGTTATTTTCGCCCTGTGTTATTTTCGCCCTTTCACATCTGAAAACAAGTTTGCCCCGTTTTGAATTTGCCCACAAAGATTTTTGTTTAAGATATTATACAGTTTAATCATTTGTAAATGTAAATCGAAATATTTCCATAATTTAAATACCGTAAGGCTTTGCTCTAGTGGTTTACTATTAGGATCGATTTGTTTTGTTTTGTTTAATTGATGGCTCTTATTGCCAGGGGGTACGCGTTTTGAAAACCTGAGTTAAAATTACTTCATTTTAATAGACCTGCGTTAGAGGAACATATATATTTACAAGATGCCGCCGCAATTATCAAGAGCGTGGAAATATTGTTAAATAACACGAAATCTGCCAAATTCAAATTATGTAAATCGGATTGGTCGTATATGGGTGGAACTACAAATAAGCTAAATTATTTTAGATTGAAACATAATTCGACAACCAACGACTTTCAGGAGACTCAACAATTTTTTTTTAGTTTGTATTTGTAAGTAAAGTTCATATATATTACATTTGTGGTTTATTTCTACTAATAATTAAAAGAGTGAGATTAAAAATAAATACGGAAACTATGACATCAAATCATCCGAGTAACAGGGTACTCGATCGGAAGATTAAGCGAGTAACCGGTTAATAAAAATCATCCGATTTGCCAACACTAATTAATATGCATCAAGAATTGGTTCAATGAATCATTTGATCATTATGTTTAAAAATTTAGTAATTTAAACAATAGAATGGTGCAGAAGAAAGTGTAAAATATAGACAATTATAAATAAAATCTATTGTAGATTCAGAGCACAATGAGGTGACGATAGAATCCCCACGTAGGAGGGAGCACAGTGACGATGAAACGGAAAAGCACTACAGAGACCGGTCAGAGAAAGAGAATGGTCACTCCAAGTCCAGAAAAGACCGACGGAAGAAGGAGGAGGATAGTATCTATGCTTTAATGGGTGGAGACACAAATAGGTCCAAGAAAGACAGGTAAATAGTCCACAGTGTTGTCTAATTCTTCTGTGTGACTTACATGTAAAGATTTTTAAAATTTCACTTTAAAAGTTTTACCAGAAGTAGGTTTTTTGTGAAAATAGATAAATGAATATTTCACAGATGCACATCAACGAATTCTTTAATAATAATAATGTAGCTCTGCATGCCTCACAAGCAAAGAATTAAGGTGTGAAAATCAGTTCTTTTCACATTAATTTCTTAAATCAGTAATCAGTTTGTTCATTTTAATGTTTTGCTTTTAATATGATAATTTGATGCCTCACCTTTAATTATGTAGAATTTTAATGCACATTAGATTTGTAGTATTTGCTTTTTTGAGTGGATTATTAATTTTGCATGCACAGGGACCGTAGAAAAGAGCGAGATGTGTCGGATGAACGAGATCATCATCACAGAAGGTCGCGAGATGACTCACGAGAACGGTATAGAAGTCGCTGTCATATCAAATGTTAATGTACTTAATAAGAGCTTTAAAGATGTATACAAATCATATTCACTCGAATGTTTATAACTATTTAGATTTATTTTACTCTATGTACTTCTTTAATGTTGGGTATTTCTAAATTTTTTTAATTGCATTTTGGATCCAAACCTGATTCTTTAGTAAAAGATAATATTTTCTGCAATCTTCATTTTATTTCTTGGATGAAGGCAGACCAACTAATTATTGTTCAATTTAAATATATTTCTGCAATCTTCATTTTATTTCTTGGATGAAGGCAGACCAACTAATTATTGTTCAATTTAAATATATTAGTTGACTGGCAATTTTCTCATTTGTCCATCTTTGTGTACAAGTAATTAACTACCTGTGTACACAATAGTGAAGCATAGTGTTTTACTAACAAAAAGATATTGTTTACAGACACAGGAAAACAGAGCATGACCACTCAGAAGAAAGAAGTTCTCATCGAGACAGGAGATCTCGCGATGACTCGAGAGATAGAAACCGTTCCCGAGAAAGGTACAAACACTCTCGTGATAGAGATCGTAATCAGGATCGTGAGAGGGAGAGGCATTCCAGCTACGACCCTGATTACGATCGTAAAAAGAAACAGGAAGACTCGACTGAGAGGATTCTTAAAGATCTGCGACAGAAAGCAGAGGATCAACTAGAGAAGAGCAGGGGAAATGACAGACTCAGAGAATCCAAGTCTAAAGAGAATGATATTAGGGAGTCCAAAAAGTATGAATCCACAAACCATCTTTCACCTGACCCTAACATTGAAAATATATCCCCCCGAGAGATAGCTGGTATTCCCGTGTCCCTCCCCTGGAAGCACATGACTGTAGCCGAAAGGCGGAGGTTAATGATAGCTCGAGAGAAGGTTATAGCGGAGGCTGAAAAGTAAGACTGATTCCGCAGTACTGCCAGCACTGATTAGCTGCTAGCACTGATATGCTGCCTTGTGTATTTGCCTTGCTGTAGCACCCACATCGTGCTTTGCATTCTGTGAAACATAGTCCTTTGTTGTTATACACCTTTTTCATTCCATCTCAAATAGATCACCAGAATTCCTATGTAGCTCTTAATTTTTTTTCTTTGTAGAAAGTTTGATATAATTTTAGGCATTTGAGGATAAGTTTTAAAATTTATCACACTCTTTTTATCTTCCGTAATCACTCAATTTTCTTTAGTTTAATTTAAAAAGCATGTCATCATCATTCTTTCCCCTGCGGATTTTAGATTTATGTACATGCATTTGTTTGACTATGCATCTTTGACTGGCACTAAATACCTTCTTATCACGTTATCTGTATACTTAATGATGATTGGTCTATATCGAGCTGTGTCTATAACTGTCACCTAGCTTTCTGCAGTGGTAGAGGATATATTTTATTTTACACGATGTGTGTGTTTTGTTAGTGTATTGGTAGAGGCACATCTGGATGTTTTTTTTTGCATTTTATTTATATGCAACATTGGTGGAGGTATATGTTATGTGTACATTCATCTCTTTTACATGTTAGAAATTTCTATTTAAGAACAGTTAACAAAAATACAGGGTGTCCCAAAACATATGTTACACTTTTAATCATCTATAACTTTATCAAACCAAATGCATTCACGAATATATTTTGTCAAAATCTAGTGTATTAGCAAACATTTTACCTGGCAAGCTTTCAAGAAAAAAATCTTAAAAAAAAAAAGTCAGGCATTTATGATGTCCTAATGACGTCATCGTATTTTTGATATGGAACCTTCATGTGAACAGCTAGTAGAAATGGTAAAAATTGTAAAACTTCACTATGGGTATAAATCTGCTACTTAAGTCATTAGAACAATGAAAAAACAACATCCTGTAATGATAGTGCTCAGTAGAATACTACTTTACAGAGTAGTGAGGGAGTTTGAAGTTATAGTCACCACAAATGACACATGACCTTATTTTAGTATAAGAAGACCAATGAGCGCCTGTACCAAAGAGAACATTGATAAAATGACGAGAGTTATTACTGAAACTTAGAAGAAAAAATCCTTTAGACGGGTCATGCATGAACAAGATATACATGTAGCACCTTTCGTAAATTTATACTGTTCATAAAATACTCAAAGAAATTCTCAATACTTTAAAACTGCTTCCTTACTTTAGAAGTGAAATACAGCATTTGAAAGAGACAAAAATAAGAAGTCCTTTAGAGTTTGCCCAATGGAGTTTAATTAGGCCTGACTCTGAAAATTTAAAGATGCAAGGGTTTCCGATGAAGCCCACTTCCATTTTAACAATGTTGTTGAAGAAAATCTTAAATTCTGTTGTTTGTTGAAACCTACTTTTAATATAGAAAAACATCTAAACTGTTGGAATTTTACATTTAAAATTTAATAAAAAAAAATCAGAAATTGTGTTTAAACAATGTTAATTCAAAGGGACCTCATTTGGAACTTGTTGTAAAATCATATATTATGTTATTCTGAAGAAAAAATGTTGGTGAATAATAAGGAAACTGTGACAAGAGTATGATTGACAAAAAAAAATATAATAAATTTATTATATATGTAAAATTCCATTAATGTAACTTGAGGCATAAAATTTTTATAACGGTTGAAAAAGGTAACATATGATTTGGGACACCCTGTATATAGAGTGAAATATGACTTACCATGATGTCAGAAAAGGAACAAAAAGATAATTGTTGAAAATTTATAGTGATAAGTAAAAACATGAAATGAACCAATAAAATAGTAATTCAAATTACATGTAAATAAGTTTTATAAAAAAATTTTTAAGTATGATTTGAAGAGGAACTGACCTGTCCATAGATCCTTTTACAGAAAGGGTCTTATTTTAAACATGTATCGGTATCGGTATGTTGTAGGAGAAAGGAGGAGGGAGTGAAATCTAAGTGGAGGGAGATGGTGAAGGAGGAAACCGAGAAGTTAGAGACCAGGAAAAAGAAGGAGAGCAGAAGACGCAGTCCCAGCTACTCACCTCCGCGATCTCGAGATGGCTCAGGGGATAGGAGGCGAGACAATTCCAGGGATCGCAGAGACCGCTCGCGAGAAAGGAGGCGAGACAGGGTATCACTGTCCAACAGACGTGAGTCCAGATCAAGGGAAAGGAGGCGCAGGTCACCTTCAGATGATCGCACGGAATCTCACAGAGAGAGGCGAAACTCACGGGAGAGTTTTCGTGATGACTCGTCAGAGAGATCGAGACATAGGTCTCGGAGGCGGTCCCCCTCACCGGTCAATCGACAGGAGGACAAGACCAGCAACACTAGCGTAGCAACAAATGTCAGCACCAGACCCCCCACAAATATGTCTCTAGCGGAGAAAAAGAGGCTGCAGTGGGAGAGGGAGAGAGGTACTGAGATCATCTCTACTGTCATAAATATTAATATAGTATATTATTATGATTTTTCATCTCAACTGTGATTAATGATTTCATAGACAAACTGATAAAGATGAATTATTCTGATAACATTTGACAGCAAATTTTATTCACCTGAATAGAATATTATAATAGATTCATTAACAATTGAAAGACAAAGATCTTTATAATGGGACACTGAGCTAAATTTGGATGTGTCATAAAATATGCATCCAACAAATATGTATTGATCGCAAATTCTAAATGATATTTGATGTGTAGCAAAGATGTGTTATCTATCAATTTTAACTGATTTTGTAGCGGAGTCACAAGTGGGATACACCCCCTGGGGAAAGCCTGGTGCAGGTGCCCCCCTGAGGACCAAGTCTGGGAAGCTGGCTGCGGATTACAGAGCTAGACAGGTGTTTAAATGTGCTAGTGGGCGTAAAATGGTCTACATGGACTAAACATGTTAGATCTAGACATGATCTCAGGTTGTGATGGGAGGATTTAATATATAGACGGGATCTTAAATTATATAAGAAGGTCAGCTAGGGGGATATGAATACTTGATTTTGATGATGATGTTTGGAATATTTATGTCTCTAGAAATTGAAAACGAAGTATAACGTGTGAAGTATTATGATTAATGCTACACAATCACTATTGCATATTGCTTATAAACAAAATACAACGAGGTTTTTATAACTTGATATAATTTATAATTATGATTATCATTTATTTTGACTGACTAGTCTCCTTTGTCATAATATTAGGTTTTCACCAAGGTAAACAATTTTATTGCAAGTTAAGCTTATCATGTTAGACAATTTTATTTTAATGCCTTCAAAGAGCTTTTTGTGTGTCTCACCTTATCTTCAGCTGACTATTGCTTTTTCTAGCTTCTTTCTAATTCTTGGGGTGGGGTGGGGGGGGGGGTTGTCAGGTCTCCTAATGGGTGCAGTTGAATTCAATAGGACATGCAACTACTGCAAGCATATTTTTTCTTGAGGATAGGAAAGCAGGCAATTATATTAGAACACTGATCCTGATTTTATCAGTTTTGGTATTCGTGTATTCATTTTTTTGCTCATAGACAATCTCTTGTATCTTTTTTTTCCTGTTCATATCAATATTCCTCTACTCATAATGAGCATCATTAGAGGGATATAACTCATGTGTGAAGGGGATTGTTTTGCTCAGTAATATATCCAATATGTTGAGAATTTCATAGCATTGGTCAGTTCATTAAGAACTTAGTTTGTTACAATTGTTTTTTTTTAATTTATTCATATTCTGCATATTCATTGGGTTTCCACTTATTTATATTCTGCACCTATATATTTACATATGTTTTAGTGTATTATCTATATTGTTATTTATGGCAATAAGCCTTATACAAAATTTTTATTAACTCCTTTTGACAGTTTAAAATAGTGTATTACATGTACTTTTTGTGCCCTATTCACTTGCAAAAAAGAAATTCCCCATTTTAAATTTTCCAGACATGTTATGCTATAAGAGAAATAACACTGCTTTAAATAGTTGCCTGGTCTTGAATTTTCATATTTAAAATTTGCTCACTGACTATGGCAGAGAAGGGGGTGGGGGTTAAATGTGTAAAAATTTCTTAGTAATTGAATATTGACACTACTACTCCAAAAATTGTTTTTGAGTTCTCTTCAATGAGGGAAGAAGAGATTTTTGACTTAATCTAAATTACAATCTTATACTTTTCAATTAAATCTGTCATGCAGGTCATGGTATCTTGAGGTTATAAGCTTTTTTTATTCTTTTGATTAGAGTGTGACATTTCTAAGGCTAACAACTTGAAAATGAGTTACCGGTATATTGATCTTGTATGTGATTATGTCACCTTGGCTTTTGAAATAATCTAAAGAAAATTCATATGATTGAATTGATAAAAATTAAAATAAATTCTTTTTCTGTTGTTAAAAAGCAGAGTTTTTTAAGTGCATTAATTTGATAGCCAGAGTTCTGTGATGTTTTTTGAGTATTACATTTTCTGAATCTGTATATTATTTAATTTGCTCCATTTTTGTATCAGTGTTCATGTAGATGCTCAGTATTTGGACAATATATCGATTTTTTTAATTTAAATTTTTTGTTATTTCTCAGAAAAAAAGAAATAAAAGTGATTCTTTATACAAGTTGTTTTGAGTCCTATTTTTTGCACAGTAGATGAACTCTGGCTATCAATTATCTGAATGCACTGCCCAAATATCTTTAAAAATTTGATTTAAAATTTGATTGACTCGTTATTAAAGGATTGACCTGCATACATACAATTAGTGATAGCCAGAGGGTCTCCTGTGTATGTTAAAGATGTGGTATCCAGAACACCTCGGGCTTTTCCCAGAAAAAACACCTTGGAGGTGTTTTTCTGTGAAAGGCCTGAGATGTTCTGGATGAAAGATGTGGGAGAGAAGATGGCGGGGGGAATAAAAGAATACTACTGATCCTAGCCTCAAAGAAATCAGTAAAGCATAAATGGAAGCAGAGGATTATCTCTACCAAAATTCTACAAATATTGTGTAGAACATTATTTCAACAGAAAAAAAACAGGAGAGAAAGTAGAGAATTTTAAAACATTCATAAAGTATAGAAAATAAGTAAAGTCATGGCATTTTCTTGTCTTGGTTTAATTACAAAGCAGGATGCGGCAATCTTGACTGGCTAAAGTTTTGGAATCAAGGTCCTGTCTGATCATGATTGGTTGTGACAAAAAAAACTTACCCAATTCACTGTAGGTGAACTTCTATATGGTATATACTGTGAAATCACTAAGAGACCCATGAATTTATGTCCACCACAAAATGCAATTTTTCACATACATTACTAGTACCTCTGAACAATTCTTCAACCACAAATGAACCAATATATTTTCCTCAAACCCCGAAAATTTGACCCCTCAAAAATAGGTGATTTTACAGTATGGTGAAATGTTTTTGACTTGAAGGTCATTTTGTATGCTATGAAGTAGGAGGTTTATGTACTAGTCTAAAGGCTTAGATAAGGAACATGTATAGGTTTAGAAAAATTAGAAGAATCTACACGTATTATGCCAATGGAGTGAAGGTTTAAGCAAATACTACTGGTCTGCTTGTAAGACATTGACATAGATAAGCCAACACCATTCAGATTTTTTTTACGGAAATGTAGGCAGTCAAAACATTTTTATTGAGTGGACTGAAGTGCATACATGAATTTCATGCTTAAACATGGAGAGATAAGAGTTAAATTGATCTTCAGGATGAATGAAACATGCCTGTGAAGTACCTAAATTAGCAAGACCAAAAAAAGATAAAATTCTCATTGTTAATTATGAGAGATAAAGACAGTAAATAGAATGCATGCATATTTATGAACATGGCCATTTTGATGGGATGCTACATATGTAGCAAAAACATTCAGATTAATTAGAGAGGTATATAAAGAACCCCCCATACTTTGTAGTTGGGTGTGATTTTTATCCAACAAATTGTGTGTTTTTATCCCCATGCAATCAGCCTTGGCAAGGGAATAAAAACACACAAAGAGTTGGATAAAAGTCATACCCAACTACAAATTATGAGAGCTAGATTTTTTTCCCATGTTTAGATACTTCACAACTATATGTTTTACACAGTTTTTAACTATGATTCTATTTTACTTCATCATGCTAACACAAAAACCATTATGATGTCACACGTCCTGCACTAAACTGGGGGATATAAAAAAAAAATCCGATGAGTCATATCCAAGGGATGAGGGGGGTAAACATGGGATAAATAGAATAACTGCATAATGTATGTAATGGAGCAACTTTGTTCATGGAAAAACCAAATTGATAATATACTTGTATCACAAAATATGGAAAATATGACAGGTTTTTTTTTTTGTTTACTAAATGAAAAGCAAGCAGATTAACAATTTTCTATAAAGTTTAATTTCTGAGAATGGGGGAGGGAGTTAAACTAAAATGACCTTTTAAGTTGGTCATTTGAACCTTAATATTATCACCAATAGTGACATAAGTATTATTTATCAACAGGAGGACTATCCAGAAACTATTGACGAAGAATCACATACTGTCAATCAAAACAGTTCCCAGAATGCATCTGAGAACAACAAGAGCAGACGACAAAGGAAAGAGTCAGAGAAGAGGGAGGAAGTCCAGAGGAATCAACAGCCGACTGTTAGTACATCTAGTCGTAATGTCCCAGCCGCCATGAGAAGCTCCTTTATATTTGGGGTAGGCCAAGGAAAAAAACTCTAAATGCTGTAAATAGAGAAAAACAAGTACAGTTCTGTTATTCCTGTGTGGATATTGGTATTCTATATTTTTGCAGCAAATTGCTCCAGATGCTGACATGTATGAAACAACCAAAGAACAGGAAAGACAACAATGGCTGAAGGACCTTGGTATGTTTCCTTTTGTAGTTTTCAAAATTAGGTACAGACTGCTCATTGAAACCTGGTGGATAAAATATTGTTTTGGAAGTGATATCAACAAAACTTATTTTAAATGATATTCTATAATTATTAATATATTCTGGATATAATCTTTTTGTTACAAGCAGTTAACATGACCAAGTATTTTGGGTCCTTATGGAAAAACTTCTTCGATAAACATGATTAATCATTACAGTTTTTGTCTGGCACTTTGGAATATTTCTCTTGTTTTATTGAAAGCGCACACCCTTAGGTATTTTCAGAATTTCATTTAAATATGTAAGGAAAAATAAAGACAGTATGTCTCTCATGATGACTTTAAATTTTATAATACAACTTAAGTTTTTTATTTGCAAATAAAGAGAGGCAAAGAGAAGAAAAGCGAGAACAGCAGATCCAAGATTATGAGGGTACACACCAAGGGAAGAATACGTGGGCAGATAAATTTTCCAACGATTACCGCCCTGCACGACTTCCAGAGCAGCTGCCAGAGACAGTCAGACGTGAAGATGTTGACGCTGCCGCAGACACAAATCGTATCAGCAGTGCTCCAGTTAATGTGTCACAGACAATCGATGATAGTGAAGACAAGTAAGAATTTTAAACACAATGCTTTAAAAAACAAATTTTAGATGTCTTTGTTGTAAAGTAAAGTAATTTTTCTCCTGCATAATTATTCTAATATAGAGTGTTCCCTTTTTTTTTTTTTTTTAAATTTCATCAATGCTAAAATTTGCACTCTTATAAGACATTACATCAAGAGTTATCATTCTGAATTCAGACACTCTAATTGATGATTATTTACAAAATGCCTTCATGTACAAATTCTGTTGTAGATCATACATTAGAGGACAAAATGTATACATGGATCCGGTAACAAAGAAAGAGTTAGAAGATTCAAGACAGAGGCAGTTAGAACATCAGGTAACTATGGTACTACACGTGTAATGCAGAATGTCTGTCAAGATTTTAAATTTTATTCTACCTTTAGCGATTTAGTACATTTTTTGTTTGTCTCTTATGTCTGTTTTCTACTCAGTTTATACCTTTGTTGTTTATGAAGATTATCAATCAAACCAACTGCTCAATCAAATCATAAAATCAAAATTATACTAAACAGTTCTTCATTATTTTTGATAAGGGCTTGAATAGGAATCAAAGGGAAGGAACTTTAGTGACAGATAATGATATTTTGTTTGATTCAGAGAGCTGTGATGGAACAAGTACAGGAAAAACAGCGACAGAAACAACTGGAGCGTGAACGAAAGATGGCGGAGGATGCAGAGGAGGAGAGAAAACTGCAGGCAGAACGTGACCGCCTACAGCGACAGTTTGAAATGGAACAAAACAAGCTGAAGATGAGAGAGGTCTGTAAAATTTGTCACTAGCTTACTGTTAAATTATGGAGGGTTATGTTCATGCTGTAAATAGTTTGAGGAGATGCACAGTATTTTTACCAAAAAATTAGATTTGATATTAAGAATAAAATATTCTTAATGAAAAAGAATACAAAATGCCTTTAAGTTTAAAGTTCAATTACAAAAAATAATGTAAGTAAAGAGTGAATAGAAAAGGTGAAATCCCAATGGGAGACAGAATACCTTAATAAACTAAGTTGAGAGACATTTACCTTGCTGGGAAATTTGAATTATAGCATGGCTAACTTATTGTAACCATTATGGACTTTATTCTTGAGCAGGTTAAGAGACAAGAAGAGGTGGAACGTTTGAAGGCGGCCATGGATGAGGCTCACGAGAAAGCAATGAGAGAGAAGTACTCCAGGAAGATGCAGCACCTAGAACAGGGCGGCCATGACACCTCTCATCTCAAGGCTAATCTAGCAGGTAATAAGTCACACCATATCTCTTGTAGTTTAATCATTACAGAGGAGAGACATTTTGAAGTCTGATTTTTAGCTGTATTTTTTAGAGTACATCCATCATATTTTTCATCATGTTTCTTAGTTTTGAAGTTTTTCTAAAACATGTTACATGCCAGCAATAAAATAGGATTCTCAAATTGATGTTGGCCTACAAGTAATAAGTATATTGTGAATTGACGTATGATACATGTATTAAATGATGTTCATTCTAGCTGTGCTTGGTGAAGATTTGACAGAGAGAGGTAGATTTGATATGGTCTGCATGACTAGTGTATATCTGCATGATATTTACTAGTTTTGAAATTTTGTAGTTACATAGTATCATCTAAATATACAATATATACAAGTATATACATGTATTTATATGTATAACTGACTTGTGAATTTCAACAAATGAATGGTATTGATTCATTTTTATGGATGATCATTAGAAAAATTATGACCATTTATGTATAAAAAGGAAATATTGCATGCTTTAAACAGAATTCCAAAGTACATGTACTAATTTTATGCACATCAGTGCATGTTTGCATGCACTGGTCATTACATGTAGTACTAGGTTTAGCATAGATGTTTTTAAAATATGTATTATCTGTTACTCAACAAATGTACATACTAATCTATTTCACATATAAACATGCATCAATTAATGTATTTATTTTATATATGAAAATTTTTTAGTCTGAAATATCTGATGTTTCCCTAGTTTTTCTTAGTACAATAATGGAAGTGTGACAATACATTCTATTCAAAGGGAAATGATATTAGAGATTACACATAATACATAATGTTGGAGATTTGCATTGTTCTTGATAATGTTTGAACTTTGCATGAGAAATGCTTGAGTTTGCTGTAAATTTTAAGATTCATAGTTAAATATAATTTTCTGGTTATTTAGTAACTTAAGATAATCAAATGAGTTGAAGACCAGCAATGTCAAACATTAAAAAATGAGATTTCAAGTAAGACAAAATTGGAAAGATGTAAAAAGTTAAGTAATTTAAAAAATAGAGTAAACTCATTGCTTTATTGAAAGGAAGAAAGACCATTGAAATAAGACTGCACAAATAGGCACAAAATGAAAGTTTGGGATTAAAATCTCAAGTTTGTTAAACCTGAATTTATCATTATAAATTATATAAGTGTAGTATCTTGTATGAATGTGTTCTGTTATAGATGCACCTACAAATCGGCCTGGCTATGAGACTTTGCGGAATGCCCAGCCTTTAGGTATAATCTGCATGGTTTGTTCTTCACTGTCTGACTGAGCACACTATCTGTTAACTTACACTGCATGCAAAGCAGTTAAAGTCATTGCTACATGTAAATGGCTGCCTCCCTGCTCCCCAACACCTCCGCTCCCCCAAGAAATTTTAGTGATATGGTTTTTCATCAAGGATGTCTTCTTTTACAGCTGCAGTTTGTTAATAAAAGTATCTGTATTTCAAAGCATGTACATTGTAATGGGCAAATTTTCATGAACATTATCACAAGTAGTCATTTGTGATTATTGGCCATGTTCTCATGATTGGATTTGCACAATATGATTCTTTTGTACTGTTCTCTCAGTTGCACTGTTTTTGAAGCTTTCCTTTTTTGATTTGTTGATAACTTGCATATTAATCAAACACATGCAATCTAAAGTTTAAAAAAATGAATGACTTTATAAGTCATTTCTCAAAGTATGTTATATTAATTAGTTGATAATTACAGGCACTTTATATATAATTTACTTTCTTATCAATCAAACTGAAAAGATGATGCAGAAAATAATCTTATTTCATCATTTGGTTTATTTGATTGATAAAGAAAAAAAAAGCATTATACAGTGCCTGTGCATGAAGAGGTACATAATTGATATCTATAAATAATCTGACATTCCTTTACTTTCAGCAAAAATAACTCCAAGAGGAGACCCAAACCACATTGTTCCCAGTCAAGTTCCTGGTCTGGATCTGGAGTTATCTCCCCGTGCTATAGGTCCACCAACAGCCCAGTACACACAGAAGGAATCCTACCACGAACCTCATTACATCGAGAACCGAGTCTTAACCCCCAATAAATACAGACAGCACGGCCACACCTCCGAGTTTGGCACTCAGACTGGTATGAATGCTCAATATCAGATGGACACTGATAGAGATGGTGTGTATAGAGCTTTTTATTTGCATGTTGTTTAGAGATGGAGCACCCTTTGCTCCCATTCTTATCCCAGTAATTTATGATTCCTACTTCTACTCTCTGTTTTATTTCTGTTATAATCATTGAATCCTCCTTTAGTGTTTTCTTATTTTCTGTATCTTTATACTGAATTAATCTAAAGCTTATTGTATTTGAAATTGAGAAGTAATATTTCTTGTATCTTACACAGTTAAAATTATTTATGTTTTTTTTTCTCTAAACATGGAAGATAAAAACAGACAACATGCAAATAGTAATTGGTTTTCCACATTAGGTCATTATGCAATTTAAAGACAATGAAAGCAGCTTGCACTAACATTTACATGTAGCATCACATCAACACATTAGTTGCTTTACTGTGTTTTGTGTGAATCTGTTTTATCTTCATACACTTCATTGTCCATCCTGTGTATATGATTTTTGTATGTTCAGCTAAAAGGATTCTTTAGTTGAATTATTTATTATGTAGTACTTTCAACTAGTGTCCTTTTTAGCAGAGTTTTAGCTAGAATTTTAAATTTTTTTATCATTAGCAAGGGTGTTGAGATTGCTAAAATTGAATATCCTTAAAAATTAATTGTGTTTTATTTGTTAAAGCTGGGTAGAAGCCAACATTTTCCAATACCAACTTCTTCAGTACCAAATTTTTAACCTACAATACTACATTTTCCTTATATAAACCAGCTTTTCAATGAACATTTTCTACAGTACAGCCCCCCCCCCTCTGTTGCTACATGCCTGATGTTGATCATAATTTAAAATTAAAAGAAAATTTACATTTAATTTATGTTTTATCAAACTGCAACATTTCTAGAAAAGTGGATTTTAATAATTAATTGTAATAGAACATTGTTTTAAAGAATGTTTACACACAATCATATGTACTTAAAACTGAGTATTTGAGAATCCAGTGCAGTCAAAAATAATATCATCCATCATTTTCATTTAACTTTCACATGTAATTTCAATGACTAGCATAGTTTATTTTTACTGTGTGAGCAGATTTTGAGTAATTGTGTGACTTTTTATTTTGTTTTTGTATGTCCATTGCTAGATTTTACATATCTGTGTAATGGACTTTAACCATTTCATGGTTCTGAGAATTAGAAAGACAAATATGACACAAATATGAGACTAATAAAACTAATTGATATTGATGGACTGAAAATTAAAAAAGCCATATAATTTTATATTAAACAGAAGATAACTTAAAAAGAATATAACTTTGATTTGCATTTCTTTTTGTTCTGTAGAAGATACTCCTTTGGAGTCGAGAAGAGCCCTGGAGACCAAGAGAGAAGCTACTGATGTCGGCATAATGTACAAGTTAGTGAACGGCAAAAGAGTCCGTGTAAAGAGTGCTCCCAAAGAGGAACTCCAGAAAAACCGAGAACAAAGGGAAATTCCTAAAAAGAAAGCTGCAGAGAAAAAGAAAGAGAAACAAAAACTCTGGAATTACCAAAATAAAAATCTAAAGAAGCCAATCAAACAGTCAGAGAAAGATCCCTTGTATCTGAAGAAGAAGGAGGAGAGTAGAGTAAGGAGGCAACAAAGGGAACAGAGACTTCTGGAGATGGTGGAGAAAAACAGGGATATTATCCCCACGGAGAGGCAGAACAGGACCCCAGGGCATTCACGAGAACACTCCCCCTTCTCAGAGGGGGGCCGCACTCCTAGGAGTACAGTGAAGGAATACAGTGCCTATAGTGTACGGAGAGCTAGATCCCACTCTCCAGATAGGAGTGACTCCCGGACAGCCACTAGAACACTAGAGAGGAACGACTCTCCCCCATACAGGAAGTCTCCCGTCAGTCATCATTCCATCTCACCTGTTCCAACTGGGAGACGGTCCCCACCTATTCCTGCTCTAAGGAATAGAAACACAGATAGGAATTCTAATTATCTAGCGATAGACTATGATGCCTCAGGGATGGGAACTAGGGTAGTGAATAGTAAATATAATGATGGGGATCCACTGGAAATCCCTGTTGGAAACAGTGACTTTGTGCCATTTCTGAGAACTGTTGATATATTGGACCCTGCCAAGGCTTCCTCACCAATGCCACTCTCACGAGAGGCAACACAAGTGGCCAATGCCAGGAAAGCTTACATTAAGGGGATGAAGCCTGGTAACTATGGCAACAGGGTGGACACCTATCAGGATAGGATGAGGCTGCCCAATGAGAGGAGGCAAAAAGTAAGAGAAATTGTGAATCAGTATGAGAAAAGTCCAAAATCAGCAAGGATCTGAATTTGCCATTTTTTTGTGTTTTTAGCTCACATGAGCCATATGCACTGACTCAAGCCAGTTTTTCTGATTCAAAAAGTGTCCAATTTAAACCAGAATTACCAAGAAGCATAAATGCGCAAAAGGGATTCAAGGTTCTTTAAGTGAAGGGCTATGCAATTTCTCAAGTTGGGGTATTTTAGAATTAATAAGAAATTTAACTGCTTCCTTTGAAAAAACTTTTTCTTAAGAACACTGTGGCTAGAAAAGATGAAAGTTAAATGAAAGCTTCATTTGGTTAAGATTTCTGTTTTTCAAACATGAGCCTGGGGGATAGGATGAGAGCACAGTCAACTGGAAAATAAAGTTTCACATAGTAATACATAGGAAATATCTTTTAAAACTTACTTTGCAAGCCACTTGATTGGTGGAGAAAACAAAGAAACTTAATGTGAAACCTTCATTACATATAGTACAGTATTTTTTACTATTTGTACATGTTATATTATATTATTTGTACCGCTTTCAGGACCCAATCCTAAACCCCTCACTAGTCACGGATCATCCGACACAGAGACAGGATGCCATCTTACAGCAGCTTTCTACCATGAGAGAGGTCAGTTCCTACAATTATTTATCTGTTCTGTTAAAGTTAGAGAATGATCCTGTAAAACTCTACTCTTAAAGTTGTCATCAGGTCTAATGTCATTCCATTTCGCTGTGATTTTTTTTTAGTGCATATTTTGTGGAATATTAAGTTATAGTACTATTAGTTGCTTTAGCTGAGAATGTTGATTTACACATATATGACAGTACTCTTTTCAAACAATTTAATCATTGGCTTTAAATAACGGAATTTTTTTTCAGAATCTTATGCAAAGACAGCGCGAATTAGAGACATTTTCCCCTACGGATTTAGAATAGTGCTACTTCAACTCTGACGTTTTATAGAACAGCTCGAATTTTAAATGAGAGAGATTCGATTGTTGTGTTGTATCTTTATGCTTTGTCTCTACATGGAGATCCAGAAGATGTGGTCATGTGTAGCTGTACTTTGTAAATAATCAGCAAGATCTGTTTGTATGACATGAAGTTTTGTGATTGCTCTTGCCAGCTAGCTACATTGTATCACAGTACAATTAATTTTAGAGCATATTTTTAAGTAATCGATTTTTTGTGCCAAATTTAGGATATTATATATGAGAGTATATGGTGCCACTTCCTTTTAAAAATATCACAACAGAATTTTCATAAAATTTTACTATGATATTGTATAATCAATTTTATTGTCTTGGTTGAGAATTATATCTAGTTGATTCTAGATAAAATATTTTATTGTACTAATGAGAATACACACATATTTTTTCCAAATATGAAAATATTGTATCTTAAGATCTCAATTGTTTAACACCCAGGAATGGGGAAATGACAAAGATACACATAATGTATGGTAAAAGAAGTGCCCAGTTTATTTTAACTTAGATAGTTTAAACATATAGGGCATTCTTTTACATATAATTATTAGTCTGTAGGTTTATGATAGTATAAGTAAGAGTTTTTGAATATTGTTTCCAGCAACAATTCCAGCATATAAAACGGAGTGTAACAAATTTCTATGTTGCTATTTTTTCGCATATCTTTCTGTCCAGTTTGAATAATAACATAGATATGAAATCTGGTCTTGTTACCCAAATTTGGTGCTGCAGCTTGAACAGCATTTTTCATTTCAGAATGATTTTGATTTGCATCAAAATAATTGATTAGATGTACTGAAAAGACTCTTTCTATGTAATGACCTACAGCATTTTTGTTTTGTAACAAAAGGCCTTCTTTAGAAGAGCAAATAATAATCTTAGATTTTGATGTATGACATAGTAAAGAGGAAGTGATATATGTATAATACCAATTGTTAAGTTGTTATTTATTCGCAAAGTTCTAACAGATTTAAATGAACTTCTATTTATTTCTGATATGTGGAATTTTGTCAGAATCTTTTATAGCAAACTAAAAATAAATATTTATTGAAGTTATTTTAATTTTCTTTTATTCAATTAATCAAAATGAAAAGGAGCAGAAATGGAAGACAGTAATTAATAGGAAACCGCCCGATAGAAAAAATGTCAGCTCAGCTATGACAAACAATGGCCAAAAATTTCAATCTTCCGGTATAGCTTATATTATATACGAGTAGTTTCTAAGGCACTGCCTCATTGATTAATTTCATTGACATTGAAAAAGGAAAGTAAGTAATTTTTCTACTTAAATCAATGAAAAAGAGTTATGTCCCTTTATGAAAATGATAATTTCTAAAAATCATTATGTTTCGAATTTCATTATTTAAGGTTGAGTACATAAAGGTAATCATTTGTAATCGTATATCAAAGAAATCACAACACTGAAATTAACTCTACCGGTTTCATTTTTGATCTTTGGGATTTTTCGCTAAATTCATTGTTTTCTGTTTCATTTTCAACATTTAATCAATTTCGGTGTTATGATATATACTCGTATATAAGGGTGTGAAGAAACTTCAGTCCACATTTTACTTTCATTTTCGAAAAGAAATACAATGAGAAGATATATAAAGTTTAAATTTAAAGAATTTCAATCTTTCAAAAAGTGATAAATCTTTTTTATACCTACAGGCACGTAGCAACCGGGGGGGCCGGGCGGGGGGGGGG
>PRKT01000039.1:1273549-1294409 GCA_003671525.1 Saccostrea glomerata | reverse complement strand
CCCCCCCCCCCCCGAAAAAAAAAATTAACTCCTAATTTCAATGTAATTTAGTCATTTATTTTAATTTTTATTTAAAAAAAAACTCATAGATTATATCGTAAAATATGTTTAAATTGTGCAGCTTTGTATGTTTAAATGCCTTTTGGGTCCCTTGTTTGATAAATAAAAATACCTTGTATTTTGGACGACTTCGGTTTCAAGCCTACGCATGACCTTATGCGACTTAAAATTATTTACGGGTACATTGCCATTTTTAAAAAAGACGATTCAATTTTATTAGTTACGGTCGATTGTTCCATGCTATGCTATTGTTTACGAAAAAAATTTGATGCACATTTAAAAAACCCGGAAATTTGAAATACAACTGTGTATAAAATAATTAATTATTTATGATTATTTTGACATTTCAAATTCGTATTAAAGTACATGTTTTTAATGACGAATTTTATTTCACATTTAGAGAGATGCGATGCATCTATCTTTTTCATGTCTGACTCAGTGTTTTTGAGAGAGAGAGAGAGAGAGAGAGAGAGAGAGAGAGTTATCATCACCTTTGCCTCGATCGAGAATTTTCGTGGTCAAAAAGTCTGTACACGCACTTTAAGCCTATCTGACTTGTTAGGGAAGGCATGTTTTGCCCATAAAATAATAAATATAATAGGAAGTTTAAAAGGTGTGTTATGACAAGATATGTTGACAGCATTAATCAAACGAATGCAAAAATGCAGTTAATTATTTCAGGTAAGAGTGTACGCAAAACATTGTTTAAGAGTTAAATGTACTCAAAAATATACATTGCACATGAATTTATATTATTATATATATTATATTTTTATATCAATAATTAAAGTAGAATTTGTCTTTAAAATCCGTGTACATTCACGCAAGCCATATAAATATGCAGTCTGATTAAATTCAACGTCACTATCTCCGATTTATTTTGATTGTTGCAAGGTCTTTTATAAAGACAATCAAAATAAAAGGAATCAGTGAAGGTTTTCCTTTCATCTGAAGGATAAATAATTGTGTTCATCTTCTATACTTTTAAATTTTGCATTATGTACCTCAGTAAATGTCTGGCACATCATGCAAGTAAACTCATTCCGATTAGAACATTTTTTTCAGTGTGATATAAACTGACCTATAAATATTTAAATTGTGTGATACAACCTGAGTACATTAGGGGTAATCCAGGACAGTAGACATATGACACTCGCGGTATTTTGGCAGTCATATCATTGCACCTATGTACTGTGTATTAATCTGATACAGGAGTATCATACTCCGCTAACCTCAGAATCAGACTAAGGGATAGTAACCCCAGTATGATTCATTGAGGAGGTACAGAACAACAGATAGACAAAATCGTAAGCACGTGGTACATAAATAAGAACCGCCCCCGCGACCACCTGCATGCAGTGTTGTATTTATTTACCACGTATTTACTCTATTTACCCCATTCAGTTAAATATCTATACATTGTCTGTAGCCTATAGAAATTAACACGTATATTCTGAACAAAGGCAGCGATCCCCAGAGGGAAGTTTTGTCAAAAACGTTTTCCAATACTTGATCATTCCGTCCGTATATCGATCTGCTCCATTTTTACTTTTGTAACGTATAGTGGTTAATTCACAAAATCCAGTCAGCATGAGGCGTTCAGATGTACATATCCTTTTTCTGTTTCTTGTGGCCTTGGAACTTATTGTGATAGATGGTGAGTAATAATTTTGTTTCATTTTATGAACCTTTCTCACATTTTTTTTTTATTCCTCATTTGCCACACATTTTTTTTAAATTTTTTTTTGTTCTGAATTAATTTCTAACAAAGCAGCTTCTATATACCATGGATTTTTCTTTGGAAACTTTTTTTTACCTTTGAAATCTTTGCCGATAAAAATAATTTTGATAGGCTTAATTTTAATTTCCATACGAATTTTCTTTTTTTTTGACTCGAATGAAAGTTCTGAGCTCCGATATCTAGTTTCCTTTAATCAACTTTTCAAAGACGGGTGGTTTTGAGACTTGTTTGGTTTCTTGCAGAAGGTACCGACATTATAGATCGGTCGGCAAAATAAAAATAAAGTGAAATGTATTATAATTACGTATACAGTATATAGTACAGAGGATTACGAATGTCGCCTTAATGTATCCCAGAAATGGTTAAGCCAGGGTGGTATAACAATTAATTTAAAAAAATAGAATTGGAAAAGAGAAGTAAAATATCGCACAGTGAGTGTTTATTTGGAGAAATCTATATCGTTTAGTCTGAACGAGCAAGATATCTCCTGAATCAAAGAAGAGAGGGCATCTGTGTTCTTTTGTTTGTATGACTCAGACAATGGCATTGTTCCTGGAAGTCGGCCTTTACACCCTAGCTTACGTCAATCTCTGGGACTGTCTGCGAATTATTTCTTTCTTTTTGGCGGAAAATCATAGACTTGCTATTTAATTCACGAGTACAGAAGCACTCATTGTGAATTCACCGTTAAGGACAGATGATACAAACAAATTTTTTCTTTAAAAAAGATTAAATATCATGTCACAAGTTTAGAAAAGTGGATGGTTTTTAGAATTTTTTCTCCGAAGAACTGAAAAATGAAATAGATTTGGAAAATATTAGTAATATTTCAATAAAAAAACGAATATAGACAAATCACATTCAGTAAAGGTTTACAGGTGAAAATAAATTTCAGAATATGTTATCCTGGCGCTAAAAGTATAATATAAACCTTAGATAAATATACCAAGCCAGGTGAATTTTAAGAGGAAGATCGAAATGACAAAAAATTGGCAATATCACATAGGCTGATTTTTACCATTTACCTTTTTCTTATAAAATTCACCTGGCTCGGTATATTTTTCTTAAGTTTATATTACACTTTTTGCGCCAAGATAACATATTCTGAAATTTATTTTCACCTGTAAACCTTTACTGAATGTGATTTTTCTATATTTGATTTTTCATTGAAATAATAGTAATATTTTCCAAGTCTTTTTCATATTCCAGTTCTTCGGAGAAAAAATTCTAAAAACCATCCACTTTTCTAAACTTGTGACATGATATTTATTCTTTTTAAAAGAAAAAATTTGTTTGTATCATCTGTCCTTAAAGCTCCAAAAATTAGGTGAAAGTGATAATCATTCAAAATTACCCAGATACGTTTGATTGTTAAGTTTTTAATGATTTTGATCAAGTTGGCAAACATTTCAAAGAGACCGAACGGGTTTTAGTGTTTTTGCAGAAATTCGACTGCCTTCGGTAGAAGTAAATCTTTAAGCCCCCTGATTTTTGACGTGAAATCGATCGTAGTTCTTGGCGGGACATTAAGTTCTATTGTCTGAGATCATCAGAATTATTCTCCCGGGGTCGATTTCTGGTAATTGTCGAAAATTGCGCTAACTGGTATAGATATTCCCAAGCCATTTGTGCAGGAAAAATTCGTCATATCATAGTATATGTAACTTACTCAGCATATATTCTTAAACTGTGCACTTTATTCGTCATATCAATGTCAGTTCTTTCGATGTTGATAACAAGTTAACAATTTTTGTTGTATATTTTTTTTTTAGAAATAGAGAGCAACCATGGCTTTTAATCGCTTCATTTTATTATGTGTTTATACTAATATGTGTAAAAAAAAATTCAAAGACATAATGAAACTGTAAATTGAATCTTCATATAATCTTTTTAATAGAATTACTAGTAGCTCCAATCACAGTGATTAAAACATACCATTGTTTAACCTTGGGCGAAAACTTTGGACATGTGTAATTAAATCAAATATAAAGTCGTGTTTGTTAACGAATCCCTTTAAATTCAAGTTAATCATTTTGTTTTGCAGCACAATTTACATGTTTCCGAAAGTATAGAGAAAAGCGAGGAAAAGAATTTTGTAAAGGACCACTGAAAAACAGGAGGAAATTCTCTACACCAGAAAAATGCTGCGCCAAAAAAGGCAAAGGATTTGCTGTTTCAGTGGTAAATAAAAAGTATTATGATTTTTTAAAAGACGTTTTCTCTCTTTGATAAGGTTCAATTCTTATTCAAAAAAGCCTGAATATTGCAACCTCATTAGAAAAAAATCCAAAAAGTAAATTTTACTTGTCATGTAAATATAATTGTGTATATACAATTGTATATTTAATGTACTGCAATTTTAAAATTTAATAGGTTAAAGCTGGGGGTAGAAATAAATATCAATGTACACCATGTAGTGATCTTCTAAAGACAACCCCAGCCCCAACACTACCACCTACACCTGAAATTACCACCGGTAAGTACTGTACAGAAATCTTAGTCTGTATTAACTCCGACTCTACTATATCCACACCGGAAATCACCAATGGTAAGTGTAGAAATTCATAGTCTGTACGTATACTATCCCCGACTCTACCACCCATACCTGAAATTTTCAAGGGTAAGTGTCGAAATTCATTGTGACTTCTATCGCCGACTATACCACCTACACCTGAAATTACCACCGGTAAGAGTGAAGATCCTAAGTCTGTTCCATTTACCATTTCCGACTGTACCAAACAACCCCCCCAACCCCCAAAGCCCCCACTCAAGCACCACATTTCTATAAATCTATATTGTTCCTATCAAATTCTTGAAATATCTATCCCCTTTTGTTGCTGAACATTATAGAAATGTTTAAATGCCTGTTGTAATTTACCGTTTTGTGTGCCCCAAATAATATTCAGTTTTTGCATCGTCTAGACCGTAGAACGGTAACTTGGTGTATGATGCACATTTCATGCGCAACTGTTTCCCAAAAATAATGTTATCGACTGGAACAAATTCAAATTCTAATGATTTAATGAAAAAAATATACGAATCCAGTAGAAACTTAGTAGAAAAATTTGATAAAGCCAGTTGTAAAATTTTCACATAGATTATATCGTGTTGATAGAATTTTTCACCTAATTTTTTTTTGTGAAAGTCATGAAAGTCTGTACTTGGTTAACACTTTTATTTTTAATTCTGAATAACAATTATGTGATTTAAAGAGACAATAATTTTGGTAAAAATAATGTAATGATGTTGCAGAAATTTGAACACCATAGAACGTTTATAATTTCTCATTAAATTTTTAGAAATTTATTCTTCATCACATACATGGTAATTTACAATCAAAGTAGGTCAAAAATATATACTGAGCAGGCATCTATTTTTTTGTTTGTATCAGTTATCCTTAAATCAGATATTTTGACTATCAATAGACCCTAGATAGGTTTTTCTAATACTTTACAGAACTCCCGGAGTGGGGCCGGTGGAACCCTTGTAGCGTGACGTGCGGTTACGGGTGGCGGAACAGATACAGGAAATGCGATGATTGTGATAAGAATCACTTCAACTACGTCCAGTCCGAGCCCTGCCTCGATAACTTCTACTGCCCAAGTGAGTTGCATACAACACTTAAAATACAGGATGATATTCGAAATGTTTACTTTTATCAATAAACGAGGCGAAAAGGTTCATTAAGGGCATTCCATGATCAATTTGTGCCAGATTATATTTCTTTTTGAACATTTTAATATAGAGTCTAACGATTAAAGTAAAAAGGAAGATAAATAACATCTTATAGGATTCTAGTTTAATATTATTAAAGATTGCTTCCACTTCCATTACCAGACGGTTTGACGCCCATCTTTTGCCGAAATAGTCTGAAAGCACGCAATAGTTATACAATGGCTTTGTACTTGATTTTGCAACATGACAATTTAAAGCAGCCGAAACAATATCCTCACATAACGTTTTACTCCTTTTTTCCAAATGACATTTATAGCGATTACGTAGTGTTAATAAACATGCACCATGTAATATAATTATATCAGACCTTTCAGCCAATGAAATTGGTATAATGACCTTGACCTTTTTTCAGTGGATGGTAACTGGGGTAACTGGATGGGTTGGAGTCAGTGCTCAGCTGATTGTGGGGGCGGGACCCGTACCAGGGTCCGACGTTGTAACTATCCGCCACCAACACATGGAGGCAAAACTTGTCCCGGGCTGAGAGTCAAAGAGGAACCATGTAACGAGGACCCATGCCAAGGTATTCCCCAAAATCAATTTATTTTTGAAATTGTGATAACTTACAATTCCTCGTTTGGATAGGCAACAAGTTCTATTTGAAAGTACTTTATTTATCACGGATATACTGACATAATGTATATTCGAAAATCACAATGTGCATCGTATACTACGATTGAAATATGACATTGTTATATAAACAGGATAATAGATTAAGAAAATACAGTAAAGAATGGAGGCGTACAAGGCGAGGACAATCCCCGGCTCTGAAAAAAGACTTTTCTCAATTCTAAAAGTAGTATTTTTTCAAAATTTTATGGTTAATATAATTATCATCTTTTACACATCAAATTCTGTATTTCATTTATTTAAGTAATTTATCAATAATTTATTTTTCACTCATGTTTTAAGATATTTGAAAACAAAAAAGAAAAAGCTTCATGTATGATTCGAACTCTCTCCATAGCGCAGGTTTGGTCCAAGACCAGCCACTTTAACCACTACGCTACGAAGTATATGAATTATTGACGTCTTTAAGTGTGATTTAAATGAACGGGTTTGTTGAAGCGTAAATTTTTTCAGAAAAGTTCGATTTTCATATAGAATGGGTTCAGATTCCATTTTTTGGACAAATGAAATAGATTTCACATTCACGTTTCCATCATTTAAGCGTTCACGAAAAATGGAGACTTGACCCATTCATGTTCAAAATTCTTTTATTATAGCTCTATTAAACCCATTTTCCACTAAATATGCTGAACTGTCAACTTTGAAATAAAGATTATCAAATGATAAGTCGTTCAGTAAATTAAATAATGAAATGTTTCGAAGAGGACATTACTGAGAACATGATTTTAGAAAAATATAACTTTTCTGTGAATTTTGAAAATTGAGAAACATTTTGTCTCACAGCGGGGGATTGTACACGCCTTATACGCCCTCTTTCTTTATGGTCAAAGATATAACAATATAGCATACAGTTAAAGGATAAATTGATATAGTAAAGGATAATAGTAAGGAAAAGCAAAGTGAGTACCTCATGATCAGTATTGGCATAAAGCTAATAAAAAGATGCGGCTTGTTATTCATTGGTAACGACTATGTATGTATTTAAAAAAAAATAAAATGGGTACTATTTGTGCTCCTTGAAGGTGTGATAGGTCGGCCAAACTTGTTTTTAAGACCTGATCCAATCTGTTTCCAGGGTCGGTGTTTTGTTCTTTTGCGTTTCATACATTTATGAGTTTGGTTAAAGTTCGTCGCCTTTTACTTAATTACGTAGCAGTGCAACCGTCATGCAAAAATTAAACTTGCATTTATATACTTAATTGGACAGATATTTCATTGCTTGGCAAAATATGTTGAAGCAACATTTTCGAAACTTCCTGGTATAATGTTAGATATTCACATTGAAAGTTTTGGTCACAAATTGGGATCATTGATACTCTGATAAAATAGAGACCTTTCAATGGGTTTATTATTCCAATACCAGTTTGTGAGTTTGTCAATGTGCTTTTTCTTTGCTGTCAATTTTTATCCTACAAGATAATTAAATATCAGCATTTTACTTATAAAATACAATTTATTGGTGAACTATTAAATAAAGCATTTAAGCAGCAACCAGAACATTGAGTGAGTGGTAGGATTAAAGCATGTACACCAGTGTACGAAATTCCCGTCCGCCCGCACGCCCGAGACGTACTTAATAGGGAGCGGACGTACAAGTTTTACTCCGCATCAGCCCGCTAGGGCGCACTAATTTTACCCTATTCCCTCCAATTTTTTATTGCATATTAATGTTTTGGGAAGGTAAAGACCAAATATTTTCAACGTTAATACAAGCCATAATTCCCTCAGAAAACAATAAATAAATAAAACTAATCAATTAATAAATCTGTAAAGATATGTAGAAAACCACAATCGTCTTTTAATCTGAATTTCCTCTGTTTTCACCCATGAAACGATATTTTCTAATTCCCACTGGTATATTGAGCATTTTTTTAAACTTACAGGATCAGACAGATATCAAACACATTCACAAGTGTTAAATTGAAAGAATCTTTGTATAATTTTCATGTCGTATATTCTAGACCAATAAATTATTCAACACTGACAATATCATGAATATGAACTTTCACCCAAGGTAACATGCGTCTTTATTCATTGGTTGTTTCAAGTAATTTTTATTTTTTGATTAAATCAAGGATAAACTTAGGTAAAATTAAATAATATAACAATATTTTCACCTTTTAATAATTTTATGTACTGATCAATAATTATAATTATATATCCAAATTCTTTTTAACATATGTTTTTAATTATAATTATGTTAAGTGTTAAAAATTGCTCTTAAGTACTAAAATTTAAGTTAATATATTTTTCTTTTCAATTAAATCAAGCAGACTCATTTCATCAAAAATGTGTGTGAATATACCTATAAACGTTGACATCATTAAATATTTAATTATCATAGCCATAAATGTAAAAAAAAATTGGAAGAAAAAACGACAGTACTTAATGTTTTATTTTTCCTAACTTCATATTGAAAGTAATCAAATGAAAAAAAATAATCTTAGTATTTACTGTACAAGATCAATTAGATTTGAAAAAATGTACAAGTTTGAGTGTGTGTACTCTGAAGTTTATACTGAATTTTATTACGCGGGCCTGCTAATTTTCAGCAGGGCTGACAGATTTTTTGAGTAGTCAGCCCTCCTGGTCCACTTGAATTTTTTCCGAGTTTCGTACACTGATGTACACGTGTCCGATTCGAACGTTACTTACCTTACTTATGAACAGTTCTTAAATATATACGTAATTAAGGATTGACCATTTATTAATTACAAATATTTTATAAGCTAAGTATTTATTCTAATTAAAGTTGACGGAAATTGGGGAGCTTGGTCACAATTCACTCTGTGTAGCGCCACCTGTGGGTCAGGAACAATGGTGAGAACGCGGAAGTGTGACGATCCGCCGGCTCAGTTTGGAGGAAAAGAGTGTAAAGGGGTGCCATACCAGGAAAAACGCTGTAAAAACAGAAACTGTCCGCGTAAGGAAATAAAGTGTTTAAAAAGATTAGTTCAAATTAGTAAAAAATTATATAGTGAATGCTAGTATTATTCATATTTCCTTGATGTTTAGATTTTCCCTCGTGAAAATTTTTAAATATAAATTCATTAATTTTACAACTCAATAGTGTACAAATTAAAAAAGTAATAAAAATCTATTAAGGATCATTGCTTGATTGTGTATTTACGTTTGTATCCTTTCAGTGCATGGAGGATGGTCTCTATGGGGGCCTTGGAGTGAGTGCTCAGTCACGTGTGACACGGGAATGGTGACGCGTACGCGCACGTGCGACAGTCCGCGTCCTCTGTTTGGTGGGCGAGAATGTGATGGATCCGCCACAGATACCAGGGAATGCACAGCTAACAAACAATGCCCAGGTATAACTGCTTGTTTGGTATATCTTATCTTAGTACAATGACGAATGTTGAAATAAGAGATATAAAATCAACACTTATTGTTTTACTTGTATCATAATATTCAATTTTACAAGTCGTTGAAATGAAAATACAAAAAGTACACAATTTCAATCTGCTTTTCTTAGTACATGGCGGTTGGACATCGTGGACAACACAAGGAAGGTGTAACGCGCCTCGTTGTGAAAGCGGAACTACAATTCGTTCGCGCAGCTGCACTAATCCCAGACCACGGCATGGCGGGCGCCCGTGTGTTGGTCGGTCCTACAGCCGGGAAGCCTGTGTGAATGACGAGAATTGTCCCAGTAAGACATGAATGTGGTCTTTGCTGTTGTACTTTTTGTTATATTGTGGTGCTGAGTAGATAAATCCACATACTGTTGTTATTTTTTAGTTTTATTTTCTAACTTTTGTATGATTGTTGTTTGCTGTTATTATTTTTTTAAAAGAATAAATCAATTCTATTAAAACATTCTTAATTTTCTTGTAATTATCCATTCCTTCCATTCCACAGGTTGAATAATTGTTACAGTTTTGTGTTGTTGTAAATTGATTGACACTAAGAACTTTTGTTTATGCTTTTTTGGTATAATGATATGCTTTAGTAAGTCTTTCTGGTAACAAGCTATAATAACAAAGTACATCAAAAATGGATGACCTTGTGTGCCAAAAAGTTCAAGAGGTTAGAAAGAATGACTCTTCAATAGAACCTTTTTACATCGATTGCTGTTGTCAAAACAATTCTTCGTGAATTCAAGCATATGAGATATTAAATTTACTTACATGTACGTACTCCTTTTCCAGTATAAAAATATAAAATTGGAAACATTGATGGATAATCTTGAAAATCAAACGCTCTAAATCTGGGCAGCAATTTCAACTGAATGAAAAAAAATGCACAAATAACATAAGTATTAGCATAATAGTTTTATTTAAAGTCCTCGATTCGTAAGTTCTTTGGTCGATAAAATGACCTTGTCAGCAAATACAATTTATCATGGAGTCAAATGCTGACTGACGTTTTTCATACTAATTGTTAGTCAATTATTATACACTGAATTGACGACGGAGTTTTCTGTTATTTCTCGATCATGACAAGGAGCACACAACGGTTGTAACCTGCGGGCAGGGGATGCTCACTCCTCCATGGCTCCTGATCCCATCTCAGATGTTATGGAGGTCCGTGTTTGCTCTGCTCATGTTTTGTATTTCATAGACTTTTGATTTTGAATATCATTTGTTATCTCCATATGTATTATAATACGCAATATATATGCATTAAAGAAGACAATGGTATCACTACAACAAAACTAATGATAAACAAGTAGACCCCAACTTTTCTATCGTTAACACCCTTTATTTATGTAGAAATAATAATCACTTACAATTGAGTTTGTCTCCAAGTAGTCCATACTCTACATATGACCGATGCAAACTATTGCAAATGAGTTGATGTCAAAGGACATAATTAGATAGAATAACCTTGTTAGCAAATACAATCCATTGTGAAATCGAATGTTGACTTAAGTTTTTCATTTAAATTATTTGACCTCTCTCCATCCACTGGTTTTTGTTTTCCCGATCAATAACAACAAAAACACGTGTATGCAACATGTGTAAGCGATGGCCAGGGGACGCTTTCTTCTTCAAGGTACCTTATACCTTTCACCTCTAATGCCCTGGAAATACATGTTTGCTTTAATACAAATTTATGCTTTTGAACAGACCTTTGAATTTGATTACTACTTTTTTAGGTCACCTGAGTAAACTCAGGTGACCTATTGCTATCCGTATTCGTCCGTCGTCGTCCGTCGTCCGTCGTGTGTTAACATTTAAACATTTTCAGCTTCTTCTCTGAAACCACTGAACCAATTTCAACCATATTTGGTATACAACATCTATGGGTGAAGGGGAACAAAAATTGTGAATTTGATGGTCCTGCCCGCCCCCCCCCCCCTGGGGCCTAAGGGGTGGGGCCAAAACCACCAAAATTATTGCAATCTTTAAAAATCCTCTTCTTTACTCCTGGACATCAAGCAGACAAATTATTGGCATGAATGTAATGAGCATTAAGTCCTCTACCAAAATTGTGAAATTCATGGCTCCAGGATCAGGGGTTCTTGTGCTAGGGTGGGGCTATATAGATTATATAGCGAGAATGCATTATTTCTTTGAAAATCTTCTTCTCTGTTCTTGGGTATTAAGTAAACTAACTAAGTACATAGTTATGAAAAAGAGTGCCTCTTCCAAAATTGTGAATTTTATGGCCCCAGGGTCAAGTGTTCTGGTGTTAGGGCGGGGCTCCATTGATTTTATAGTGAAAATGCATTTATTCTTTGAAAATCTTCTTCTCTGCTTCTGGGTATCAAATAAAGTAAGTAGGCACAAAGTTATGATGAGCAAGAGTGCCACTTCCTAAATTGTGAATTTTATGGCCCCAGGGTCAGGGGTTCTGGTGTTAGGGCGGGGCTCTATTGATCATATGGTGAAAATGCATTAATTCTTTGAAAATCTTCTTCTCTGCATTTGGGTATTAAATAAACTAATACAGTATATAGTTATGTTGAGAAAGAGTGCTTTTTCCAAAACTGTGAATTTTATGGCCCCAGGATCAGTACATAGTTATGATGAGCAAGAGTGCCACTTCCTAAATTGTGAATTTTATGGCCCCAAGGCCAGGGGTTCTGGTGTAAGGGCGGGGATCTTCTTATCTGTACTAACTAAGTACATAGTTATGATGAACAAGAGTTTCACTTCCAAAATTGTGATTTTTTTTCCTTTGCTCCTGGGTTTTATGCCAATGATCCAAGTATATATTTATTTATGATGAAGAAAGGTGCATCTAGCAAAATGGTTATTTTTATGCCTCCTGGGGGGGGGGGGGTTACATAGTCTGAAAATAAATTAATGCTTTGAAATCTGCTCTTTAGTATTAATCAACCATTTTAAGATAAAAGTAAAATTTTGAAATATGTGGCCCCAGGGTCAGTGGTTCCTTTGGGGTGAGGTGCACAACTGGTTATAAAGTGGATGTTTTCTCTTTGTTACTCTGATATACCTCTGGGTATTAAGTAAATAGAGTAAGCATGCTAAGTTTATAATTATGATAAGCAATGGTGCCTCTTTCAAAATTGTGAATTGTGAATTTCATGGCCTCTGGGGTAAACACTAACCAATTTTAATTGTTTGAAAGTTGTTACATGATACTCACTTGACCTATAAGGCCCGTGGGCCTCTTGTTCTTCTATTTCATCATGTTCATTGCATACGTTAGTGCAAGTTAAATGCCACTGATTACCATTCTACCATTACCATTAATTGAAGCAATACCGGACCTCTTATTCATCAGAAGTGGATCAGGTTCCATGGAAGAGTAAGCATCCCCTGTCAAATTCAAGGTGTGCTCGTTATCTTTATCGATTGGGGAAGGCGAAAAAAATTTTTTAATGATCACTGAAAAGAATTTCGCTGTCCATTGTACCTTCTCTGTGATGTTTTATATTTTCTTGATTTATCAATATTTTTGCATCTATATAACAGTTTCACTGAACAATCAATGCTTTGACTTGGCTATCTACATTTGGATACCCTAGGTAATGTAATTATATAACGAAAGAGCTCTTTTTAAGAAGCAAGAACTTGTAACCAATCCTTTTGTATAAATTATGCAATAAAATATGTTCTAAACAAAAACAAAAGAACAATTTCTCTTGATCCAGGCATGAACACAACCTGTGCCACAATATGACATCAAGATGTTATTCAAGCTGTTTGTAACAAATATAAGGACTATACCAGTTCTTTGGAATGATGTCTACAATATTAAAAGACTCATAATTGAAGAATATCTTATTTTTATTAATCATATTTCTGCAAGGATTGTATTGTTAGCCACAAATAAAAGTATGTCTTCCATTTGTTTTCGCCAAGATGTTGACTTATGTTATCCGTTATTAATGCATCCTTTGGAACAACATGGAACTTATTCAGAAAGTATTTTTAATGCATTTTGGCATCTGCTTCTCTAATAAATAATGAACCGAATTTTGAATACTAGTATTTTGTAATTGGTTATCTAACTTACTTTAATATCATTCTGATTTTACATGAAATTTATGATGATAACGAACAGTATTCAAGCTCAAAAGTCCATTTGACAATATAAATCAGATGCAGAGCATCAGAGAGGGGATCAGATACCATGGAGTATGCTATCAGTATATTTGCTCATTTTTAGAGGCGGGCGAATGGTGTAGCTGGAATGAATGGTCACAATGTACTGCCACTTGCACGGGACTTAACTCCATGCAGGTCCGCCAGAGGTCGTGTCAGTGCCCTGGGCCACAAGCAGGAGGCAGCGATTGTGATGGTGAGTTATATTTCCTTTAAGTAGTTTATTTCTTATTTATTTTTTATCACATTATACATTTATTGCAATCAATGTATTTTCTAAGAGTAACGTACATTTTTGCTGCTATCGCCTTTGAGATCTTTGAAATCTTATTGCTATCATAATGTATTCATTTCTATACAACACATAGAATTTATTTTTTCAAATAAACTGTTACATGTTGAAAATCAAAATTTCTTTATGACTGAAGCTCTTATGGGACTTCAAAAGAATAATAAAACTGACTTTTCTTTTGAAGATTATCTATACCTAGAGTATATCGGTTACCTTCATGCATATATTTCTGATCTTTTTTTCCTTTTAAGGAAGCAAATATGAAGCTCGAGAGTGTGTGAATGTGAAACCATGTAATCCTTACGGAGAATTCCTAGGTCGACGTAAGTATGTCTCACGATATTAAATTCTAAGGTTCGATATATGATTTAGAATAATCTATTTGCAACTAATGCTTCTATCTAGCTTAAGTCAAGCTAATGAGTCGTAGACTTAAGTTTGTAATTTATACAGAGCACTCAAAAACAAAACAAAAAAGATCGGGCAAATTGAGCAAATTATCTCACAAGACAACAAAAAGATCCGTCAAGTCGACATAATTATCTGACGGGGAGGTGGAGGATATGCCTATAAACATAAAAAAATCGGGCATTCCACAAGAAATATGTTTTTTCTCTCCATTCAGAATTTTGTAACCATGAGCCATCATATTATAAACGATTCGCACTGTACTTGAAATATTTTTCAGGAGGCGAGGAGTCGTACAGTTCTGAAGTGAATAAAACTGAAAATGCTGACCACTCAAAGAAGGCAATGTTATAACTATAATATATTGTATATTAATAGAGAACTTGAAGCCTTTTTACTAATAAGATAAGCATGAAACATGACGTTTTGGTTAATTTGCAACAAATGCTTTTTGCATTGCAATCAATCACTTTATGGTTAATGGAAGATTAGAGGCAATTATCATATGTTTATGGATAATAGTGATTTACAAGAGCATGTTAAATTCTTATTAAACACATAATTACATGAATTGTTCACAATGTATTTTTAGGATATTGACGTCATTGCTTCGTAGTATACAGTTAAGGAAATTGAGGACTGTTTTCCAAGAAAAGGGGATTTGAATCGAAATATAAATATCTGCTAAGATGCGGAGTTGCCGATAGGAAAAAAATATCAGACGATTTTATCAAAGGGAAGGAATCGACAAAGAGAGACTTGAATTCATGCTTTCAAAAATTTTAACACAATAAATTTACAAAACTGATTGTAAAAATAGATCTCTGTGAAGAAACAATCAACGAGTTCAGAGACCCACAATTACTTTATATAAAAACCATGTTAATCTTTGAAAATATTATGTTATTGTAAATGTTGTGTGTTTTTCTATGGTTAATATTATTTCAGAAAAGCTTTTGACATCTATACAGTCTATATATTTAATTAATTTTTTATATATCAACTTGTACACGGAAGCTTTTACTATACCTATCACTAATTTCCTGTAATTATCGTTCAGTTTAACATTTTGAAATATGAATTAGATTATTACAATGATATCATTTTAAATTCACATAGGCCTAGTAAAAATTCGCCAGTAGGAGTCAAACACATAGAAAAGGCTTTTTGATAAATACCTTTCATATCCTTCCAGTCAATGTCGGTATGGTATTACAGATAATAATTATACAGTAGCACTGTGATCTCGTCCTATTTTTTTTTTTCAATAAACACTTAATGTATATAAAAGATTTTAATGTGGCTTTTTGGACATAATTTTGTACAGAATAAACAATACGTTAAATATTCGAGTATTTCTTTTGAACACAAATTACTTTTTCCATTTTGGAGTTTTGTTACATAGCATGACAAAAAGCTAGCTTGGAGAATTCCACTGAATGTGATAGGATGTGTCAAAGTGATGATATTTATGTATTTTATCTTCGACCTTTTGGAATCAAATTCTATGTAAATAGTTAGGTAAAAGGTGAATATGAGGAACAGTGCTTGTTCTAAAAGGATTCCACAAATACAAACATATATATTTGTGAATACATTTTGTCCGCGGATTCCAAGGGTCGGGTCAGGTCCGTAGGAGGAAGCAGCCCCAGTTGACCGACCACATCCGCCGCGAGCCCTTTATATGTATTAATTGATCAAGTTGATCAAGATGAAACAGTTTATAGTAAATAATAAAACAAAAGCGTAACAATTTTTAAAAACATATTTTTATATAACAAACATAATGACGTTTAAAAGAATCAGTTACCATTAAAGTTCTCATTTACAAATTGCACCCAAATTCTACTTAGTTTTAAATTACCTTTATAATTGATGCAATCTGCTTCAAGAAATCAGGGCTATGCTTCTGAGAACTATGGAAGCGTTAAGGTCTCTACATTAATTGTAGTATAATATTGTACATTGTCTTACTTTTTATTGTCTTATCAACATATAATCTGTTATGACTTCTTATAAATTAATAATGACTGACGTTTTTTTCATTATAATTGTTAGTCCATTACTTATATACTGAATTGACGACGGTTTTTCCATTATATTCCGATTATGACAAGGAGCACACGGCGGGTGTGACGGGTTGGCAGGGGATGCTCACTTCTACATGGCACCTGATCCAACCTCTTATATTTTGGAGGTCCGTGTTTGCTCTGCTCCAATTTTGTATAGTTTTATGGGCTCTTGATCTTAAATACTCTTTGTTTTCTCCATATGTTTTATTTCAGATAAAAAAGTTTTATTGTATCAGGGCAGTTTCAAAAAATTCAAATCGTATTTTCTGCAAGATGGAATGTATTGCGAAAATTTATTTCGATAAAAAAATTATCGATATGACAATAATGATTTAAGCACGAGAGTTAAAGTTATCTGAGTAGTTAGCCCGACACACATCATAATATTTTATGCATCATAGTTAAAACACAGAAGTCTGAAGCTTTTAAGTAAAAGGTAGGAATTTTTTTTCCGGATTTTTTTTACTATAAAAACTTCGGACTCCTGTAGATTAATTGAAATAGATATTCAACATATACATACGTACATGAAAAAAGTTTGAAAAAATATTTTATATATCCAACTTCGTGGGCGCGGAAATTCGAATGAATTGACGGCACATACACGAAGACACGGTTATCCTGAGTAAGGTATCATTATATTTGTTGTATGGAGGGGGTTAAAGAAGCAGGGGGTAGAGGGAAGTATATCAGTTAGATTTTCCTAATTGAAGCAAATATCTGTTCTAATGAAATAAGTATGAAATTTATTTGTATATGCAAATCTAGTAATAACTTAATATTTTTTTCCAATATTTTTAAAATAAAAATCACCAAACTCTCTTTGAAGTAAAAAATATGTGCTAGCAAAGTATGCATAATAAATATTGCTGCAACTAAATTATTCAAGAACAGTTGGCCCCTCCCCCTTTCCCATTTTTTCAATGTTTGGTTTAGAAATACACATAGTACTAGTCCTTCGTGTTGATGGAATGAAAATAGAAAGTAACATTACCATGATAGTGACTCTTGCTATATACTCTGTGAATTTTTGATGTTTTACCATTTTATGTTATACACAGAATCAACCATATGAACGCGAACTTCCACAGTCTAAAAATAAGCCATCAGTACATCAGATCTAACTTCTTATTACTTAAAATAAATGTAAAATAGTTGTGTTTCATTTCAGCCATGTATAAGCTTAGTAAAAGAGTTAAAATGGGGAAAGTGTGGGGCCAGCAAAATAAAAAAAATCACACAAAAAAAGTTTTACATGAAATTATTCAACTTCAATTAAAAATATTCACAAATTATGTGTTTTATTTTCATATATTTGCATTTGCAAATGTTTTCCTTTATATAACACTACTGAAAGCAAGCGTTTTTATAACTATATAAATACAGGTACGGGGTCAAAAGGTCATAGATGTGCGTATGGATAAACGTTCGACGTCATTTCTCAGTGACGTCATAAAGGGTTGACGCGCTTTCAGTGGATTACATACATGCCGTTGGGTTTGATAAAAAATGCATTTCACACGTTAAAAGTCACAATCAGGAAAATTTTTAGTATGAATAAGTCACAAATGTAAATATAAGTAATAAGGAATCATTTTTTGAGTTTTATCGGGATGTAAAACGGGTTGGCACATGATTAAATCTTCCATAAAGCCCTTCGGGCTTTATGGGATTTGATCACGCGACCAACCCGTTTTACATCCCAATAAAACTCAAAAAATGATACCTTATTTCTTAAAAATATTTTTTATCTAAAATATTTTAATATCTATACAGCTTTTCTTTACATATTTTATTAGATATTCATGTGATGCATTCATTTACAGCAAAATTTTCACAAGAAAGCATATCATTTTGATGTAAATAATTTTTTTCATTTTCTTTGAAAAAATACAAAAAAATTCATATGAAATAATAAAGAGCTAATGTCGGCCTTTCAATGCTGAAACCCTTGTTTACAAAGGATGACTCAAAGATCTATAAAATAAAAAGTTGGTGTGGCATTCCTCCTTAATTGAAATAGATATTCAACATATACATACGTACATGAAAAAAGTTTGAAAAAATATTATCCAACTTCGTGGGCGCGGAAATTCTAATGAATTAACGGCACAAACACGAAGACACGGTTATCCTGAGTAAGGTATCATTATATTTGTTGTATGGAGGGGGTTAAAGAAGCAGGGGTAGAGGGGAGTATATCAGTTAGATTGTCCTAATTGAAGCAAATATCTGTTCTAATGAAATAAGTATGAAATTTATTTGTATATGCAAATCTAGTAATAACTTAATATTTTCCAATATTTTTAAAATAAAAATCACCAAACTCTCTTTGAAGTAAAAAATATGTGCTAGCAAAGTATGCATAATAAATATTGCTGCAACCAAATTATTCAAGAACAGTTGGCCCCTCCCTCTTTCCCATTTTTTCAATGTTTGGTTTAGAAATACACATAGTACTAGTCCTTTGTGTTGATGGAATGAAAATAGAAAGTAACATTATCATGATAGTGACTCTTGCTATATACTCTGTAAATTTTTGATGTTTTACCATTTTATGTTATACACAGAATCAACCATATGAACGCGAACTTCCACAGTCTAAAAATAAGCCATCAGTACATCAGATCTAACTTCTTATTACTTAAAATAAATGTAGAATAGTTGTGTTTCATTTCAGCCATGTATAAGCTTAGTAAAAGAGTTAAAATGGGGAAAGTGTGGGGCCAGCAAAATAAAAAAAATAACACAAAAAAAGTTTTACATGAAATTATTCAACTTCAATTATTCTTCTTCATTTTGGGAATTTCTTAACGGATCTCTACTATACTCAGAATTGTTTTAAAAAGCTGGATGAGGGGCATAAAGATACTCTTGCATCTACCCCTCTTCGTAAGTTGTGATAAATACAATAGCTTCCTATGATTCTGCTTAGGATCTAACTGTTGATGTCTGTCCATCTCGCTTTTTCAATTTTTTTTTATTTTTATAAGCAGATAATCGTTCACGATAGTGTGCAAAAGCTATTCAAATCCCGAGTGAAGTGAAGATTCATTAGAATTGCCAAGAAAAATTACTAGCAATTCAATAACAATATTTTCTCAATCTCTCGGAAATATTCAATTTATTTATAATTATTGATTTAACTGTATATTTATTTTTTCATATTGACAACATTATATCGATTAAAAATCTTGCTTTGAACGATATCTTGGTATCAATTTAAGCTTAAAGTCGAAAATCTTAGAACAATATAATCAATAAAAAGAATTTGCCTTAAATTATGTGCTAATAAGACAATAAACAAGTAATTACAACAAGTGTAAAGACATTCACGCTCCAGAAAGAACGTAACTAAAAAAATAACATTTTTCTTCTACTATTAATCTCGTTCAGTATATCGAAGTTCGGTTAAATAAGGTAACACTTACTTATTTGCCTGATATTAATGGTTCTAATGACTCTTTGGGAAAAACTATTCTTCCAGTTTAATTTACATATAAGTGATAAATTTTTCATACGAGATGTGTTTCATTATTGAAAAATCAATAAGAATGAAAATGAATTTCGCATATATGTAATGCATTATTTAGTTTGCCCTTTGAAAGAAGCCTTGATATATGCAGTTGAATACTTTTTTCGAACGATACTGAAATTTTATTATTAAAATAGATGAAAATTCTTAATTATGTATCAGGCAATTTCTGCAGATAATATTCTGTAAATTTGGGCATTGAGATATACAAGAGTCAGTGTATGTTACAAGTCAATATTATAAATAAATGGAAAATAAAAGTAAATTTACCAGCAAAGAAGGTTTAACACATATACTGAAAGGAAAAAGAAACGCAGGGTAAACTTTTGAGTTGAATTCAATTTGTTTTTCTAAAAATATTTTATACTTTTCCTTTCTAACTTTTAAAATCATCTTTCAAAAAGATATAACCAAATTCCTCTTTGATTTTGTCTAATAATCAGATTTATCCCTAAAAGATAAATAAAGTTATTGAGAATGACGTATATATTGCTTTCTATTGTGAAATTATAAATAGAGCTCTACTAAGTGTAACCTGTTTTCCGGAATTATACGGTTTTATCATTATGATTCTACGATTAATAATACATAAGTACTCATGAGCATGCGCCACGTCTTTTCAACTTCCATCTTGTTTTTGAGCAGACGGAAAAATCAGCACAGGCGTTGTTATGATTTCAACTTGAAGGGTTCATGTCTTAAGAAAGATTGTAGATATTTACACTCTTGTCTAAAGTGCGGACAAAACCACCCCTCTATCAAATGTTACAGTAATCAAACCAGCCATAATACACCAAAAGGGGCTTCGCACATGGTCGGTCGTCAAAACATTAATCCTAATGTGACCCAATCTAGATT
>PRKT01000039.1:1199327-1262934 GCA_003671525.1 Saccostrea glomerata | reverse complement strand
GATACTTAAAAATTCTAAAGAACTTTTGGACAATTTGAAATCACAAGACTTTACAAAAATCAACAGCTTAAAAACTTACGACTCTTCAACTTTATACACAACAATTCCCCGCGACAAATTAAAATCCAGGCTTTTTGATTTCATTGACAGCTGCTTCTTCAATAAAAATGGAACTCGTAAATTTACTTACCTCGTCATTGGTCATTTGCAAAATTATTTTGTTAAAACAGATTCTGATTGCACACATAAGTACTCTGAAGTTGACATCAAGAAGATGCTTGAGTTTCTGATTGACAATATCTATGTTTTTTTTGGAGACCAGGTATTCCAACAATCTATTGGAATTCCCATAGGTACAATTTGCACTCCGTTATTAGCAGACTTATTTTTATATTCATATGAAGCAGAATTTATGCAAAATCTTATGCGTGAAAAGAAGAAAACACTTGCTGTGGCCTTCAACTCGACATTTAGATATATCGACGACGTATTGTCAATTAATATTGATAATTTCCATTCCTACGTCAATACGATATATCCTGGTGAGCTTGAGATAAAAGATACCACAGAGTCTGACACTTCTGCTTCATATTTGGATATTTTACTTGAAAAAGAACACTAATGGTAATCTAACAACCAAGCTATATGATAAACGTGATGACTTTAACTTTTCTATCGTCAGCTTCCCTTACTTATGCAGCAATATACCTTCTTCACCTGCATACGGAGTATATATATCTCAGTTGATTCGATACGCAAGAGTATGCTCTACGTATGAACAATTTCTTAAACGAGGTAAATTATTGACAAGCAAGTTGATGAAACAAGAATATCAGCAGTCTCGTTTAAAGTCATCATTTCGTAAGTTCTATGATAGATACAAAGACCTTGTCAGCAAATACAATTTATCATTGAGTCAAATGCTGACTGACGTTTTTCATACCAATTGTTAGTCCATTATTTATACACTGAATTGACGACGGTTTTTTTTCCGTTATTTCCTGATCATGACAACGAGCACACGGCGGGTGTGACCGGTTGGCAGGGGATGCTAACTCCTCCATGGCACCTGATCCCACCTCTGATGTCTCGGAGGTCCGCGTTTGCTCTGCTCTGATTTTGTATATTGTTTAATGGACTTTGAGATTGAATACTGTTCGTTATCTCCATATCCTTCTCTATATACTAATTTAATAGAAAGGCATTTCTTAGATCTGTACATTCAACTTTTAAAAGTATATGCAAATGAATTCCAAACTCCGTTTTATTTTTGTATGTCAAACTTTAAGCTCTATGTTATCTCTTTAAAAAATGCAATCAAAGTGATTAATTACTCGCAGGAAATCGTTTTATTTTAATTATAATATCTTTTTCCCCAAACTGTACCCTCACATAAACTAAGTTGATTTCCACCGTTACCATGCATCATCTTATCCCCGACAATCCTAACTGTTACAAACTGGCCGACAAGACAGGAGGAACACTGGATCTTGTAAGTCTGACCAAGTTCTGCTGTCTCGTTAAACATGCCACAGGTTGTCATGTTCTCCCAAATATCCACGTGACCTACACGAACTTCCACGTCATGGAAACATCCAGCTAAATCAAACAAAATATTATTTTGTATGTTGTATTTTAACATCATTATTACTGTTCTATCTATAGCCTATGGACAATTGAAGAAAAGATCTGCAAATAAAGGAAAAATAAAAATACCCTTAATATTTTTTTTCTCTAGAAATCTTTCATGAGCACTTTACTAGTATCCCCCGAAAAATAAACGTTTAATATTTACGAGTAAAAAATCGACAAATCTGGAAATTTTCAGGTCGATTTACTTTCCAGGAACGTAGCAAGAGGGGGGGTGGGGCTTTCCCTTCCCCTATTTTTTCCCAACATTACTTATACTATAGGAAATGATCATTGAAAGGCTGTTTGGCCCCCCAACCTTTTATGATATAAAGAAAATGTAGTATTGTAGGTCAAAGAAATTGGTACTGAAAGAAGTTGGCATTGTAAAAAGTCCCCTCCCCGAAAATAGGATTTTCGAATTTGGGCAACTTTTCTTTTATTTCTTTTTTCTTTTTGATTGTCAACTTTTTCAGGAAAGTAAATTTTTTCCTCTGGCTGCCCCCCTCCCTCCTCACTCCTTAAAAACGATGCTACGTGGCTGCTTTCCTCCCAATTTTTTGCCAAAATTTGATAATAATATTAATTATAACTTATTGAATGAATGAATTATTTCAGTGACAAGAGAAAAATTAAGCAATAATAAAACATAAAGGAATGTTAAAAAAAAGTTCACTACTTTTCCGGTAAATTGTATTTCTTATTAGAATATATGGGATATAATGCTCTTTCTTATTAAAATTGTTTAAAATATTACCAAAAATAAATCTTATATTTTACTTAAACTTTTTCACCAATTAATGTAAACTGGACAGTCGATTTGATGACATGCATTATAACTCAAACTGTGAAAACTACAGACGCAAGCCGTAATAAGAGAGAAAAAACAAATCAACAAAAACAAATACTTTGACATTTACGAGGGCTGTGCGATAAAAACGTACACAGGGTTTTTTCCGAAAAATTATAAAAGCACTAAGTTGAAATTATCGAAAAATCGAAAATGTTTATTTATCATTATTTAAGTGCATTTTGATTCTTAGAAAATAAGGATTTTTAATGCTTTTAAAAATGTGCATAGGTTATGTCCTTCGGCGCACGACCAAAAAAACTAGCAGACCAGCTTATGAAAATTTCTTCAGATGTGTCTTTATAACTTGTATGTACTTAGATCTTTTAAAGGTATCTCCCAACCCCTCCGTTTTTGTCCCAAAACAAATGTACATTTTTATTTTCAAAGGGCTTAAATAAATTTTTTTTCAATGTGTACAGGCATTTACATACATTCACACTGTACAAGGTTTATAAATTCATTTAGTTCATTAAAAAAATCATTGATTTACAACAAATATTTGATTCATTTACACAAAAAGTCATTCTTAGTTGTTTTCATGACACTTATTCTTCTTAAAATCATCCGAGGTATGACATAAGACATGTCCGCAGTCGTCTTAAAGTTGGGACTAAGAATAGAAGGTCTCCTAAGATAGGATAGCTTCGATGGCCTCACTTAAAACTAAAATATGTCTTAAGTTTGTCTTAATATGTCTTAGTCCTAAAATAGCTCTCAGGGTTTCATTAGAGAATTCACGAGTAAAATTTCGGCGTACAACTAAGATAAGATTGGGATAAACATAATCCTATTTTTAATCCACTCTCTATTGTGCCGTCTTTTGGAAAAAATTCAAGGTATTTGCCTAATTTTTGTCAGAGTTCCGAGCATTCGAAATATTAGAATGGTAATCACAGCACGAGAAAAATGGCGACGTTTGATGATGTAACGGCGCACCTACGACTATTTCAATTGTAGTAATAACGCCCTAACAGACTATTAATAAATACAGAAAAACTAGAGATCTTAAGTATACAAGTGAAATGGGGGTTTCATGAGCGAAATCTTTTTGATCGAGTCCCTAGGTAGAACAAAACCCACGGACAAACAGTTATGGTGATCAATGGCAAAAAACGATGTTGCTGTAGACTGTCGAAAATAACTTACTTATTTGAATGGTAGTGAGAATACCGTCCATAACTTTCAAATAAATCTTCAGAAGGTCCCATGTCTGTGCAAGATTGGTTCCTCGGCTGTTTATTGAGAACTAAAATAAAACTTAAGTATGTGAATCAATTCCTTCTTCCTATTAAACTTTTTTAAGCAAAGAGGAAACGTGACGCAGATTTAGATACTTATCATTTGTGCACCGTAACGAAGCACAACACATAACGAAAAATATCATAATTTGTTCATTTATGCATATGATTTTTTTTGTTTGAAACGCGTCATTAGATTGGATAAAAAATCAATCTAAATTGTAAAACCTGGATTGCTAACTTCACAATGGCTTACGTCACAAACGTATCAATCCGTTTGACCTTATTTTTAAATATGAACAATTTAAAGACGTTTTCAGGGTCGTTTTCTATACTTAATGAATGAAAATTAAATTTTAAGAAACGAATTGCTATTTGCAACTTGAATTGTAATGATATAACCTGGGTGGTTGGAGCAAGATACGCTTCGCGGTCTATTAAGCGTAAAATGTCCCAACCAAAGCTATACAGTATAACTTTGGTTGCTATTTCATTCATTCCTTAAATATCTATTTGAAATTTGCAATGCATATTGATGAAAAATGTTCTAAAAAGTAGTGAATTTTTCAGAACATAGTGATGATGTTTTCACTCTAGACAAATTGTCCACGATTTTACCGGACGACACTCGTATTTCTTGTTCATAAATAATAATTCTTTTTGAAAACCTTGCTTTATCATAATCTAATATTTAGAAATGTAAGGAAATCCTTCTCTTATAGGGGCCTGTACACAGTTTCAATGTTGACAATTTTAATTTTCTTTTTTATTGACAAACCACAAGTTTAGAAATTTGAACTTACATGAGTATTCTAAATTCAATTAGAACGTCATTCTTTATATTAATATCACCAAAATCTATAGAAAAATACCATGATAATCTCCTCGTGTTAATAGAAGTATATGATCAATATAGAAAAGGTTCTGCAGATCAATCCTGAGGTAGGGATGTGGCTCAATTCCATCAGAATGTGCACAGTACCGGTACCCTTCTCCTGGGACAATCCCACGCCCATCGACTGCGTAAAAGGCCTCCGAATAACCATCCCACACAGATGAAAAATTCACTGGTTTTCCTAGGGCTACATTTCTATATTGCTCTATTTCAATGATAAATGTATTTTAAGATCACAAAAAGCAAAACTCAGTTATAACAATGTCACTGGGACCTATGAAATTACTTCCTTATATCCGTAATTCGTCATAACCGTAGAAGAAATTCATTAAATTTACAAAGCTTGGATCCAAAATGACTTCACTATATCCAAAAATTTGCAATATCCGTGTTCGTACTAAACGAGTATTCTTTTAATTATTAATTGATATTTTTGAAAGCAAATGTTCAAAAGAAAGCAAAGAAAGCATAGGCTTTAAATACATATACCTTTTGATACACATCTATACTCTCCAGAGGATAAGTGAACACGTTCAATGTTTTCTTCACAAACACTCAACTAAAAAGAGCAGTGAAATATGTGTAAGAAAGTCTTGTCAAAAATGTTGTCATTCAAGTAAAGGTTTCTCAAAAATAGCTCCTTCACATTTTATTAATAAAAATGAATTCAATTATTTTAAATTTAGGTACTGATTTCAAAGTTACTAATTTTCTAATCAAATTGTATTTTGTAGATTTTGAAAGATTGAATTTTAAACATAAAGGTCTTGAAATTATGTACATCATTATCAATAATTTGGTATGGTGCAGATATTTATTGAATTTGAAATATTGTTTAACATTCCAGTTTGTTTTCTCTGTGATAACTCTTTGAAAGTTAGGTGAGTTGATTTCTTGGTAATTCTAAAGGAATGTTACTTTCGCCAAGCGAAAAGACATGAGCTAAGGAGGCCAAATGTAGTTGTAAATTAAATTGTCTTTGTCTTTGAATTTGACAATTAAAATTTACATGCGAGTTTTCGTGTAATTCATAAATCTATTAGACAACATTTAAAAGTCTAAATTAATTTCGTTTGTCAGGAATATTTGAAAAATTGGATAACTTATGCTTAACGGATTTTCAACTATCGTTATTGACTAGACAGTGATTCCTTAATTGTCTTCAAAATAACATTAATAGACATTGCTGTAATGAATATAAAGTAAAACGTTATAAAAAAAAGTTATCAAAAATACATTTACAGCACACGGCGTATGTGACCAGTTGGCAGGGGATACTCACTCCTTAATGGCACCTGATCCCACCTCTGATGTTTTGGAGGTCCGTTTTTGCTCTGCTCTTATTTTGTATTATTTTATGGATTTTTAAACTTGAATACCTTTCGTTATCTCCAAATATATTTACATTTTCATTACACCTGATAATCAAATCAGTATCTGTATTTGTTAGTAAGTAATCTAAGCAATATATTGGTGCAAGTACGATTTTCCGTGAGTAATTCTCCACCTCATACAACGTGTATTTCTTTCGGAAAACTTTGTAACTTTAGATCTTTTTAACTTCAATAAAAGAAATATAATTTGTTCTTCATCAGTAATGAAGCATATCAATTCTGCTTTGCAAAATGTTTACCAATATAATCTTTATCTGATGTTAGATTTAATATTACGTCCGCTGCTATTCTATAAAAAATAAACGTAGATCAGACTAGGCATTTTTTCGTATGTTTTTACATTGATGCATGTTATTTTAAAAACAAATAGTTTATCCTGAAAAACACTAGCTTTAATAGGTTTTCAAGCTGTTTACAACTGAATTGAAAGATATGAAATCTAATCTTTAGTACCTTGACTCCTTTTTGACATTTCGTCACATTTCTAAGCTGCGTAAGTAAAGTCTCTTTACCATTGTCACTATATTTCAGCATCTTACATCGAAGTTGATTCTTGTTGTACTCCACGGTGAGACAAAGATTGTTATCATGACATGTCTTGACACACATTTTGTAACCTATGCTATCTATAACTTTGATCACACTGTCTTCCTCGCAAGAGAGAAATAAAATCAAATTCATCAAAAGAACACTTTCCTTGACGTAAAATTTCATGATACAAAAGTATTTTTTGAGATAAAAGCAAAGTAGAAGATTCTGAAATGATTATAATTGCACTCTTCTGCGAAACTCCAGAATAATTATCAATACCAAGGTGCATTAGGCGATTGAATTTTAGAGTTTACTTTTATGCATAACCAATTTTGAAGACAAAATAAACATGTAACATACAAGCTGGGTGACCGAGTTATGTTTTTCGAAGGGGGAGGGGATTAACCCCCTTCAAAAGAAAACTTTGGGGGTTGTGATTCCAACTCCAACTTCTCGGTAACATTACCCTGAATGCTGAAATTTGTCGGCGTCAACTGTACAGCGACAAAAGGTTCAGCAACTTCAAAATAGCAATTTATATTTTGTCAAAATTGCTGTGTACTACGGCCTATATTATAGATGAGGACATATATAGGCTTGATGATCAGGGCAAAATATACCAAACAAATAATGCTAGCCAAAAATAACAAAAATGAAAAAAAACAATTATTTATTCAGTGTAACCTGCCTATTAACGATACATCACGTCTTTTTTAATAAATAGATTCTAAAGTTTGAGAATAAGCCTTAGGGTAAAAATGAAGTTTTATCTATTTAAATTTAAGGAAATTTAATTGTTTTGACAGCCATGAAACGAAATAGTTTTCATATCTTAACTTTCTTTTTAAACCCTAGTGGTTTTCCGATGGAATTTACTCGCTACCTTCACGCAAAATTGAAAACAAGTGGACTTTCCAACGTATATTTATATGTTCCCTATAAATCCGCCCATTGTTTGCAGTCCATTGTCCTTAACACGATGTCAGGTGTCTGAGATTCATAGCAAGGTAGGTAATCCGTGCTTCCTGCTATGACGATACTGAAATAATTCTAACAGATCTAGATGATTCTAATATTGATTTGATGAAGAACCGCCCCTTCCACACACACACACACAGAGTAAACATCTTGCTCTAGAGGAGATTGGACTTTCATAGATATTAACTGTACCTACCTGAGTTACTATTAGTAATTATTACTCTTTCAAGTAACAGTTTTATATGACTATATTAGATCACATATGTGAAAACCAATGTGCCCTTATTGCTATCTCTGACCACTACCCTGTATGTTTGAAACGGAAAACTGACTGCACACATCGGAAAACATACTGAAATCAAATACTGAGATTTCAAACAATTCAATTAAAAAAGTTCCCATGAGAATGCAAATTTTATCACTCTTTTCAATTTAAAAGAACCAAATGAAATGTTGAGTAAAGTTTATGAATTATTTAATGATATTCTGAACAAGCATGCCAACGTAAAAACTAAAAGAGTCAAGACTGAAATTTTGTTTAAATGACTAACACAGGAAATAAATGATGCTAGACATTTATGTGATACATACCATCTACATAGGAATTAAGAAAATTACAAATTTTGGAAAAATAAAGTCATATAATTTATAGATCAAGCTAAATCAAGTATTACAGATGAGCAACTGAAAAAAGCTTAAGTCCTTAAGAAATGTGGAGTTATTTAAACCATTTGTCATCCAATTCCAAAAATTGTACACCTACTCGTATTGCAGAAAATGGCATCATTTTGAAAATTGGTGATAGATTGTTGATATATTTAACAAATACTTTACGGAAATATCCTATACCTTATTAGCAAATAAGTCAGTACAAATATGTAATTCAGACTTATTAAATCAATTGACAGAAACTAAACGCGTCTCCATATCACTATGAGTGACAAAGATACTAGAGGGACGTTAAACAATATACAATAAATCAATCATACAGAAACTTAACAAGGGAAAGAATTTTATTTAGTTTAAATCAAATAAGGTACTCTGATCCTCAGGTTCTGAAAATCAGGCATTGACTGACTGAAAATGCTAATAAAAATGTCTCTGAATTTCAAATAATGCGCTGCCACCCACGATATTTCTTCAAACTTCATCTCTATAGTTTATCTTATTATTTCGATAGAATAAAGCGACTATAATTTGGCAGTTTTTTGTCATGGTTTTACTTTCAAATGAATTGAGAAATACATAGTCATACAATGAATATATAAAATGATCAATAACTGTTGAATAATTCAATTTATCCCATGTTTACCCCTTTATCTCGTGGATATGACTCATTGGATAAATTTTTCATATCCCACACTTTAGTGCAGTTATGACGTCACAATGAAACGGAAAACTGACTGCACACATCGGAAAACATACTGAAATCAAATACTGAGATTTCAAACAATTCAATTAAAAAAGTTCCCATGAGATTGCAAATTTTATCACTCTTTTCAATTTAAAAGAACCAAATGAAATGTTGAATAAAGTTTATGAATTATTTAATGATATTCTGAACAAGCATGCCAACTTAAAAACTAAAAGAGTCAAGACTGAAATTTTGTTTAAATGACTAACACAGGAAATAAATGATGCTAGACATTTATGTGATACATACCATCTACATAGGAATTAAGAAAATTACAAATTTTGGAAAAATAAAGTCATATAATTTATAGATCAAGCTAAATCAAGTATTACAGATGAGCAACTGAAAAAAGCTTAAGTCCTTAAGAAATGTGGAGTTATTTAAACCATTTGTCATCCAATTCCAAAAATTGTACACCTACTCGTATTGCAGAAAATGGCATCATTTTGAAAATTGGTGATAGATTGTTGATATATTTAACAAATACTTTACGGAAATATCCTATACCTTATTAGCAAATATGTCAGTACAAATATGTAATTCAGACTTATTAAATCAATTGACAGAAACTAAACGCGTCTCCATATCACTATGAGTGACAAAGATACTAGAGGGACGTTAAACAATATACAATAAATCAATCATACAGAAACTTAACAAGGGAAAGAATTTTATTTAGTTTAAATCAAATAAGGTACTCTGATCCTCAGGTTCTGAAAATCAGGCATTGACTGACTGAAAATGCTAATAAAAATGTCTCTGAATTTCAAATAATGCGCTGCCACCCACGATATTTCTTCAAACTTCAGCTCTATAGTTTATCTTATTATTTCGATAGAATAAAGCGACTATAATTTGGCAGTTTTTTGTCATGGTTTTACTTTCAAATGAATTGAGAAATACATAGTCATACAATGAATATATAAAATGATCAATAACTGTTGAATAATTCAATAGATCAAGGATCAGAAAATGAAAGTATGACACGTGACTTAGTGTCGCTCAGTTTGTATCAGGACTTTACTATTACAATGAAGGTAGGAGTAAAGTCGTACCCAAACTGAAATATTTGAAAATTTTATTGGTAAACTCAGATGCTTTCATTTTATCATTTTATCAATGACAGTTATTTCATTTCTTTGCTCTTCTGTTTGAAAGTATTTTGGTTTCACTTTTTTCCAAAATTTGTTCTGAATCTTGGATTGTACGAAATATTTTCTAAGTCACGTGCCATACTTTCGTTTTCTGCAGAAGCCGAGGACTTGTCGATTTTGGATGTTTACGTGATAAATTTACCAAGACTGTAAATGCAAAACAAAGAAAAATTAAAACTGCAAGTAAGAACTGCAAGAAAAAAATATTAATTAAGGGATATGAACTGGCTCGAATGTCTAGTATAACTATTAAAGCGAAAAAATAGCTGATGAAGCGAGGTGATATTCAGAATGGCGTCTTACTGTGCAAAACACTTAAATGGTAGGGCGCCTAGTTATCTAAGGAATTTATTTCGATTTATAATTATGTTTTGCGGTTTAAAACCAACTATGACCCTATCAAATCAATTTTTTTTTTTTAAATTTCTTTATCATTGAGTTCATTTATGGAAAAAAATTACCTTTGTATATAATTTTTTTAACAATTGTATACACATTTCATAACAATGGAATAAAAACTATTATTACTAGCCACAACACTGTTTAAATAGCATAATTCCATATCCTAACTTATTTTATGTACTTGTCTTTTTATGTAATATTGTATTATTCATGATAGTACAATGTTTTATTAGCTCTACTGGTCAGAGACCAAAAGAGCTAATGTTATAGCAAATGTCTATATCTTACAGCCATTCATGGAAATGAAACTGTCATTCAAATTGATAACTACAAGCCTAAATTGTCTGTCCAACAAGATGTCAATACCTAAGAGGCATTCATCTTCTATTCCTGCAACGATTATCTCCCTTTGAAATTCAAATTTCATAACTGCACTTCAAATTCAGACTTCCCTAAGACCTTAAGAGGATCTTTATTGACCGCTGCAAGGCTTAAAGTTTCTTTAGCTCTGGTCTTCTGTTCCCGGGGAGTCTCCAAAATATTTCGTCGGATAATATAGTTCTTGCAGCCCCTGTGTGCCGTGAACTCTACCTTTATCCCCTGAATTGTTCACTGAACATAAATTCCATCTGCCTTGAGGAGCTGTCTCCTAATGTACTCCCTCTGAGTACACAGTTTCTCTTCCCTTGAAACGTCCATGACGTAAGGCTGAAATTTCCCCTGGTGTTCAATTTTTCCCTTTCATCTAAATTTCCACTTAAAATAGGTTCACTTAAAATTTCACAGTCATTTTGGCCTTTGTTACTTCGGGTCTTCTCTTGGCCACTGGAGCTGACCCCTTCTAGTTTAAAAACTTGTCCTTATTGTCTCCGCAGTCCTTATCCAAGTCTACATTCCAACTTGATTGTTGACTTGGTTGAAATTCTGGTGCATCAGGTGACATGGTACCTGTAGCTTGGCTTTGGTTTGTCTGTTTATCTATACTTGGTAGAGATGATGAGATGGTATTCTCAGGAGATATCCTGTACTGTGATCTCTCTGTCCTGTGAAAATTTCTTTTCGGACACTCTCGGGCAAAATGTCCGGGCATGTTGCAAATAAAGCAATTCCCCTTTCTCCTCTTCATGGAATTTGCATTTCCCTTCCCAGCATAGCGATTGTCTCCCTTTCCATAAGTCTTAGCCTGTCTAATAGGGCGTCTCTCTTCGTTGGTTGTTAAATTAGATGTCACTGACATATAAGCAGCTACCTGCTGTACTGCCTCTTCAATTGTTGATGGTACTTTGTGTAATTCGATGTATTGCCTTGCCTTAGAATCCCATAATCCTTGCAAAATTTTTTACATTAAGTCTTCCTGTCTGTGTTGGCATCTCTACTAGGGTGAGCCCAGTCATAAAGACGTTTAATGTCAGCAACATACTCTTTAAGACTTTCATCTTTTCCTTGCCTTTTGTTGTTGAATTGAGTTTTGTAGACTCTGTTATTTTCCAGTGTTCCAAATCTTGATCCTATTTCTGCAACTAAGGTCTCATAGTTCCCTGTAGTCTCCTCCTTCGGCTGACCAAAAACAAAATCGGCTGCATTTCCCTGTATTCTCGGTAATATCTGTTGTAACTTCTCTTTAGCAGTCAAGCATCAATTTGATGTCAACTTCAGAGTACTTGTGTGTGCAATCAGAATGTGTTTTAACAAAATAATTTTGCAAATGACCAATGACCAGGTACTGTAGACGTACTTTATTCCACGAGGTCATAATTCCGACGAATCTCAATTTCTGTTTAATCCGCGGGTTGAAAATTATGCGGATTTCTCAAACTGTTACTATTTGCGAAACACTTATATTTTGTACGCTTGGACAATTTTACGCAGAAAATCTGTGACCGCGTACATAGCGTAAATTAATACCTCGCGGAAAAGTACTTCTACAGTAAGTAAATTTACGAGTTCCATTTTTATTGAAAAAGCAGCTGTCAACAAAGAATTAAATGTACAAATATTTTTAAACCATGCTTTCACTGAAATAGTTTTTCTTTTCACCTTAATATTTTCATTTAACTGTAGAACATTTTTGCACATTTGGCAAGGTTTTCTTTTACATAACATGTGCAAAGCTGTTCCTTTGGCTTAACAACACAAATCAAAAACTGAATTTTTACATTTTGTAACCCTCAGTAGAGCATTATATGGAGAAATCAATATTTGACCCCATAGTGAAAATTTTAGGAATCTCAGACACCTATTAACTTACAACGGACTACGGACTTATCACTCCATGGAATGTGTCAAAAGAGTAATTCATTTGTTACGTATATGTTTCATTGAACTTGATAATAACATTTCGATTTCATTTGCACGAATTCTTTTTGGAATACAACTTATTTTAATCTATGTAATACGAATTAAGATTGAGACTTAGGGACAGTGTACGCTATATAAACAGCGTATAACATAGGTTTAGATAAGTTTCATTTGTAATGATTTATTTTCAGTGTAGATAATTAGATAATTTCCCTCCAAAATGCTTTCAAATTGGCAATAATTAGAAATGAAGTAACGCGCTTGTGACGTAGACAACATGTTATATAATATGAAATGTTTATTCAATCGAATGACTTAGATTTTAACAGCATATACATTGTATGGAATTAGAGGGGCTGCCCTTCCTGTTCCATTCACTTTTTTCTACGAATACATGTACTTTATTAGCTCATCTTTTACTTGTTTCATTTAATTAAATAATAACACTAAATAATAGCTTTTCAAAAGGTTTTCCTCACTAGGCAATCAATATTTTAAGAACATACGACATGTATCTGTATGATGTCTTTCCATTTTTGTTGGAGGGGGTTATATTTTTCAACCTTACAAACTGAATTTTTTATACAAAACATCAAGATTTTTGTCTTAACTTTTTTCTTACGCATCAAAAGAATGGAAATTTACTCGGGAACATTTCGGTAGATATGGGAATACAAGATTCAAAATGCATTGGAGATAAGAAATGCTGCAAGACAGTTAAAAATAGAAAATAGAATTACTTTTAAAATACCAATTTAAGCGGGAAAAAAATGAAAATCTGAATTTAGATTGAATTTTAGAGTTTACTTTTATGCATAACCAATTTTGAATGATCTTATGAATATAATTGTATTATCCTGGATTGATATCAGTATTGTAATACGCTAGATGTGTTGTAAATATCGTTTCTAACTCTGTAACTTTATTTATAGATACCGCCATCATGATGATTATTTTGTGGAATATCACGCCCGATTCTAATTGTAATTTCTCTGTGCTAAGCATTTGTATCGAAATCTAATACTTAGGGGATATTGTCATATTGTACAAATGTTTGACATTATGATTTTTATGTTGATTATTAATTGTTTTAGTTAAACAGTATTTGACAATGGGTATTGCCTGTGACTGCCGGTGGTACCGGAGATCTGCTGGTGTCAAGACGGACGTATGCTATACAACATTCGTTAAAAGCAAACAAATATTTTTATAACTATGTACTTCTTCTAATGCATGGAATAGGAGACCAAAACACTTACAACAGTTGGCCTGGTCAGTGAAGAAGTATACAAATAAACGTAGAAATGCGTAAATACAATGAACAATGGTTTGCCATTCAACGCCGACACCATTTTATTATCATATAGGCTTTTGAGATGATGATAGGCAACATATGTGCAAGGGACATTTTTACTTTCTTTTCTGAACAATATTATCACTGATCTGGTATGATGCAGATATTTATTTAATTTCAAATATTGTTTTATATTTCCATTTCTACTTGTTTTCTCCGTGATATCTCTATGAAAGTTATATAAGTTGATTTCTTGATAATTCAATCGGGATATTAATTTCGTCAAGCGAAAGTTTTGAGCTGAAAAGCCTAATATGCATGTTAATCTCGTATGTTTGACATTAATGGGCGGGGACTATTGAAATTGCCATTGAAAGCCTCGTGTAACTAATATATTCATGTATGACACAACATTTTAAAAATCTAAATTTACAAATTCATACACAATGAAATGTAAATATTAAGAATAACTTCTAGTTTTTTTTAAATGCCAGGGGCATCACAGATATTAGATTGAAACATGGAACTGTGGTTTAATCTAGTTGTGGAACACAAATTTTCGTGGATTTCGTCGTTGAGTCGATCCACGTAATTAAATTTTCATCGAAGTTTGGTGCTTTCAATTTGATTTATAATAAAGAGCAATATATGATAAGTGTCTCAATTGGCCCCTTAAAATGAATATCTTAATTTTACTTTATATATAGCTTTAATTTGTACAGCTATGTATGCGACTTTTATTGGTCATTTTCATGTTTGTTATGTTTGTTGCGAAAGTTCTGCCGGTTCAAAGCCCATTATGACTTAATGTTTTGTCGTCCAATTTGCATTTTTACGTGTGAACTAGTATCTAGCAAGCGTGGATGTGTTAGTTCATAGATCTAAAAAGTGTAACTGTCAAGTCCAGAAACACGCCGTGCATGCATATAAAAATAAGTATCTAACACCATTTTGTAAAAAGAAATACTCAATTTTTGTTACTTTTAATATCCTGTTGCCTCACTTAATTTGTAACAAATGTGCGCCAAAAAGATTAAATTTAAAGTGTTTTGATTTTGAGATATTTGCACATCTTTTCCCAAGACTTTGATTCAATAAAAGTTTATTTTTTAATTCATTGATTTTCTATTTCAATATCTGTTATTCAATTGTCCCATCGAGCTTAGAGTTACACCGAGAAGGTTCGTGTCTTTATATTGCCTCACCCTTTATTCTTATACCATACTGCGTTGTAAAAGCTTGAAAACTTTTACGTTTGAAAAACCAATTGAGAAAAAATTGAATAATAAATTAAAGATTTATTACTTGTGAGTATTTTTTTTCAAAATAATATCATCATACTCACAACATTGTAATGAGGGTTATCGCTAAAGCATACGGTGAAAGACAATATGAAAGATGGCAATTGCTTTTTTAAAAAGGTCCATTATCCTCGAATTTAAGTATCTTCAAACTGTGATTGTTACTAAATCCACGAAAAATGATGCCCACAAATATAAATGAAACCAGAGTATTATTTATGCACAACAGGCGTCGTCCGTTATGTAAATTATCCCACATTTTTATCTATTGGTCTCTGATACCCTGGTATACCCAACAAACTAGACAGTGAATCTTGGCTGCTGGAGAAACAATAGGTTGACAATGTTAAAATGAACCTAAAGTAATAAAAAGATTATCAAACAAACTGAGAAAAAAAAATGTGTACGTACCTTGACTCCTTTTTGACATTTCGTCACATTTCTAAGCTGCATGAGTAAAGTCTCTTTATCAACGTTATGTTCGTTCAGCAACTTACATCGAAGTTGTTTCTTGTTGTAATCCACGTTGAGACAAAGATTGTTATCATGACATCTTTTAAGGCACATTCTGTAACCTATGATATCGATAACTTTAATTACACCGTCTTCTTCGCAAGAAAGAAAGAAAATCAAATTCATCAAAATAACACATGCCGTGGTGTACGATTTCATGATACATTGATATGGCAAGATATTAAAGACAAAAGGGAATAGTCTGAAATAAAAACATCTGGAGTTTTCTGCACAACTCCTGGAAACTATTTTTTTCTACATAAATTATGAATACCATGCAAGATTTTTTATCGGAAAACTTATCATCCATATCTGTCAGATTAATGTCTTCGACAAAATTTTTCGATTTCTTAATGTCAAGTCATTCTATTATAACTTCAAAAGGTTTTTCTAACTAATGGTTATGACAACAGAACTTTTATTGTTATCAATGGTTTTTCTCTTTTGATCAGTGTTGTGTCAAGAAGGAAAAGTGCTTGATAATGATGGCATATTAGTATTCTGTTAATCGTGAATATTTATATTTTAATTAAATATGCAAATATTAAAAAAATTAAATCTTGCAATACTAGTGTGTACCAAAGCGCAAAAAATTTCTTTTACATCCAAGATTAACCTTCTATTATGACAAAATTTAAACTTGTTGATATCAAAGGGGGAAATCATCTTTAAGGTACTTGGACACAGATTTGAATTAATATTTTCTCATTTTTTCAAATTAAATTTGTGAGAGTGCAAGGAAAAGTCAATGAAACCGAAAAATTTGAAATTTCAATATCTTTTAAACGAAATAAGATTTTTAATTAATTTTTGTGTGAAATGCTATTAAAATATATAAGTCGTAATATTATAGAGAAAATAATAACTTCAAATCTGTGTCCAAGTACCTTTAAAAACTTATGAAGATGACGAACAATATTTAAGATCAAAAGTCCAAAAAACAAAAGAAAAAGGAGCAGGGCAAACACGGACTTCCAAAATATCAGAGGTGGCATCTGGTGCTATTAAAGAGTGTATATACGCATATATTAAAATAATAAATCATTTCCGAACTTAGTTCTTGATTTAGGACCCTTAAATACTAGAATTTATTGTTTGAACTTAATCATTAGAACATTTAAGAAATAAGGTATTTTTTTCTTAGTTTTATTGGGATGTAAAACGGGTTTGTCACGTGATCAAATGGAAGATTTGATCATGTGCCAACCCGTTTTACATCCCAATAATACTCCAAAAATGATACCTTATTACTTATATTTACATTTGTGACTGATTTATTAAAAATAGTAATGCACTGAGGTTTTAATTCCATATTTTTTTTCAAAACTCAACAGAATACTTTGAATTCGTTGAACATGTAGATCACTTTTGACGTCACTATGAAATTACGTAGATCGCTTATGACTAAACAAATAATTTATGATCAGATGACGAACGTGTTCTAACGAGATGTAAAAACGCCTCGTTCGAGTAGTGTTATATAGGGACAAGCATTTGCACATGTGAATATATGGAGATAACAAACTGTATTTAAGATAAAAAGTCCACATCACAATTCAAAAGACGAGCAGAGCAAACACGGACATCCAAAACATCAGAGGTGGGATCAGGTGCAGTGGGGGAGTGAGCATCCCCTATTGACCCGTCACACCCGCTGTGTGCTCCTTGTCATGATCGGGAAATAACAGGAAAATCCGTCGTCAATTCACTGTATAAATAATGGACTAACACTTAGTATTAATAAACGGAATTCAGCATTTGTCTCAATGATGAATTGTATTAATTTTGCTGACAATAATATTGTATCGTCCATAGAACCTATGAATTGATGGTTTCAAACGAGGCTGCTGATATTCTTGTTTCATCAACTTGTTTGTCAATAATTTAACTCTTTATAATATTTTTTATAAGTAGAGCACGTTCTTGAGTATCGTATCAAGCGAGATATATAAACTCCGTATGCAGGTAATAAAAGTATATTGCTGCATAAGTAATGGAAGTTGACGGTTGTAAAGTTAAAGTTATCATGTTTATCATAGAGCTTGTTTGTTAAATTACCAGTAATGCCTTTTTCAAGTAAAATATCCAAATATGAAACAGAAGTGTTGGACTATAGATCCCAAACAAGTCCGAAAATTAATAGAACATGGATATAGAAATATATTGCTTAATTAATGATTTGTCATTTGTACAAACCCTCATGACACATAATCATAACAGATTTGTTTTGTATGATTACATCTTATGGAAGAAGGAAGCTCTACAAACACTGCACAATACAGAGCTCCACTTATGGGGTAAATGTATGCAGTCAGACTGATCTACCATTAGAAGTAAGATTTTAAATATATCATTTACAGTTAATAACACAATTTGTAATGTATAAAAATATTTTTAGAATTATATAAGACCAAGAATAATTTTTTTTAGAATGTTTTCCCAATGTTAGTAAACAGCAGCGATTTCTGCTCACAAATTGTCCATTGTCTCTGAACAATTTTACTGCTAAAATAAGGCAGGTACCCTATGTTATAAATGAATGAGGAAGTCCCAAATATGCACATCTTTATATGATTTTTTCTTCCATGTCCAAAAAGCAGTTGCTAGTAGTGTTAAGACCTTCATTAAAAAGTTTTATAACTTATTCTATATTTCCCTACCTTAAAATACGGTAATAAAAACACTAGTAAGGAGAAACTAGCAGATCTAAAAAAAATGTTACAGGCCTATTCTTATATCATGATATACTGATATCCCCCCCCCCCCCGCAATTTGGTGGGATTTTTTTTTTCAATGAACAAAGGAGTACTGTCATAACTTTTTTCAATGTATTAGTTGTCCCATTTTCTTCAGATATCAAAATAAAAGATGTCAAGACATTTTTCTGGTATGACGGATCTAGGACAGGGCGACTTTTGAAATGCGTGGTGTCAACTTTCCTTGATGTAGTACCTAATAGGGAAGATGAGAACGATGAAAACAAGCCCCCTTTTCAATCAGCTGATATAAGCATTCTTACCTTCTACTGGACAGTAGACAAATATTGTAAAACCCGCGCCTTTGTCCCAGGATACTGGTGCCCATCCACTTGACTGTTCTGAAGCTCCATCTTATCACGTGACTTCACAATGGGTTTGATAACTTTGACAATATACACAGAAAATTTTCTTACGGAGTACAAACTACAATTTTAGATGACACAATAATTTTGTGGGAAGTGTTAATATCATGCAGAGAAATTCATGTTTATCCTTTCAGCAATAACGCTGTTCCTGGGATAAGCAGCGGGGAGGGATGGGGGTCTATTATACAAGCTGCATAGTGCTATATCTGTAGTTTTTTTCTGCATGACGTGAACGTCCTTATCTTATAAGATAATTAATAAAGAAATTTTGATGATTTATTTTCAAATTATTTTTTTTTTTAATAATTTTATCAATGTCAAATCTATAAACCATCAGCAGCTTAATAGTCCTTTTTTTGTTACTTATTATAACTTAGGTACCTAATTGAAAAAATTATACGTGTCAAGTAGTTTTAAAAATACATGTACAATAAATGCATATTATATATTTCTACTAATTTATGTATGATGAAGGATGAAGGGAAAGGGGGGCTTAAAAAAAAATAATAAAAAATCAAACCGAAGTTGAATTTGAAATTTAGTAGACTAAAATAATTAAAAGAGAAATATCAGATATGAATAGAGAAATGTTACGATTCATAAGTGTTTTATTTTAATTGAAGAAATATATATTTAAAAAAAGATTTATTTTTATAACAATCCACGCAATGCGTTCTGTGCGAAAAGGGAGCGAGGCTTTCCGTATTGCGTCTGGCGTTACTGTTCTGAACTCTAACCCCAATCGAAAGAGGTATAATGGTTATACCAAAGACAGCATTGAGAGCTGTAACCCCGTTAATTTTTTGTCGGTTCAGAGCTGTAACTCTGTTCGTATCAGGTGCTAAGAACTACATAAGCGTAAATTTCTCTACAAATATTGAATTATATATTTTTTCATTGTCTTACTTTTTATTGTTTTATTAACAAATAATCTGATACCTGTATAACTATTATGTTCTTATGAATCAACAATGACTGATATTTTTCATAAAAATTGTTCAACCATTATTTATGCACAGAATGGACGATGGTTTTTACCGTTATTTCCCGAGCATGACAAGCAGCACGCGACGGGTGTGACCAGTAGGCATGGGATGTTCACTCCTACATGGCACCTGATTCCAACCCTGGTTTTGTGAAGGTCTGTGTTTGCACTTATACTACCAAGTATTTTGTAATGTTTTATGGACTTCTGATCTTGAATACTGTTTGTTATCTCCATATGTTTCATTTCAATTCTATGTTTTATTGTATTAGGTTACTTTAAAAAAATTCAAAGCGTATTCTCTGCATGATGGAATTTATTGCGAACAATTAAATCGACTTTAAGAAATATTGGTATGACAAATATTGATTTAAGCTCAACAGTTTAAGGTATCTATGTAGTTATCTCGACACACATAATAAAAATAATTACATAATAGGTTGAATTGATTTGGATATGCTAGCATTAATTTTACAAACTAATTGAATAACTTCATAAAAAGAAATGATATGGAAATTCAGTGCTAAAAATTTTCAGAAAAGTCCTCTTCAATTTTAACACACATCTACAACCATTCTGCCCATGCACAGATCACGTGATAAAGGCGGTCACATGACATGCTTCGTAGCGTTCTGTCACAAAAGCTTACACACAGAAGATTTTTGCGACTCATGTATCTTACCATGCAAGTTATTGTTTATAACAAATGCAGTCCATTTGTCATAAACGCCCAAATCTCGGCAATAGTATGGTTGGATAACGATATCCTTCTCACGAATGAGCATGATGAGTACCTTCGTGGTCGCAGAAAATCTAATAAAACATTGCATCTCTCAAATGTATTGACAATGCATATATGAAGGCATGGTGCCATATGTAAAGTACCATAATATCATATTTGTTGTATGGATACAGAGAAAGAAGTGGGTAAGAGAGGTTGAAGAAGAAGGGGTAGAGGGAAGTACTAGTAATCAGTTAGATTGCTCCAATTCAAGCAAATATCACTTCTAGTGAAATAAATATGAAATCAACTTGTAAATGCAAATATAGTAATATGGTAATATTTTTTTATTAATAAATTAAAATCATCAAACTCACTTTGAAATAAAAATTATGTACTAGTAAAGTATGCAGAATAAAGATATCTGCGACTTAAATGTGCTGTGACTAATTTAATGAAGGACAGTCCTCCCACTTTCCCATTGTCTCTATTTTTTATTCATAAATACATATAGTTTTAGGATTTCTTGAACATGAAATGAAAATAGAAAGTAACATTATTATAAAAGTGAAACTTCCTGCGTACTCTGTAAAGATAGTTGATGTTCTACAACTTGATCACTCTATGTGATCTACCACATAGACGCGAACTTCTACCGTCTTAAGAATAACCATCAGCTTATCAGATCTAACTTATTACTGAAAATAATGTAAAATAATTGTGCTCCATTAAAATGGGGAAAGTGTGGAGTCAGCAAAATACAATATTTCGCAGAGAAAAAAAATTCCAACTACGATTAATCTCCTTTATTTTGGGAATATCTGAACCTATCTCTACTATACTCAGGTATTTTTAAGCTGGATGAGGGGAATAAAGATACTCTTCCCTCTTCTAAACTAATGATGGGCACAATAGCCCCTATAACTATGCTTCTGATCTAACTGTATGTCCTTCCATCTCCTTTTTAAATTCTTTTTTTAAATTTGTATCAGCCTATACATGATAGTGAACAGAAGCTTTCGGAATTCAGAGGGTAGTGAAGAGTTAAAATCAATGAAGTTATTTCAAAAACAATATTTTCTCACTCTCTCGGAAACATTCAATTAGTCACATTGATTTTACTGCATTTTATATTTTTTGAATTAACAATACATTGTACTATATTTACATGCATATGATTAAGAATTTTGCTTTAATCGATATTTTGATATGTTTGATTTTAAGTCGATAAAACTTAAAACAATAAAATCAATTAAATAAAAGAAGGTGCCTTAAGGATACACCAAAGGATTATCAAAGGGCAAAATTTAATTTGCTTGTAATTCTTTCATTATCAAAAATAACATATTAAAAGTAGATATCATTTGAAAGCTTGTTAAATTTACTATTTAATGATCCTATTATAACCTTTCATTTTTATCTTATTAAAACATTATTAAAATTTTAATGTAAATATTAGTGCATTTATATTTTATAAATCATCTTTTTTGTATTCAACCTCTCAAACTCAAAATTTTGCCTCAATGAAGATTAAAGATTGAACTTTAAAACCGTATCTCAGATTTTTTATAAATTTTCTTATTCAAAAGTTACATCCATTTGTCTTTCAATGTAACCATTTTATAAGCCCAATTCTTCATTTCCTCCAGTAATTCGAGAACTGAGCAAAATATCAAAAATCTGAGATACAGTTTTGTGAACACACATTTGAGACACATTCTGGCCAGTTTTCAGAGAAATTCGTCAATAAATAAGGGAGTTGAAACCTTTGAAATAATACCACCAACTGTCTGATCTTACTTTACAGTAGAGGGCAAAAACTCATTACACAACAAAGTCTGCCAAAGCTAGAAATATATGACACCTTGGAGATTCAGCTTTGGATACCTGTCACTTATCCATATTTCCTATGCATATTCACAAGAATGGGAGGTTTTTTTCTTTATTTATGTGCTTTTAATGAAGTAAAATAGGTTCAATTTTGAATCAGAAAGATTTCCCGGCAAAATGGCAAGAGCTAAGCTCCACCTCCTATTTCATGGTCATTGATGACTTGTTTTATATCCTTCCCTAAATCTGGGGTCCCTGTAGTTTAATTTCTGATAACCTCTGTGTGGCTAGTGAAGAATTCCGCAAGTGGTCACAGTGATTTATTGTTCGATCCTTTCAGAAGCAGGCAGATACAAACCAAATCAGAACCTTCAATAATGGCACATTCACATGTGTTAGTGTTTATGTTTGATTATTGTTATATAATTAGAAAACCATTTAATAATCCGCAAGAGTTTTTCATGCATTTTAAAGTAGTGAAAGCATTGTTTTCTTAGCAAAAAATCTCAAAATTGACAAAAATCTTGAAAAAAGCCTTTGGTGTATCCTTAAATTATGTGAAAAGATCTAAATACAATTCAAAAAACGGATATTAATGGTTCTATTGACTCATTGGGGCAAACCATTCTTCCAGCATAGTGATAAATTTTTCATGTAATATGTTTTTCATCATAGAAAAATCAATTAGAATAAAAATAAATTTTATTTTAATTTAATTGATATGCATTATTTATAAAAGTTTGCTCTTTGAACGAAGCCTTGATATATATTCGGTTGAATACTTAGAACTTTTCACAATAGATACTGAAAGTTTATAATAATAGTAGATAAAGATAATTCACTACGCAGCTAGGTTAAGGCCGCCCATAGGAAATAAGCCTTAAAATAGTCCAAAAAAATCAATATAGTGTTGAACTTTTTTTTTATTAGCATGAGTTTTAATATAATGGGAACTATGCTAATGCATGTGCATGTATGGGGTCTCAACCGAGTTCGGCCAACGCGACCTCATGTATATCAGCTGTTTGTCACGTGACATGTTTAAAATTAGAAAAAATATGTACGGATACAAAAATCGTAAAAGTTCAACGATATACGGATAATTTTTCACTATGAAATTGATTGTGTTTTCTTGAAGACAAATTTCTTAACCCGAAAAGTGCTGGGAGCAACTTCTCCATGCCCGGGAATTATATAAAATTTAGCCGACTTTTGATAAACTATGTGCATTTACTATATACGCATTGAAGAAATGTAAAACTACGAAAAAAATCAACATCGCACAACTTGCTCCCAGCACTTTTCAAAATAGTAGGAACAGTAGCTACATGTGTATAAAATATCATAATTTATAATCAAGCGGATATCGTTGAACTTTTGAGATTTTGGAGGGGTTGTACATGTAATTGCAGTACATTTCTATATAAAACTGCATGACTGCGGCTTTATAAGAGACCTTATAGTTATCAATGAAATAAGACTGTGACCTATTGATTAATGCATTAAAAAATATGAATCAATTATAGTCAGATCACGCTTAGTTAGATTTAAGTTTTAATATTTTCAGTTCCACTAAATAGCTTTATCTGCGACTCAAGTACAGAGAAACTGCGTGTCAAACTAGCCTATGACGTCATATCTGTAAGTACAGCCAGATCAAGTTGGCTTTGATTTTACTTTCGAATAGTGTTAAAATGACAAGATAAGGTACACATTGATTAATATTTACAATAATCATGAGAAATCAAAGTATGTAAGAGTATATGAAAAATAAAATCATAATTATTCGCCGAGATTCATTTGTGCAATTTCACCGTGACGTCATAATCGAATTCCCGAGGCTCTGCATACACTGATCTACCTTTGGGTAGGCCTTAACCTAGTTGCGTATGTAACAGTCCATTTATGCAGATAATAGTCTCTTAATTATACAAGACTCAGAGTATGTTACAAGTCAATATTATCAATAAATATATGGAAATTAAAAGTGAATATACCAACAGTGAAGGTAATGAAATATATGAATATCGAATGATAATAAAGCTCAAAATTAAAGCACACTTGAGCAATAAAAATTATGAGCAAAGCAAAAAATGCTATGTTAAGTAAATATATTTCATAAAAATATAAACTCTGCAAATAATTGACAGCAAACCAAAACCCCAATCCCCTGCCTCGGGAGAGTCGTTTCTTTAAGGTGGATAGAAAATGGGTGCCTCCTTTCTATGACATCTTACATGTTAAAGATCCAACGTAAACGATGTCTTCGGTATTTAATAATTATATCATTGTTAAGATATTCAACTATTTTTCAAACTGTAAATTGGATGTCTTTCATAACAAATTGATTAGTTAATAACACATTTCTTTTCAATCTTGCTTTCACCGGGCAACAGAACAGTTATCATTTTTAACCATCTCCCTTCTCCCTTCTTTCACTAAAAACCCCGTGGGGATCCGGGTTAGAATAGGTCCTCGGTACCCCCTTGCTTGTCGTAAAAGGCGACTAAATGGGGCGGTCCTTCGGATGAGACCGTATAAACCGAGGCCCCGTGTCACAGCAGGTGTGGCACGATAAAGATCCCTCCCTGCTCAAAGGCCCTGAGTGCCGAGCATAGGCCTAAATTTGCAGCCCTTCACCGGCAATGGTGACGTCTCCATATCAGTGAAATATTCTGGAGCGGGACGTAAAACAGTATACAATCAATCAATCAATCTTTCACTAAAACGATCAATCCAATCTTTGATCAGATTTGTAGGAAATCTTTTAACTTAATTAATTGTGTACAAACTATCATAAGCTACTGCAAAAGAATAATCATAAATTTTTATATATATCAAGTTATCTAATAATTTTCCAGTCGTTCGTTGAACGTGTACGACAGAGACAAAATATTTTGTCAGTGATCTACATAGTGACGTCATTTTCAAATTGTGACGTCACAAATAAGGAGAAAAAACTTTATACAGCATATGCTATTTATAGAACTTGTGTATGACTAAACGTGTACCAAAATTTATTCAAATGTAAATTGTGATTTCACAAATTCACCATTTTTTTTATCACCCCTCGTAATGACTAGTATATTAAGCAAATAAAGAAAATAAATCTTCCAAAAAAGAGAAAGGAAATTAAAGCATATAGAAATTGATTTCATTCTATAAACTGTTTAAAATTGGATTTGAAATGATCTTGGCATTGCAATTTGTGCTGTATCTGAATCTTGGGTGGTAATTCGTATTCTCTGTGTACTTAACCCCTTCCATTACAAAGATTTTAAGCATTTCTGGACAAATTGATATTAACATTTAAATGCATTTTTGGGGGGTAATTTCTTGAAAAAAAAAATTATATACCAATGTTTATATATTCTGAAAGCAGGTGTTGAGAAGTTTCTGAAAATGATAATAAAATATCATTTCAGTTGGCAACGAACTACACCATAATAATGCTGGAATTTCCATTTATTTAAGATAGAGTTTCATTCTGGTTTTATTGTTTAAATAAATATATTTAAAATTTTGTTTAATTATTGTGTTAAAAATTATGAGCATGCCGTACATTTTTATTAAACAATTTTTTAAGTATTTGGGAGGATGGGGTGGGGTTGGGAGGTAATCACCAGAAGCTAGCATTTTAACATATTACGTGTTACCGCCACATTTATTTTGATAATGACAAAATTGCTCGAATTGTTTGCAAAATTTACCTCAATCTAGGAAAAAAACTGGTACAACCAATATTTTTTTTTCTGTATACATGTATTATTTTAAAGTAATTATTTTCTCTTTCTAACGGTGCATGAAACATTCTGTTATTTGCAGTATTGACGAAGTTATGAATGTTTAATCACACTATGCCCGTTTTTCAAGTCAGATGCGTAGAAATGCGTATATGCCATGGAAGGTTAAAGAAAGACATTTCTTAAATCTACATTCAACTTTAGTACTGTATATGCAAAGAAATGAGTAACTCCGTCTTATTGTTGTATGTCAAACTTTTTGTTATCATTAAAAAACGAAATCAAACTGATAAATACCAAGCAGGACATAGTTTTATTTTAATTATAATATCTTTTTCCCCAAACTGTGACCTCACATAAACTAAGTTGATTTCCGCCTTTATAGTGGGTTATTTTATCCCCGACAATCCTGACTGTTACAAATTGGCCAACAAGACAGGAGGCACACTGGATCTTGTAAGTCTGACCACCTTCTGCTGTCCCGTTAAACATACCACAGGTCGCCATGTTCTCCCACGTAGCCACGTGACCTACACGAACTTCCACGTCATGGAAATGTACCGCTAAAATCAAACAAAATATTGATTTGTAAGTTGTATTTACACATCAAATTACCATTTCACATAGCCTTTGCAAAGAACGGCCAATGAGGCAAAAATAAAAAATACCCTTGATATTTTTTTTCTCTAGAAGGCTTTGATGAGCAGTATAACCTCCTAAACATAAACGTTTAATATTCACGAGTAAGAAATGGACAATTCTGAAATTTTTCATGTCGATCTACCACCACCCCACCCCCCTCCCACAGTTCTCATCAAAATTTGATAATATTCATTCTAACTTTTTACATTTAATGCATTTTCTCGTAATAAGAAAATAAAAACAAGATAAACTCACACAAAAATTTGACATTTACGAGGGTTGTCCGATAATCGTACACAAAGCGTTTTTCCAATAAATAATTGAAACACTAAGCAAACATTTTCGATAATGTTTATTTGTCTTATTTAAATGCATCTTGATTCTGATAGATAATGATTTCATAATGATAAAAATGTGTATAATGTACAATGTATAATGTAAGTCCTCGCACGACCAAAAGAAAAGATGTTTTTATGAAACACTGATTCCCCCGTATGGCAACAAAGCAAAGCTTAAACTTTTTAAAAATGCAAATTTAATATATCGGTACCAAAAGAAGGGTATTCTCGCTGGAAATACAATTGTGAAATATGAAAGTTGGCCAAGGTTAATGTTTTTTTCATAAGTACGGAAATCTTCAAGGTCAAGGTCATTGGTATCCAATGATAGGTCTTGCCACAAAAAATACATTTGTAAAGTATGGAAGCCCTAGCCCCAACCGTTTAGAAGTAATGGCCAAGGTTAAAATGTTAAAAAGTACGTCAAACTCTAAGGTCAAGGTCAAATTTCTTGTCACAAGAATAAAGATGTAAAGTATGAAAGCATTAGTTCTAACCCTTTGGAATTTAAAAAAAAAATCTCCAAGGTCAAGGTCATAAGGACAAGGTAATTGGCATCATATAATACATATGTAAAATATGGAAGCCCTATCCAAACCCTTTAGAAGTTATGGCCAAGGTTAAAAAAAATTTAAAAGTAGGTGAAACTCCAAGGTCAAGATCAAAGGGTCAAAGATCTTGCTATGAAAACAAAGGTCTTGTCATAAGGATTAAATATGTATAGTATGAAAGCACTAGCTTTAAACCTTTAAAAGTTATGGTCAAGGTTTCTTTTAATAGTAGTTTAAACTCCAAGGTCAAAGTGTCAAAGTTTTTGGTATCCAATGAAGGGTCTTCTCATAAGGATTACATATGTTAAGTATGAAAGCCCTATCCCTAACCATTCAAAAGTTATGGCCAAGGTTAAAGTTTTTTCATTAGTACAAAAATCTACAAGGTCAAGGTCAACAGGTAAAAGTTGTATCTACTGTATAAAAGATGTGGCCAAAGTTTGCAATTTTTGAGTAAAAGTGGGTCAAACTCCAAGGTCAAGGTATAAAGGTCAAATTTGATGGAACCGAAAGAAAGCTCTTGTCACAAAAAAATACATATGTGAAATATGGAAGTCATAGCTCCACTAAGTCAAAAGTTATGGTAAGCTTTCTGCTAACAAACAGACAGACAGACAGACAGACAGACAGCTAGACAGACGGACGGACACGGCAAAAATTAAATACCCCCGAAACCTCGTTTACGGGGGCATAAAAAACAAAAAACAGGTTTTCATTAGAGAAAACACGAATAGTAATTCGACAAAACAGTATTAAGTTGATAAGATTGAGATGAAAAAAAATTTAATCCACTCTCTATTGTGTCGTCAATTGGAAAATTTCAAGGCATTTGCCTTAATTTTGGCAGATTTCCGAGCATTGGAAATAGGAAAATGGTTAACACAACACGGGAAAAATTGCGATGTTTGATGATGTTACGTCGCAACGGAGATCAGTTCAGTTGTAGTACATGTAATAACGCGCTTACAGACTATAAATGGATGCAGAAAAAATGAGATCTTTAGTATACAAGTGAAATGGGGGTTTTCTAAGCAAAGTCTTTCTGATCGAGTTCCCAGGTACAACAAAACATACGGACAAAAGGTCCCATGTGAATGCAAGATTGGTTCCTCGTCTGTTTATGGAGAAATAAAGAGAAACTCTAATACCGTATAATCCCAAATAACCGACCGAACGCTTAGAAAAATGCCAAAGCGGGGTGGTTATTTCGGTACTTATTATAATATTTAATGTCATATCTTAACTTCAACAAATCATTGGAAAAATTTAGATACAAAGAATCACTAAAATAATGTCTTACTTTTATTTAAGTGAAGATAATCCACAAAAATTATTCATTTCCACCGTGAAATTTGATTACAGACAAGTATCATTTTCACTTTCTTCAATTTTTGATACATGTACGATTCTAATTGATATTAATCACTATACAGGGGCCCTTATTTCCTGATAACTGAAAAAGACCTAAGAGGCGCTTATAGGGACAGGGGCGATTAATTGGGATTAAATGGTAATATGTGAATCAATTCCTTCTTCCTGATTCAACTTTTCTAAGCAAAGAGATAACGTGACGCTGATTTAGATACTTATCATCTGTGTGCCGTTAGCAAACACAACACAAAATAAAAATGTCTTAATTTTTTAATTAAACCCTAGAGGGGATAACGTTATCTAAAACGATGCTATACTCAATTTAAAAACAAGAAGATGTTTTATTTTTGTAGATAAAAACATTTCTAGAAACAAAAATGAAGCTTATCTTGTGAAACAGAAATTTGTTTAGTGATTTAGTTTCGTAAGAAACGTTAGACATACGTTTTCGTTTAATTTCTTAAATACTAAAAATATTAATTTTGCGATCATTTATGTAGTTCTTAACTGCCTATGTAGTGGGACTGCACTGAGACAATACACGCTGTAATATAGAATTCTCAGGAGACCACTCTGGTAACGGAGTAAATAACCTTTGGCTTGTTTTGTTCTCTAAACTATCGTAAGACCTGAATAAGGCAGACGGTTGTGGGGGAGAGACAGCTAAGTGTTTCTTAGTAAACCAACACACGTAAGATCTGAATAAGGCAGTTACTTGGTTTGGTAGAGAGGTGGCATACCACAGAGAAAGGCGGGGGAAGTGCCAGGAAGCAGCAGTACTTTAGTAGTGGCAGGGCCAGTCGTAATTTACGTGCGGGAAACACCCGTTGACCACAGATAGTGGTTTTTCAATTACAAAAAAACCCATTTTATATGTATATTATTTATTTTGGTTAACAAAAATCTGAGTTAACAGGTTAACGAACCTAAGTGTAACGCCTCGGTGATACAAGACATATCATCACAGACCAAGCTCTACCGCATTGCATGTTACACTTGAAAATGCCTGTATATTCAAAGATATCAAGTGTTAAATGTCGGATTTTATTCTATGGCGAATGAGCAATGAGTGAAGATCCGCAGCCGCACCAACAGTTTCTTTACAAAGTTTTTGCGCTTTTCTTTGTGTAGGAATCTCAGGCAACTTTTTACAGTCGCCGACAAGGCATCTTTGGACTAGTCCACTGGTTATTCTGAAAGGTTACGCAGATTACCCCATTGTTAACGAACTCTAATGCATGGCCAGAAAATGCATGGCTGTGCCCCAAAACTGAAATTGCTTCCCACGGGCCTGCAATTGATGTACACTATGACGTGAGTGATAGTAATATAATAACACAAAATTAATGTTAAATTCCCCCTCATACGCCTTTTTTTATTATAAAGAAATAAGCTTTGGTAACGGAACCTATACAACTTCTTCTGGATTCGTACGGAAAATTATATGAGATTATGCATTGGACATGTCTTTTAGCTAGATCAACCCGTTGTCATTTCTAAATTCAATGTATGAAAAAAAAATTCAGTACGTGTATTTTTTCCAACAGAAGATTGAATTCAATAGCCCTCATATTATACCATTTAAAGATATTAATGGCACTTCTTAGTTATCTATCTACAGCTTGAGTATCTCTGACGGATTGTCAGTATATACTAGTTTTAATTATGCATAATTATATGATTTAATTTTGTTTTAAACGCGTCATTTGGTTGTGTGAAAAATTAATCTAAATTGTATAACCTTGGTTGCTTACGTTACAATGACGTGCGTCAAAAATATATCAGTACGATTGAGATTACGTTTAAAATATGAACAAGTTGGAATACGTATAAAGGGACGTTTTTATGCTAAATTTTTACACTAAATTATAAGTAATGAAATAAATAGCAATCCAAGTTATACTGGTATAACCTTGTTGAAGCAGTTTACGCGGTTTATATACAAAGCGTAAATTGTCCCAAATCAGGTTGTACAGTATAAATTTGATTGATATTTAATTCATTCCTTAAATATCTATTTGAAATTTGCAATGCATATTGATGAAAAATGTAATAAAGAGGACTTGCAAAATCTAGAACGCAGTGACGATTAGTTTCCTCTAGACAAATTGTCTACGCTTTAACCGGACAACCATCATACATCTTATTAATTTTTTTTCGAAAAACTTGCTTTATCATAATATTTCCAAAGGTATGGAAATCCTTGTTTTGTAGGGGCCTGTACACAGTTTCAATGTTCAAAATTTTTATTTTCTATCTTATTAATAAGTAATATGTTTAGTAATTTGAAGTTACATGAATATTTTAAAAATTCAGTTAGCACGACATTCTTCAAAATTAATATCACCTAAAAAAAATCTAAGCTGAGTTTTTTTAACAGGGTACGAACTTGACATCTTATTTTTCTTGTTTTCGTTGTAACCGGTGTTTTCAATATTGTATGAACTGTAAAAATCACGGAGAACAGACAGAGATGATAGTGAGTTGGGTTTTTCTTATGTATATCTACAAACTTGGTTCTACAGATGATACTTTTCATATATTTTATAAATGCACAAAACTTTTTCCATTTTTCTTACCTATAAATTTTAAGATAAAGTTTACTTCCAGAACATACAAGAATATGTGTTATTCAAAGGATACTCGTATCTTCATAATTTTATATATTGGTTTGTGAGGATTTAATTTCGTGGTTCGAAAATATTTTAAAAGAATGCATATTAAATTTTACATTTCGTGGTGGTCATAATTTTGCCGGTCTCTCCATATCTCGTAAGTTTCACATTTAATTTTCAAAATCTGAAGAAAGAAATACCAGCATAATCTCCTCGTGTTAACAGAAGTATATGATCAATATAGAAAAGGTTCTGCAGACCAATCCTCAGGTAGGGATGTAGTTCATATCCACTAGAATGCGCACAATACCAGTGTCTAGCTCCCGTGACAACTCCACGCCCATCGACAGCGTAAAAAGCCTCCGTATAATTATCCCACACAGATGATAAATTTGCTGGTTTTCGTAGGGCTACATTTCTATATTGCTCTATTTGAAATAATAAATGTATTTTAGAATTACATAACTTAATTTTTTTGAAAGCAATTGTTCAAAACAAAGCAGAGAAAACTTCAATTTTTAAAACAACAGTATATATACCTTTTGATACACATTTATACTCTCCAGAGGAAAAATGAACACGTTCAATGATTTCTTCACAAACACTCAACTAAAAAGAGCAGTGAAATATGTGTAAGAACTAAGAAAGTCTTGTCAAAAATATTGTCAACATGCAATTAAGAATAAAACTTTCTCAAAAATAGCCCCTTTACATTTTATGAACAAGAATATTTTATATATTCCTACTTCAGGTTCTTATTTTGAAAGTAAAGAGTTTCTATTCAAAACACTTTTTTTTTATTTTTAAAGATTGAAATTAACACAAAGTACTTGGAATTCTGTGCATCATTATCAATAACTGGATAGGATGCAGATATAATGTATAAATGATAATTTTAGCGAGACACAAATTTAGCGATTTGTCCCTTAAATTTGGTATTTTATTTTTAGCGAGAAGTAATATTAACGATTTTAAATGCTCACTAAAGAAACTTACAACAAAAAACACAATTAATTTTTAGCGGAATTCAATTTTAACGAACTTGGCAACCTCGCTAATAAAGCCAAAATTAAAGCCTCGCTAAATTTCTGCTTATATGGCATATTTATTAAATTTGAAATATTTTTTAACATACCATTTAATTATTTTTTTTCTCTAAAATAACCTTTTGAAAGTTTGGTGAGTTTGATTTGTTGATAATTCAACCGGAATGCAAATTTTGCCATATGAGAGGACATGAACTAAGGAGGCCTTATATGCATTTTTTTCCGTGCGATTGTCTTTTATTCAGGGGGAATTTTTAAAATTTACACGGGAGGGTACGTGTAATTTAAATATTTTAGACAACTTTTCTACATTTTTTATCTAGGTTAACAAATTCATTTCACTATGAAGTGTAAATATACGGAAAATAGGTCCCGTTTGTTAAATATGCCAGGGACATTAAAGATAGTTAGAAATGTTGGATAAGTTATGCTTAACGGGCATCGTTGGTTATGTAAATTATCTCACATGTCCAACTCTCGTTGATGCCCTGGCATATCAGTTAAACCAGAAAAAGATTTTTTAATTGACTTCAAGATTAGATAGATAATCAGTGCTTTAATGAATCTAAATCAAAAATAATAAATGGTAGTTATCAAAAAAAAATCAACGAAAAATACACATAAACATATATACATGTATAATTATATATACATATATTGAAATGAATATTTCATCCTGAAAAAACCACTTAATTGACAGGTTTTCAAACTGTTTACAACTAAATTGTAGAATATGAAATTTAAGCTTTGGTACCTGGAATCCTTCATTACATTTTGTCACATTCCTAAGCTGTGTAAGTAAAGTCTCTTTACCATTGTTATGATCTTTCAGCAGCTTACATCGAAGTTGATTCTTGTTGTATTCCACTTTGAGACAAAGATTGTTATCATGACATCTCTTGAGACACATTTTGTAACCTATGATATCAATAACTTTAATCACACCGTCTTCCTCGCAATAGAGAAAGAAAATCAAATTTATCAAAAGAACGCATGCCGTGGCGTACGATTTCATGCTACAAAATTATTTTAAGATAAAAGCATATTGCAATTCTCTGAAATAATAATATCTGGAGTTTTCTGTGCAACTCCAGAACACCTCTAAAATTATGAATACTCAGGCTCAATATCAGAAAACTAATTATCCAGTAAACAAACAGACAAATTTTATCATTAAACTGTTTCAAGTTAATCAATAAGAACTTCAAAAAGAAATTCTTATTAATGGTTGTGACAATATAACTTTTTTTTCAATGTTTTTTCTCTTTTGATCAGTTTAACTTCAAGAAGGAAAAGTGCTTGATAATTGTAGCTTATACTGTTTCACGTGAATATTAACCTTATACTCAAATATGCAAATTGGTAGGAAACTAATAATAATAGTAATAATAATTATAGTTATAATTTATTAAAAGAGGGTAACCCGATTAGTGCAATGCAATGATCTTCTTCGGGGTTTTGTAAACATAGTACAATAATACAATTATGAAAACATTATTAACATTGTACAATAATTTAATAATACGAATCATACGTAAAAATACAGGTACAGTAATCAACTGAAGTCCAAACTCTTTTAGAGCAGATGTCCGGTGTTGTGGGGGTACTTCATTAGATCAATATTGCAATCACCTGTTAGAATTTCTTCAGTATCGTCACAACAGGAGGCACGGTTCACCTCCCTTGCTAGACCCTCTGCTCAGCAGCAGGGGCAGATGGTGGACGGTAAGCAGAGAAATAAAATACAGATCTGCCAATAACGGAGCGCAATTAGTTCCCATTGGAATTCCAAAAGATTGTTGGAAGACCTTGGCTCTAAAAACCACATAGATATTGTCAATCAGAAACTCAAGCATCTTCTTGATGTCAACTTCAGAGAACTTGTGTGTGCAATCAGAATCTGTTTTTTCAAAATGACCAATGACCAGGCAAGTAAATTTACGAGTTCCATTTTTATTGAGGAAGCACCTCTCAATGATATTTTAAATTATCGTGGGGAACTGTTGTGTATAAAAATGAAAAGTCGTGAGTTTTTTAAGCTGTTAATTTTGGTAAAATCTTGTGATTTCAAATTGTCCTAAAGTTCTTTGGAATTTTTAAGTATCCACATCTGATTCACACCACTTCTTGAATATATAGTTGCACGGTACTCTTGAAGTTTTTCCTTCACTACTGTCAATATCTTAGTGAGGAGTAACGAAAGAGGCTTGGTTGAACATTTACTGGAACCCGCAATGTATTTTTGTTTGTAAAGATTCTTATGAAGTTTCGGAATCCAATATATATATAGGGTAGTTCAAATTCATTTGGCTCTGTGGAATATTAAAAATATTCAAAACTGACATACGAGGGCTGTTCAATAAATAATGTCCTCGGTGCTCGGAAAGAAGCAGAAACACTTTTTTTTAATGATTAAGTCGTAATGATTTAACTCAATAATCCCTTTTAATTAAAATACATGTCCGTAACATTCTATCCACTTTCAGATTGTTTTTAGAACTCGTTTTGGGGTATGACCTTTGGTATACTAGAAAATGACAGATCCTATGATTTCCTTGACATGTTCCTTCCTTCTGAAAGGTGTTTTTTTCAAGTTTGGAAATAGAAACAAGTCAAAAGGTCAAAGATCTGGCGAATATCATTAATGTGAAAAAACATTAACTTTCTGTTTATCACCAAAACTCCTTTACTCTTCAGGGCGTGAGGGTTTGGACGCTGTCATGAAGAAATTTAATGTAGTGGATTTCTGATTCTGGTTCCTTCCCCTAATAAACCTTTCGATTTTTTTTGCACAAAATTTGCTTTTTAGACTCCTTCAAAAATTAAACTGTCTCTCCGAATACAATTTGAACAACAGTACCACTAATATTTAAGGAAATTGCATCTAAATCTGTCTTTGTACTCTTGCAATTCTTTGGTCATGTCAAACGTTTGATGTTTTTGTCAAGTACATCTTATGATAAACCTTGTTGTGAGGGTTTTAAGCAATAGATTCAAGTTTTATTATCTATTTGAATTTCAAACAAACGTCGATAACTACAATTACTGATATTTTGAAATAATTTTTACGACATTCGTACACGCTGTCGTTTTCACTCATTTTTCAAAATATACGGTGACCTTTGAGTATTAAGCTCTTTTTCCCGCAAAAATTTCTTAAAAACAGTGTTAACCACTCCCGAAATTATGTCTATCAAATTTGCTATGTGTCTTTAAGTCAACAATACATCATCAAATATCATTTGCGGAAATTTAGCAAAAAGAACATAGGTTGTTATAAGTTTTTGTTGACAAGGATGGTACTCATTTTTGATGCCAATTATATAATTTTTTATCGTTGAAATCCACCTGCTCATTTGTCTATAAAACAGGCATTGAAGGCTGTAGTTTTCACATATTTCAGTGAATATTTCTTTGGTATTTTTAACAAGTTTTACAGCAGCTTTAATGGAGCTTTTATTTTCACTTTTAATTTGTTTACTGATTCTTTACCATTCATATATAATGCAGTATCTCGAATAGCCCTTGTTTTCCAGCTTCTGAAAATGAAACTGTGTGATGAAAAATAGTCATATAAACTGTTATATATTCATTAAAGATTCAATAATGATATAGAATCAAGCTTAAATCCAAGATTTTATATAATGAGCCTTACAAACGAAGACAATGTTATTACCTGCTTTGTCGGCAGGGACCAGTACGTAATGATCATGTAAATATCTAATTCTTTTTTCACTTTTTGTTTATTTATCACAGAAGGATAGATGGTTTTCATATTGCCCCTCAATCTTTTAATACGTGACTTTAACATGGATCTGATACCTTTAACCCATTCAGACAAGGTGTCAACGTTTTCTTTTTCATATCTGGCCCATAAATAGCTATATAACATGTGAATTCCATATACTCAGAGTTTAGTTTATTATTTTGAACAAAAGTTGATAAGTTTAAAATACCTAGTTTTTGATACATACACTCATCTTCTGTTTTGTGTAGAATACATATATTTGAAACACTATAAGTTTTGTCTTCATTGGAAGTTCCTAAGGTAGTTGATTAGTCACTTGGTCATTCGGCTACAATTATCTATGATCTACTGTATTGTATTTCATGCAAAAAAATTAATTTTTCTATGATTCTATATGATTGATATTCTTGGGAAAAGGTTAATAATATTATTGTCAGCAACTGTCATGTTTGTTGACATAGAATCCTATGAATTAAAGTACCTTCTCCCCCAGACGGTAACCTCACATAAGCTAAGCATATTCCCATTATTATATGCCATCTTATTCCCTACAATCCTGACTGTTACAAATCGGCCAACAAGGCAGGAGGCACACTGAATCTTATAAGTTTGACCAGGTTCTGCTGTCTCAGTAAACATACCACAGGTCGCCATGTTCTCCAAGTAGCCTCATGACCTAAACGGACTTCAACGTCATGGAAATGTTCCGCTAAAAACAGACAAAATATTTATTTTATGTTGTATTTTTACATCATGATTACTGTCTCAAGTAGACTTTGTACAATTTAAGAAAAGGTGGACCAACGGAGCAAATATAACAATACTCTTGATATTTTTTCTCCAGAAATTTTTCATGAAAAAAAATTCTAACCACAAAATAAAAATTTGTGGCCACGTAATAAAAGATTAAGAATCTGGTGTATTGACAGATTGGGTTCGTAATTTTGACACCAATGTGTGCATCGACGCGCACGCGGATCTGCAGACAATAACCTGAGAAGATATGTTATTAAGTAACTAAGCTTATGTCTATTGTATTTTTTTTATATGTATTTCACACATTTGTTGCTAGATGTTTCAAATAAATAAATAAATAGCGTGTAATTGTAGGGCTTTTATAGTCAGTCACTCAATGGTTATTTATTTAACAATCAGTGGCAGAGTAGGCCCCTATTACTGTAAATCACTTTTTATACGCGAGATTTTATTTTCGCGTAATTACGCGAGACAGTGTGCTCGCGAAAATTTAATTCCCGCGTATAAAAGTATTCCTTAAGATTACATGTATATAGAACAGTAACCACGATTCGTGAAAATTTTGTCTCTCTAATCCAGAGACAATGACTATCACGCGAAAATAAGGTGTCGCGAAAATTCAGTGATCTACAGTATATAAAAAATAAAAGAAATATTCAGATATTGTCATGATCGTGCGTACGTAGTATCTTATATTTGCGAATCAAGTTCAGTATTGAAAGAATTTAAACTTGTTTATATCGAAGGAAATAAAAAAATTCCCTTAAAAACTACAAACATGAACATGTAAATACGTAAAATACGTATGATATTCCACATGAGTTCTAGATGATTTAGGACCCTAAAATATTGTAAAAAATTATTATTCAACATGTTTTACCTTATTTAAACTTGTTTTGTTACCTAGTAAATTATTTTGTTGTTTTTGCCAACAACACATGCGAATTGAATTAAAAGCAACTACCCAGTTACAATTTAAAGATCTTGACGATTCAATTTCAGGAACTTTCAAAATCTAAGAAGGTTTTTCTAAAAACAATGTCATAGAAATGTCAGTACTGTTGTAAAATTTTTATAAATCAAATGTACTCTAAGGCACTCCGATCCTTAGATTCTAAAAATCTGGTATTGACTATTTGAAAATTCTCACAAAAATGTTTCTCAATTTTCAAAATTATTTGTTTCTACCCAAGATAATTTTCAAACGTCATCTTTAAAGTTAATCATATTATATATGGAAAAATTAGTATATTCGATTTAAATTTTCAGGAAATGCTAATAAAAACATTGACTATCCATTTTTCAATTTAAATTTGATCAAAAATCAGATTTCAAAAATAAAAATCATAGGTATCCACCCTTTTGAAGAAATTGCACAATTTTATGCATATAAGGTACTTTAGTAACTTTTCACTTTGATCATATTATTTTACAATGCATCGTTTATAAAGATTTTCCTATCATTGCAAAACACCATCAATCTCTTCTAATTTGATATCATATGAATGAACATAGGTATCTTTGGTTAAATTTAAAGAACATTAATTTCTTTAATTATGTAATTTTACAATACTTTCTTGGGGTAAATTTTCGACTTTTTATAAGACCTTTCTGAGAGTTGAGTTTTGCCAACAACACATGCGAATTGAATTTAAAGCAACTACCCAGTTACAATTTAAAGATCTTGACGATTCAATTTCAGGAACTATCAAAATTTAAGAAGGTTTATCTAAAAACAATGTCATAGAAATGTCAGTACTGTTGTAAAATTTTTATAAATCAAATGTACTCTAAGGCACTCCGATCCTTAGATTCTAAAAATCTGGTATTGACTATTTGAAAATTCTCACAAAAATGTTTCTAAATTTTCAAAATTATTTGTTTCTACCCAAGATAATTCTCAAACGTCATCTTTAAAGTTAATCGTATTATATTTGGAAAAATTAGTATATTCTATTTAAATTTTCAGGAAATGCGAATAAAAACATTGACTATCCATTTTTCAATTTAAATTTGATCAAAAATCAGATTTCAAAAATAAAAATCATAGGTATCCACCCTTTTGAAGAAATTGCACAATTTTATGCATTTAAGGTACTTTAGTAACTTCTTTTCACTTTGATCATATTATTTTACAATGCATCGTTTATAAAGATTTTCCTATCATTGCAAAACACCGTAAATCTCTTCTAATTTGATATCATATGAATGAACATAGGTATCTTTGGTTAGATTAAAAGAACATTAATTTCTTTAAATATGTAATTTTACAATACTTTCATGGGGTAAATTTTTGTTTTTGACTTTTTATAAGACCTTTCTGAGAACTTTAAAGAACGTTGAAGCACATTGAGTATCCTCTCTATTTTGGTACATTTATATTGCCTTAAAATTTCAATCATATATATAAAATACTTTTTAAATAAATACTATGTAAACATGTCTTTCTTTAAAAAGAAAACTTGCTGTGATTTTCCTGTAAACTGTTTTGTTATGAATTGACGTAATAAAGTTCCATGAACTTTGTTCAAATCCTATTTTTAAATAAATTTCTTATTGTGTACATCTTATATAATCATGTGTCATCAGTGTCTATAAAGTACTGGGGCAAGGATTTTTGTGAAAATTAATGGTTTTAGATGCACTTATTGTATACCAAAAAACTTTCAGAGTCAGAAGAATTTTATTATATTAAAAGTAGAATTTTTCAAAAATCGCTGTCTGTAAAGGTCGTTGACAGTGCACACGGCTCAAGATTTAAACGCTGTGAACTTTTAAAAATAATTTTTTTAATTTAAAAAAGAACTTTTTTTAATTCACAGTTTTTATTTCAACTTTCACATTTTCATCAAAGTAGCATGAAATATAGAGAGAGCGAACAGTATTTGTGCTAAAAGTCCATAAACCTTACAAAATACAGCAGAGCAAACACGGACCTCTCCTGACGAACGGTTACACCGTTGCACCTTTTCATGTTCGGGTGAAGAAAAAAAAACGGAAAAATCTGTCGACAACTGAGTATGTAAATAATGACCTAACAGTCAGTATAAAAAAAGTCAGCCAGGATTTGACTCAATGATAAATTGTATTTTTTTCTGACAAGTTCATTGAATCGACCATAGAACTTACGTAATGATAACTTTGAACGAGACTGCTGAACTTGCTTCATCTTGTTTGACAATAACTAACCTCATTTTAAAAATTGATCACACGTATTCCTCTGAATCGAATAAACTGAGATATATAAACTGCGTATGCAAGTGATGAAGGTACAGTATATTGCTGCATAAGTAAGGGACATTGACGATTGAAAAGTTAAAATCAATACGGTTATCATAAAGCTTTGTGGTCAGATAACAATTAACGCCCTTTTAGAGTAAATGATCCAAACATGAAATAAATGTGTCAGATTCTGTGGTATCTTTTATCCCAAGCTCACCAGGATATATCACATCGACATAAGAATGGAAACTGCCACTGGTAATTGGCAATGTGTCGTCGATATATCTTAATGTCGAGTTGATCATCGAAGGCCACAGCAAGTGTCTTCTTTTCACGCATGAAGTTTTTGACAAATTCTGCTTCATATGAATACATAAATAGATCTGCTAATAACGGGGCGCATTTGGTACCCATGGAATTCCATTACATTGTTGGAAGACCTTGTCTCCAAAAACAACACAGATATTGTCAATCAGAAACTGAAGCATCTTTTAATGTCAACTTCACAGTACATGTTTTTAAACAAGATAAGTTTCAAATTACCCATGACAAATAGTAAATTTACGAGTTCAATTTTTATTTTTTGAAAAGCAGCTTTCAACGATATCAAAAAGCCTGTGGGGAACGGTTTTGTATAAGGTTGAAAAGCTGTTTGTTTTTAAGTTGTTACTTTTTGCAAAAATCTTGTGATTTCACATCGCTAGTCCATTATATACAGATTAAATCGTACACATGTACACCTTTTGCGTTTGTCACATTACGTCAAGGAGCACACGATGGACTTGAAATGTCGGCAAAAGTTGCTAACTCTTTCATGGCACCCGATCTCAGCTTTGATGTGTTTGGAGCTCAGGCACTTGTCTCGGAAATAAACTTTTAACCCATAGTATAGTATTACATTTTCGTGTATACTCACGTGTAGAAATATACAAAGAGAAACATTTGTTATTGTGACGTCACAATAAGGCTACACCGACGTAAGTAAAAGTATAATAATAATAATGCAAATTACATAAATATAAAATTTTACATTTCTGTATTGATTTGAGATAATTGTGTTTATATTTTGAGATAAAGACGTTGTTATAAATGTGGTCTTTTCAAGTAGAATATGTATGACACCGAATGAAAAAATAATATGAAAGAGAGAAGTTCTGTGAGCACTGATCTCAGTAAATGATAACTCTGCCTCCCATATGATAATAATGACAAAATACATGTTTTGATATGGAAAACCCGAAATAAGTGTGAGACAAAAAAGTAAAATAATAGGTGCACAATGAAATTATGCAGCAAAGAATCTGTAAAAGTATTATTAAATTTTATTCAGTGGTATAGGAGGAGTTGCGGATAAGACATGGGTGTCCTTTAATATTTTGGAAAGAATGACAGGTCAATGTTTGGGAAAGCTAAAATATATGTCTGGTCGAAATATGAAATAGACGATGCACAGTGACACTATGTTATAAACAATTTGTGAAAGTATCATTTAATTTCATTCAATAGTAGAAGAGGAGTCGCGGATAAGAGTACCCCAAAGCATAAACATAGCGTAGAAATAATAATAATAAATATTGAGTTTTGTTCTGGACCTATTTTGTGTTTGTTCAAACCTCAACTAACAAGACTTTGAAGTACTGATGCAACACAGTTTAACTATATATGACCATAAAATTTCAGAATAAAATATTTGAAGTTAACATAATTATTGCAAGGTCAACAAGGTGCATCATCTGAAAATATTTCGTAATATCAATTCTATAAATATTAAATATAAATATATTTATGTATCCAAAACCTAAACAACTTAAATAGGAATAAATATAAATCTACAAAGTCACAGGGTCATATTTTTAGCTGAAGCAAAAGTAGGCACCAAGATGCGTCAACTGCCAATGTTTTTAACTCACAAAAAAACATTGTACTCTATATTGTACTTTTAAGAGAAGCACTGGCTTATGCAGTTGACTGTTTACTTGGACATTTAAACCTTTATGGTCTAGGTAGGTACATAATTGAAAATAGATAAGAAAACTTTTCTAGTGGTCATTAATTGATTGTATATTCAAAGGCGGATCCAGGGCCGGCGCGCCGGGCGTGCGCCCTCCCATTTGAATTGCAGTTTTTGAAATTTTGTGTGTACTATCCTAGAAGCGAAGTAAAAAACACCTATTATTTATTAGAATTTACTTATTTTCTACAAGGTATAGGCGTCGGAAGCAAATCGAATGGGGGGGCTAAATGAAAGGAGGGGGCTAAACCAACGAAAAAAGTAAACGCTAATTTTCAATGCCTATATTTTGTCTATTCTTACAAAAAGTGATTGGGGTAAGCCCCCTAGCCCCACCCCACTCTCGGTTCCGACGCCTATGCAAGGGCTTTACCTTGGACCCCGAACAGGCTTTAGCCTGGACTCACTAGGGGGACCCATGCAGCCCCAAGATCCCTGACCTTCTATTGCGCCCTCCCGTTTCGAAATTCCTTGATCCGCCATTGATATTGTTTAACGTCCTTCTCGAGGATTTTTCACTCATAAGGAGTAATGGTGTTATTGACACAAACATGTGAGGATGGATGTCGTTTTCTACAAAGATAACTTATCTGTGCTTTGAAATAATCCGTTATTTTCGTTGAATGAAATGTTGAGCTAAATATTTATATCGTAAAAGTGTTTCCGTACACTGTCCTAGTGTAAAAGTAAGCTGACAAGTAGGCCTTTCAACTGCCGCTAGGGTGTGATGTTATGAAAGATCATAACTCATTGCTGAAACTTGTTTAGAGCAGGACTGAGGTATCTAACTGTTTATATGGAAGCCATTTTTTGCGTTTCACATGTGTTTCTTTGCTGTCAGTAGAATCCAGTGGTTTCAAAATTTAGTACCAGTTTTAAAATCTTGAATACGTCTGTTCCCCATTCATTTGACCCGTTATTTTAGGTAGAGAAGACATTCTCCTTCTTTTGGTCAACACTTTTGTATACAAAACAATCTAGGGAACCCTTTTGTGTACAGAACACTACCAATGCTGAAGCAGCATATGTCATTCCTATCAACTCTAACTAATAAATCGACACTTGGTTGGTCATTTTTCACACTTGAGTAACCTGTGCTTAAAACACAACAATGTACAAGCCAATTATAAATCATTAAATCTTTTTAATGATTTAATTAAAGGAATGTATGTTATCTTTTTTGATGATTTCATGTACCTACAAATCTATCTATGTGATGTTTTTTATACTATACTCTTCAAAAAAAGAAACACATAGTTGAATTTTAGTGACATATGGAACATAAAGGCTTTTTAGTAAAATGATGTATTGATAATACAGAAATGTGGTTCACAATAGGAATACTATCTAAATGTCATAATTACTCAAGAGTTTTAAAATCCTACACAGTTTAAGGTAATTAAGAAAATTATGTGGTATGCCCCCCTCCCCCCACAGACACAAATGATAGCTTAAAACAGCCTCTAATGGAAGCAAATGTGTGTAATAAAAACTGTATAGAAATACTCTCCCACTCTAAATGTAAACCTTTGGACAGCTGTTGTAGATTCTGAGGATAAGATAGTCTTTAGAAAATCATGTCAATCCATTTTGTCCAATGCTGCTCAATTGGGGTTACATCTAGCGTTTTAGATGACTATGGCAGAAACAGGCTGTTGTTGCTTTCAAGAATGGGAGTGTCACACGAGCCGTATGTTGCTGTGTATTGCCAGATTGAACTATGGCTCTAGAATGCCGCAAAATTGAATAGGCATGGTGCAGGTAGAACATCGTAAGAGTACCTTTTTCTATCAAAGTCCTTTGAATACAAACCAGATTAGTCTTACTTTTATGTGATATCATTTTCCATATCATTACACTAACATATCCAACAGCCACTCGAATACTAAAGTCCTCCTCAATTTTTTTTTTTTTTTGAAATTTAAATTTGTACATAATAATCTTGTCATTAATAAATTAAAATTGTAAAAAAAAAAAAATGTAATTTTTGGTATTGGACATATTATCACACTTAAAATTTTACCGTAATAGGCGATTTCTTTCCAACTTAAAATTTGCTTATTACACTAAAATACCTTTTGTGCGCAAAGTCAGATGTTATCTAAATGTGAATTGACGTCTCTCATACAGATATTTGGGTCAGTTGTTTTTTTTTTTTAAATTGACTTTGGATAGTCTCGGTCACCTGATCAAGATAAAAGGTTATCGGCGAGTCCACCTAATAATTACGGTAACCTTACCTTCTGTGCTTCCAGGGATAAATCCTTGCCCTGATTAAATCTTGTCTTGTTTTTTTTATATATATTTTGAAATTGATCGTTTTTAGATTCCCATTTCGTATCTATTAACATTAATGTTAAATGTAATTGTTGAAAAGGAATATTTCTACGTCCATTCGTAGTTTTGACTAAATTACAGATAAGAGAAAATAAAAGTTTTAAAATATTTTTCTCACATTTTATTCATAATCAAAAATATCAAATTTTTTTTAAAAAGAAAAATTATTCGCAGCTAGTATTTTACAGTGTACATTTTGTATATATAATATTACGATTTCTAGTACATACTCTAATTCGTTTTATGTACATACAAACTTTTTAGTCAAGAAATGGTTTTTATAATAAATTTTTTATGAGGTTCTACATTAGACATCTCGAAGCCTTTATAAAAAGCATTTTCCGGCAGAGTTAAATTCTTATTTTTACATACCAAAATGCGATATTTTGACTGCTATAAATGTGAAAAAGATTATTAAAGTTTTTCCCATAGTTTCTGTTTGTAGATTTTTACTTCCTCCAGTTCTACAGCATGTCGAATCTCCACAACATTCTGGGATGCAGTTGCTTCCAATCCAATCGCATTTTTCTGTAACATTTGACAGCAATCTTCTGGGCAATTGTTCACAGTCTCCCCAGAATCGCATACTTTATTAAAGCAGGTGTCCGGCACATCGGAAACGGATCGCTTTTTACTTTGACTGTACTGCTTCCTGCACCTTCTTTTGAAGCACGAAGTGAATGCCCAACCCCGGTATTGAATTTAACGAATTTCTACACTTTCTTCTCACACTTTCTTGTCCCGAGCATCCCCCGCAACTAAACGTTTTCTTGAGTTTTCCATTTCCCTTTGAATTGTCCTTTCCACATCTGTCACAATAATTTCCGGTTGATGCAGTTTGATATGTTGTTCCATCGCAAGAGGTATCACCAGAATTGCAGTTATTGCAACAAATGTAAAAATGCAAACGAGAAGACCCACCCCGGTTAAAATAATTGCATTGTCCTGCTTGCGGTTGATCATTAGTTCTTCTCTTATATCGCACCAAAGGAAATTCAGATAAGACAGAGGGAATAAGAAAAATTAACAGAAAAGTACAGCGTATCATTTTGGGTAGGAATCCAAAAATAAAACTTATCAATTTCAGCTTTTCATGTATATGCATATAAATTAACATAAATTAAAAAAAAATCTTTATTAATTATTTCAAAAGGGTATTGCAAATGTTCCTCTTCAATTAAAATTTCTACAAGAATCTAAGTTCAAATGGTATAAAAAAAAAACAACAAACAAACAGAAAAAACGATAATCTTGCATCAGGCATTATATGACACAATGTGAACATCCTTTATACTGAGGAATGAATGTCTTAAATTAAAAAAATGTAGTACTAAGATAACTGGTAAAAGAAGTATTGGTTTTCAGAAATTTTTCAGGTTTTAAAGTCTTTTGCAGACCATTTTGAAATAGGTTGATTGTATATAGTGTTTAACCATTCGAGAATTTTTCACTCATATACAGAAATATAGAAGGGGTTTAAATTTAGACCAATACTCGACACTCAGGGCCATTGAGCAGTGGGGGTTCTTTATTGTGCCAAAGTCTCCGCGACACGGGACCTACGTTTTAAAGGTCATATCTGAAAGAACCGTGACTTTCACTTCTAATGCCGAGTGCTTGGCGAAGGAACAGTCACTACCTAGGTTTACGTCTTAGGTTTGATGCGGCGCTAGCGCTGCGAATGAGAATGGAACCTAGGCCCCGTTATCATGAAGCGAAAGTAGGCTACCGTGACCAGTTTTTGAATAGAAGACTTGGGATCAGAAAAGGAATTGTCAAGTATATCTCTAATAGAAACTTTACATCATGTCAGTTGTTTTTGTGAACTATTGGTTTTATACCAAAAATGAGAAGTTAAAGACTGTAGATTAAGATATATGTTAACTTTAATATCCCTGAGGATTATCCAAGCTAAGGGGAATATCATTTAATACTTTGGTGAAAAGATATATGAAAGCATAAAAAACATAATGACGATTAAAAACTACTTTTTTTTACCAAGTAAGCTTTTGTAAATTAATTTTTTGATTAATTTTTTGATTAATGAAAAATAACTCATAACAAAATTTAAGGTCATAAATTAGGGCACATTCCACCATTACATGCTAATAGTAATAAATGGGAATTATATTGATATAAATTGAGTATGCAACAGTTAAACATCTTAAATTTATTTAATTTTTACAAACCTACAACAGGCTCCAAACTCTATATTCTCAGATATTTAAATAATTTCATCATTCAAAGTTGTTGTACATTGTCCAATCCATTGTCAGTTACACACAAGGATGTCCATTGCCCACCAACTCTTTCTGAACTAGTATGCATATGTGACTGATCGTTTAAGAAGCATTTTTAAGGTAGTTCTCAGGTATTAGTTATAAACCAACTAAAAAGCCCATAAAGGACATACCTTTGCTTGCTTATGGTTGTTTCAGAGTACATACCTCTCAAAATTCAGCAGCCAAAATTTAACGTAGAGTATTTTATATTGTAGTTATGCGCCAGAACACATTAATCAACAGATTGAAGTTTAGTCTGCATTAAAAAATCCTTTGATTTTTTATAATTATAAAAACTCTCAAATGTTGATATAATGCCATTTTTTCTGTGTTTATTGGATAGGATTAGATCTAAGGTTAAATACGAGTAATTGATAAGTCATATGTTTTATCATGATTGATCAGATAAGTTTTACAAAACTGTCTGTTGGACAGATATACCGATATACCCCCCATTTTAGTATTATGAAGTTTTACCAAAATTCTTGGCAAAATTTTGAAAAATATTTTTTAAAAATACAATTCCTTTTATCAGACGGGCAACTAAGAATTGTTTGTCTGTGTGTCAGCATATAATGATCTAGATTGAGTTAATCAGACATGTTGCTGCAGATGGCAAAGTATTAATTTCAGCAATAATATACCAGTTATATAATAGTGTTGCATTATGCATGTACTATGCCTAAATAGTAGGCAGGGTTTGACACATGGTGCACGAGCCGGAGACATCGGTGCTAACACAGCGCACCTGCAAGAACTAAAATTGGTTGCATGCTTAGTTATTTTGATTACTAGTATTTTCTCTAAATAAGTCGGGATTTTCTGTCCCAAAGCAACTCATCTTTATTTTCCGTTGTGTTAGTAAGACTTATTTGTTTGCAGACGTCGATTCTCATTGATATTTTTCTTTTACATCCTTCAATCAAGCGCTATATAAAAAAGCGTTTTAATGACCCCATGATATCAGTTAAATCATCTAACGATCTGTATGTAATTAGTTTGAAACTTTGTTGTACACATTTATCTAAGGTTCCTTAGAATAATATAACTGTTTTCAAATAATATTTGTCTATTTTCTCCTTCTTGTGTCAATTGTATAAATTAAGTTTATATATGTAATAAAATCCCTACAATCAGTGATCGTCTCTGTGGCGTAATCGATAAGGCATCGGACTGGCAACCGCATGGTCGTGAGTTCGATTCCCGGCGTGTACATGGAAGAAATTTATTCAGTAAATAAAGCCGTGCTCTATTTCGGCATAGTATGCTTACGCTATATAAATCCTTAGACCACTATGCGAGAATAGTAGGGTATGGGTTATATAGAGACAAACTGACAGGAAGCATAATAGTATACCATATGCCATATGCTCAATAATCTAAATGAAACATAGAAAAGGGTATTTATGTTCTAATTCGTTTCACTCAAACGAACATAAATTATTTACAATCAAAACAAGAACACTTGTCTACATAGTTGATGGAAGCGCTTGCTTGCCAATATTTATTAGACGTATACATTTACAAAAACAAGTCTTCAATGGTACCGATTCTCTACCTTCCTTCTACAATATATCAAAAATATAATTAATCACACATAACAGTACAAAATGCATTTTAACACAATGCTTTTATATGTCCTCACTTCACTGATTAAAAACGTAATATAATGCATGTATGAACACAATTATGCTTCCCTCGCCGCCCAGGAAAAACCATAGATAAAAAACAACATCGATTTATGTTGAAAAAACTATGGAAACCTGTAAGTCCGCAGCAATTGCGAGGTAAACAAAATGAATGGCGGACTCATTCTCACAAACTTACGTACGTATCATATATTATAATGTACAATTAATCGACTAGTTTAAGTAAAACCTATGCAAAATGAATGTAAGTTAGAACTATCTGTAAACACATTTCGACTATATGTAGCTAATATGTACCCTTACACAACAATCTTACATTTATATCAAATTTTACATAAAATTATCTAGAGCGACTAAGCAAATTGTTTCCCATCTTTGACAATTAATCTGTTGTGTACAAAACTTTTAATTTTCTTGAAATGAAAACAATTACTTTCTTTATTAAACAAAATACTAGTAAAAGGTTGAAGTAAGTAAGAGGGTGGGTGGGTGGGTGTGAATGTCGCAAAGCAAAGCCTTCGAATGAGTTAAAATCGTGATTAAAGTGAATACCTGTTCACCCGTTCTACAGGTATCGACCTGTAAATACTGACCAATAGCTACTGTCGCTATTATTAGCACATAATAAACAAAAGCACGTGTTCCTAGTACATATGATAAATTAATGTAATAATTTAAACTAGATCCGAGCAAGTTAGGACCTTCCTTCGTTACCAGATATAGGTTTAATGTTAAGGGTCTAAGCTTGATACAAATTACTAGTACCATTTTTTCTGAGATAAAACTACTTTCTTCAAGGCATTTTTTAAAAATACCCGTAATTCTTGTTATTGTTTTAACTGAGTTAAATGACCCTTTTTGACAAGATGCAATATAAAGCTAAGTTAAACTGGCCTATAATCAAAGATTTACATGAGAGGTTGAATGGGACGTTTGGTTTAACTCCTTTTTAACGGAAATTGTTTGCAGGTTTAGACAGTATTGGATATTTATGATTTATATATATATATATATATATATATATATATATATATATATATATATATATATATATATATATGTCATTGTTGTAGAATAAAATATTAAATCTCGTTTACTTCAGATTTCTTCAATTAGGAAAGCAACTGCTATACATTTCTCATCAAAATGCAATATTGGTTTTGATAAGAGCTGGCTTTCAAAAGCTTATCGTTTATGCATTAATTGAGTTATTACCATGTGTTTACATATTTTTACATTCTTTGCTAACTGGTATTCTAATATTTATTTTTATTTTTTATTACTAATGGATAGTTGGTTCGTAAATTGTGAAGTAGGGTCTTAGTTTGTACAGATAGGTATATAAAGGGATGGGTTAAGGAGTTGGGGGTGTATTAGGGCGCACAATGTTAATGTTAAAAGTATCTTAGTATATTAAGCTAAAAGGTGACAGTATCGTTTCAGTATGCCATTTTGGGTTTGTTTCAGTACAAAACCATGTAAGACAACTATAAGCAACGCTTGCAAAGCGATTTTTTTTTAAGTTCTATATTACTTTGTCACACAAGGAAACTTGGTAAGAGGTGTTTTAATGATTGAAAGCCATAAAAAGAGTGACAGCCTTTTAAGTTATTTATACAAGTAACCAACGGAAAAATACAGTGCCCGTAAGTATCAACAATGTTAGAGTAAATGAAGTTGTTTTATATGGACAATTCCTTGACTCCATTTTTAAAACTTGTGTAATTGCTTATTTTGTAAGTTTGTATTGGTGAATGAGCAGGCCTTGGTCGACGGTGACCATTTGCGTTGAGATACTGCCGCCGTCATCATGGTTCTTGGCACCCCATTGGTGGGGGTTGCAGTTCCATGATTACTCGTAGTAGACACGAGTAGTCATGGCCCTTCAAGCTTATTCCGTCGCACCTCAACGCAATTGGACGAGTGAAAAACATATTCTTAAGCTCATTCCATTGTTGATTGACTTGATTGATATTTGAATTGATTGATTCATTAATAATTGATTGATTGACAAGTAATTGACTTGTATTATGTTTGAATTGATTTATTGACTGATTGATTAATAATTGATTAATTGAATTTGATTAAATATTGAATTGGTGACGTTCATGCACTTTTGACCTACCCAGTGCATGATCCGCCCGATCGTTGATTGTGATGCAGTCCTTTGGTTACCCCAGCAAATTGATCACTGCGGCCAGAAGCGCCATATATTAAACAAGCAAAGTAACTTCCATATTGTTTGTTTGATTTATAGGGAATATGAAATAATCTTTGCGCCCTTTCAGTCACCATTAGATTTGTTTTTCCCAAGTGTAAAACTCCTGTAGTATCCCTAGTAACCCATAATGCAATTCCCAATCTCATTCAGCTGATCCGTCAGTTTAAGCTGCCAAATTTGCTAATCTGACTCCAAAAAATATTGTCCCTTTTCCCATGCAAGTATGTTTGTTAAAAAAAAATTAATACATGACTACATGACTGCAGAAAATAATGTCATAAAGGTTATCTTTTAGAGTTTGAATGAAAAGGAGATTGAAGTACATTTCTACAGATATTAGAGGGTGGTAAAAACTTAAACACAACATGATAAATTTTCTGTTTACTTTGTCTCCAGGTGCTAGTCTCTTCCTAGCCACATTTCCGTGAATACTTTACCTCAGCTCGCTGTAGTCTTGCTACATCTTGCAAGAGCTAGTGTCAGAGCTAATCAGAACTCCTTGGATTTATAATTGTAGAACACCGGAAAATAGAAGGTTCCGAACACATTAGTAGGGGTGTTTCAGCTTTCAAAATTTTATAACTTTTACAAATTATAACAAAAATGGATAAAAAGGTTATGGAAGTATGTTAACGTCAAGAATTAAAAAGGCTAATGGGCAATACGACAATTATCTCTCCCTCTGTCATCAATAAGTCCGAAGCCAAAAAATATATATATAGATTACTATATGCACCGGTTTTTGTGTTTATAAGGCACGGTATTTCATTGTAATTAAGATGGAATTTGATCTAATTCTGCATATGAAAATCTAACTTTTCCACGTTTTCTTTTCTTTCTTGTGTCGTCTAGAAAAAGAAAACGATGATACAACTCTATTCTACTCTCCTTTCCGCGAACAGGTGGGAAACAACAACGATTATTAAATAGTCTATTTATAGTCCCTATATAATCTATACAAACGCAAACAGTTCATAACACTACATATTCACCGGATTTTAGGCCATGTTCACCGGAGGGTCAATGCGCGTGCAACGGCATTGTGACGTCACAATCAAAACATCAAACAACGTTGTAAACAATGGTTGTAACGGCCGCAGCGAGCTACGTATATGAGCAGAAAAACAATTATTCATTTGAACCTATTTCAGGATTATTTATAACATTTGGACGTCTTACACATGTATAGCAAAACTCGGAAAGGAAAACACGGAAGTTACAAAGAGTAATCTGGAGATTTTTTTTTTATTTTCAACAATGGAGGATCGCAAATGAAAATGGTGTCATCATACAGCCTTCAATATCTTATTTTATCAAATACCGACTATATAATAAAACAATTATGGACTCTTTCGGTGTTGAATATGGTTTGTTATTCACCAGAAAAATTTCCATATTGACCTCGGCTTCGCCTCGGTTAATATGAATATTTTTCTGGTGAATAACAAACCATATTCAACACCAAAAGATTCCATAATTGTATACTATTCTACTTAATACATATTCTACGGTTTCGTATGGGTATTGATGCGGATACCTGGTTATTTCCTCGTCTCCATCACATGGAAACTACTTCGCTCCGAATCCATAAAGTTTTGTAAACCACAGGACCAATATAACATTCTTGGAATCAGCTTTGGTAAAGAAATACTATACTTAAAAAACTTTTTTAACATTATTTTCTAACTACTTACTATACATGGAAAACTATTCGGCCATCAACTAGACACATAAAATGTCCTAAAGTTTTATACGACATCAGTGTCTACAATTTATCACAAAAGAAAAAGGAAGAGATTCTGCGTAATACGATGTATCCAGGGTATTGGTCATTGGACACAATTAGAAACATCTGAATTATTGCCAATATGAAACAAAATGCTCTGTATTATGAAAGTAAAACAGTTCTTCAGCATTTCTCCTCTATTATTCATTTTCAACTGGTACCGGTGCATGGTTATTTACTTATTATTCTAATCTTCATTTTATCTATTGATTTCCTGTGTTTTGATTGGACGAGAGCACGTTTAAGAAAATTTTTACACATCGATAAAATTTTCAATCTGACAGAACTACTTTCTTGACCAAGCTTCTGGGCTTTCGTATAAACAATGAAAGCAGTTAAATTTCTGTCCTGTTTTTGCTATATTATGAATACAAGAAACTTCAAAATTTAATTTAATAAAATAAAACTGGCGACAAACGACTAAACAGCTGACAGACACCATGAAAACGACGCCACTGTCGGATCTGTCGGATCACGGTTGTGAATTTTAAAAATCGCTGATTCTCGATGTTCATAATACGAAAAAAAATCAGCTGTTTGTATCGTTGTGACAGGGAAAAGAAACGTACCTCAAACTCTCGCCTTATTTGCATCAAATTCATATTTACTTTCTATATTGTTCCCCATGATCAATCTTTGAACAAACCAGTGCAAATCGAAGGCGTCGTCGGTCTGCAACTTTCGCTATGAGAGTTGTCGTTTATATCAACATGGCCATGGTCAAGGACGAACTGTTCTGATGTAAACTCGTAATTACGACATTTTTTGACTTAAAACAACATTCGATAAGTCTTTATAAGTTTATTTATCGATTGTTTTGACAATTTAAGCTGAACTCTATCGAAATTCATCTCGATTACGTTCCTTTGCGGTAAAATGTATTCCTACGCCGTCAAGAAATAACGGATTGTATGGAGGCCTCAAAGAGAAATAATTTAAATATTTTTAAAAATTCGATATTGGAATTATAAGAATTAAACGTTCTTTCTGAAAAATTTATCGATGTGTAAACTCTTGACATTTTACTCACAAACTTATCATAAAAGTGTTTCGCACTTTTATTTAGTTTGTGAGTAAAATGTCAAGAGTTTACACATCGATAAATTTTTCAAAAAGAACGATTAATCCTATAAAACAAAATTGAGATGGTTATCATGTTTTATAAATTATAAAGTGAAATACTTCAAACAGATTTTTATTTTTGGTGTTGTGAAGATAAGATACTTAGAATACTGATTTAGCGTTCAGTTTTTTTTTGTATGTGCATTTTGTTCTTAGATAGGCGTCGATGAAATCAGATTTAATTACTCATAGTTATATAATACACCATACGTTCTATATAATAACAGACAACGCTTCAAAATCATATAAGACTGGATGCATTTTGCCAACATCAGATAATCAATATGTATCCGTGCCAAAAAAATATAAAGGTTTAAAATTTCTAAAGGTATTTGCGACTGGATCGCTGTGTCTTTTAAATAAAAGAATAAATCACGAGACTACGACTCAGGAATATCTTTTGTAATTCTCTCAGGGGGATATATTCAGAAACATGGCTTCCTTGTTGTTCACCTTGGAAAAATTGTGTTTTTTCGTTATTTGTCTTTGTGAGTACAACAGTTTCTCTTTTTTTATTATTCACACCAAGAATTAAACATTTTCATTAAGGTGTGTGTTAAATAATCTTCTCCTTTATTGATAGGAAGTCATTCTAGATGATTTGTACGAAATTTGGTAATGTTAAGGCACCGTTCGTAAATGAATTAAATTATCTTAGTACTTATTACACAGTTACCTGACGTATTTTTTTTATTAAAAAGGAAATTTATTTAAGTAATGTTTTTTTAGTTTTGTGTGAGTTATTGGTGTGTGAATCACACAGGCTTGTCACGTAGGCATATTTCATGAAGCGCGCTAGCGTTTCATGAAAAATATGCTTACGTGCAAGTCATTGAAACGAAACTTAAAGCTACATATATAGTCTCAGATCCAATGTTACCTTAAATTATTTGTAAGAATTGACAAATGAAGAAGCTTGGATAATAAAATGAAGACAAAAAAAAGGTGCTTTTCCTTTGAATATTAATGTAATTTTTAAGAATTATAGTTATCTACAGTGCTGTATCTCACTTGACTAAAGGAGATTGGGATTGATGGCCAGTGAGCTACATATTCACCTACTGCCAGAAAAAAAACATTTACGCATAACTGAGTACAATTTTTTTTTAAAGTTACATCTCCGTATTTTAAAGCAATCATCTAAACATTTTCTACAATATTCTCTTACTACCTGGTATCTCTGCAGTACTACGATTACAGAACTGATGTTGATTACTTTCTTGTTTTATCCTGAAATTGAGACTTCTGAAGTTAACCCCTTTTTCTACTGCCATTTTAAATCTACTTGTGATACAAAATTCTAAGTAACTTATTCCCTATGCACCTTTTGTGCGCATTTGTCAATCATTATCAATGCCTTTAAATACCAATTTGGGGTAACATTTAGAAGTTGGATTGAAAATTATGTTCTAAGTACTGTTCTAACTACAAGGAAGTAAAAAGGACTATAATACTGAATATTAAGATGGCGAACAGTAATTTACCTCTAAGGTCCATTGAAACTACAAATACGAGGCAGAAAAAGCAAAGACAACTTAAAATGTCATAAATTCAATCAGGAAATACGGAGGAAAGAATGCAGTGTGAAAAAATGACCTGTGTACATACGATTTGTATGGATAGTCGTCATTCAGCTAAAAGATAAATTGACTTTTCTTACAATTAATATAGGCGTTTTAACGTTAAACTAATATTCCACCCAGGGAATTCGAGATTGTGACATTAGTTACTGATTTTTTTAAAGGTACCTTTTACTTTCAGTCCCTAGCCTTACCAGTGCCGCGTCCTCCTGTACTTACAACTACTACTATAGCCGCCTCTACTGTTACTACTACTACTACTATTACTATGACTACTACTACACCTATGATTCCAGGTAAGTGTACATAGATCATTATTTGCCAAATTTCAGATTAATAATAGTGAGTTATTTTTTCATGTGAGTTTTTCATCCTATAGGTGGTATTGTCTTCTTCAAAATATTTATCTTGTTTTGGATAATAGGGACACATCGTCTTGATACAGATATGATTTTATAATGCATTTTGCTAACAATTAAATAATGTTTGAGACGATGGTCGTTGCTAGCGTCAGGGACGACAACAAATATGCCCTCTTTTATCATTTTTAGAACTGAGAGATTTGATAAATATTAATATAGATTGAATCATAAATTTTTATTAAAACGCCGATCCTGTCTTTCATCTCTACAGCTTTAAATTTAATGTGCATTTTTTTCTGCATAAGCTACTTACATAAATGGGAAATATATAGTTTATGATATTAAGGGAAATTAAACATTATTCTTACATGTACGAAATTTGTAGGATAAAAAGTTTTTAATTCATATTCAGTTTCGTTTTGCTACAGTGACATGACTGTAAAATTTATCATGAAATAAAGTTTCTCCTTTTACATGATACATATTTTTTGAACTCCATGTTTAAAATTAGTTAAATCAAAATCCAAGTGACTTATACCGTGTCCTATTTTCTGCTAGTGGTGGTGCAATTGCCGGAGCTGTGATTGGGGGAGTCGTTGGAATGGTGATCATCGTCACTATCATTACATGCGTTGTTGTACATTGTTGTAAAAAGAAAAACCACGGGCAAGTCATCGTACAACCAACAGGTTATTCGGCGAGTTACACAAATACATGTGAGTAAATTTTACTTATTTTCCCCTTATGCAAAGATGCTTTGCTTCAATTATATAACTAGAAGCCTTTTCCATTGATTATCTATTCAAATGAAACCTATTATAAATGGGTCATCTTTAAGAAAAAATGTTTGTTTGCCCTTTTTCTACCAACCAACTCAAAACGGACCAATTCAAAACTTTTTTAACATCCAGGAAACAATTACTTTTTATATTCAATAATAACTATTTTAACTTCACATGTGAAGGTAGGATTTTTTTTGTTAAAAAAAATTGTCCCTACCTAGCTATAGCTTCACATTTTTTTATCCTCAATCGGAAAAGGACATGCAAAAGAAAGTTATTTTAGAGATTTCTTTGATTTTGCCTAAAAACTGAAAATAAATTCCATTTTTCTGCAGATCAAACCCCTTATGGCGGTTATGGGGCCGGACCTTATGTGACAACATCGACAATCAACTACGGAGGATATCCCTCTGCTCCCCCACCCCCGCCACCTGCCTACCCATCCCAACCCCCGCAGTATCAACCCCCTCCGGCATTCCACCCCAGTGAACCACCCTCATCTGCCCGGGATACCAATTTCAAAATGTAAACATATACAGTACCGGTGTTGTCTATAGAACGACGACAGACTTCGTCAATATCATTTTTTTATTGTACAAAAGTCTGACTTTGACCTGTGGTATTCTGTTCTTTCATTTTATTTATTTGTTTTTTACTTTCAAATAACTTTATCCTTTTCTTTGTAAAACGTTGACAATTAAATCAAACAGATTTGCCTTAAAAAGTAATAGAGGCTCTTATATCTATATATTATCAGAAAGGTATTTCGTCATTAGAATCTGATATACATTTAAGACATGTCAAAATATTTTTGTTTTAACCTATCTATGTTTAAAATTTAAATAAAATTTTCCCGAAAGGAACCGAATTAATTGAATTTAAAAAAATTCCTTTTTTTATATTATCAAGGTATTTTTTAAAAAATAAATTACATATTATTGTATCATTATTTTTGTATCAAAAAGTATATAATTAACTATGAATTTACGTATGTATCAAATGGTGTGTTCCCATTTCGCCTTAATTGTGAAATACAGGTAAGAAAAAGTTGAAAAGTACTAAGGAGAAATGGGAATTTTAGAATTTGTAAATATTATTACTAGGTTGATATAAAAATTTAAATGTTAAAAATTTTTAAATTGAATTTAACAATTAATGGGAATTTATAAATACTGTGAATGAAATAAATACTTTATGCTAAATATATTAAAATTCCATCACCTTAATTCACCTGAGAGCTTACTAAGGCGAAATGGGAATGCTAAATTTTACAGTTAAGGCGAAATGGGAACAAACCTATCAAATGCTAGAAAATATAGGGAAAATATCTAAAATTGTTGAAATGAAAATACACTTTCCTACCTTGGAAGGTAAAACACATTTTTTATGATAGCCATTTAGATAAAAAAAAAATGCTGAATTAAGTCATCTTTATTGCTGTAAATTGTGAAAATGTAAGTGACTCTCTTGCTCAAACGTTTACTTGTGCAGAGTTTTCACGTTGTGTTTTATGTTTATAGTTTTGTTTTAGATTGTTTCATTAAACATTCTGAGTGACAAAAAACTTTTCCGTATTTTTGTGTCTTCGAACAATTGAACATTACTTGAAGATTACTTTTCTGAAGAATGAAACTGTTCAACGGGTGTCAGGTATTTCGAAATGTTCAACTTTATTTTGTTCTATTATTTAAAAAAATCATCGTAATATTTGTTGTTTTTTTTTTGGTTTAGTTGTTTATAAGTGGATTACAAATAAGAACAATATCAAATCATAATATGTAAAGAAACGGGCAATCTTCTATAAATACACATCTCACATTAAGGTAGGATTCTTTTCACATTTCTTGTATCTAAAGATTAATGAAATTTTCACAGAATCAAGAACCATGGCACCTAACCCCACCTCTGATGTTTTGGAGGTCCGTTTTTGCTCTGCTCCTATTTTGTATTGTTTTATGGACTTTGATATTGAATACTGTTCGTTATCTTATATCCTTCATGGCAATAAAGGAATGTATTAAATTTACTGGATTTAATTTAACATTTGGCAATACAGTTTGCAGTTTTATGCAACATGTCCAGCATTTTGTTTGTATTTAGATCACACGGCTAAAAGGAAACAAGATTCTATGTAACAAAACGTACCCAGTGTATCGGCCATTTTAACCTGAAATGACCGCTAATGTTTTTAATGCGTGAGAACTTAATGAGTTTATTTAAATATTAAAGGAGAAACCTTTTCTAAAATTTTGCTCTAAACTAAGTAATTTCAGTTGGTACAATTTAGGTCCCTGTGTAATTATGCAATAAGAACAATGAAGAAGATCGTTAGCATTATTGATAAATTGAAATATATATTACTTAATATTTAAAACAATGGTTCTTTTTATTGTAAAGGTAAAATACTTAAAATTTACTATTTCAGAATAGCCCCCCTTAATAAATACACTAACTAAAGTCCTACAAAAGCACGAAGTGAGAAAATAAAAGAATTTTTATATTTGAATACAACAAATTTATATGACATACATTTAGAGACCTTTCTGTTTATTTAATTTATAAAACAACTTATGAAGCATTAGTATAGTGCTAAAAAGGATAAAAGTTTTGCGTTCTATGTCTATTTATGTGTATATATATGATACGAACATACCGTAGGCCTTTAAGAGACCAGTTTTATTTATTCATGGTAAGATGATACACCAAACCTTCTTTGTGATAAGAAAAAAAAGGCAATGCTTTAAAATAAGTTCAGTCTGCACGCATTCTGAATATCAGATAATCAATATGTATCTGTGCCAAAAAATTCTTACGGTTAAAAATTTTGAAATGGACTTGAGTTTAAATTGCCGTGTCTGACAAGTAATAGAATAAGTCAAGAGAACAAGACTCAGGTGGTACTTTCGGGTGGATCATATTCAAAAGCATGGATTCCTCTTTGATTACCTTGTGTTCTTTCGTTGTTTGTCTTTGTGAGTTGAGCACTATTTCCTATTTTATTAATTACACTAAGAATTATATATATTTATTAAACTGTGAGGTAAATAATTTTAGATAATGATAAAAAAAATCTATCTACACTTCTTTTGTTGTCGATAATTTTTTATAAAAATTAAATTGATTTTTGATGTCAGATATTAGTTTGAATTACATTTATTAATTCCTACTTCACTGTTTAATTGCGTTAAATTGATATTAATAAGTTAATATTTTTACTTAACGAACTTTAAGAAACATTGGACGCTCCTTGTAGATAAATAGATTTTATCTTAAAGCATTTATCTTTGAAATTATTGGATTAATTGCAAATTTATAAATATTCCGAGCATATATCATTCATGTGCATTAGTATTGTTCCTGTTCAATTATTGACATTTAAAGCCCAACATCGTTATTGCAGCCCGGAGGACCGGGCTGCTCTATACATACAGGGTGTTTCACAAAATATGTCACACATCTAAAGACAGATAGATAAAATACAACAAAGGCTACATATGTATTTTATGTATCATTTTAATCAGCATATATTCAGAATTATTTTTTTTTAGTCAAAAGTATCCAAAATTCTTCACTTCAGTTACTATGGCAACAAATTCTAAAATGTTAATCTCCAAGTGTTTTCCCAACATTGTCCTGAATAACTAAAGAGACTAATGTTTAGACAATTTTGTAGGACCACTGTTTTGTAAGTTCACAGGATACTAGACTTTTCTTGTTTTATTTGGCTTTTTAGAACCCCCAAAGTGCATATCTATTTTCATTTAAAGTTGCATTTAAATAAATGTGTCATTTTAGAACCACCAGTATGTGTTAATTGGTGACCACTTCTTTCGCTAGATTCCTTTCAATCCATCTTTCAAACTTTAACCGGATCTGAACGTCAAATGGTTTTTATAAAAATGCTGAAATCATGAATGCAGACACACTTAACTCAAATTTAAGATTTCTAAATAAACTTGATACACATACCAGCATTTTTACAATTCATATCCCTAAATTTAGATATAACTTTTATGAGGGTTTCCCAATGATTTAATTCACTCTGATATTGTTCTCATCTCTTCTTGATTTTTCGGGGGGGGGGAGGATTTAACTGTATTACATCTTTACATTATAATCTAGTCTAAACCCTATAATTATTCTTAATATATGAAAACTAGGCAGCAGTTTTTAGTATGGATATTTTTCATCATCACACATAATACAACATTAGGATATCGTTCTTATAATGAAAGTTTACCACACATTTTTGCTGCAAGTTGTACTCCTTTTTGAGAGCAGCTGAAATTATGCCATCACTGATTATATCATCATTACTTCATGGTATATTACAATTTCTCCAATTCTTTGCATTATCATAATTTTAGATCATTGTGCTTACCTATGGTATTTTGGTATTTTTGGTATCATGCTCGATATTCAGATTATGCCCATTTAGAGGTGTGATGTATATTGGTAAACACCCTGTATAAGTTTAAGTGTGGGTGTATGGGGATTGGGGTGGGAGTAGTTATGTAGAATTAAAGGTTTCCTAAACATTGAAAAGATTGTTAATCAGAATGTTCTTTCCATTTATAAATTACGAGATACATAATATATTTACTTACATAAAGTGAATCTGTAAAAATATATATGTTTTTCATATTTAATATATAAAGTTACTTATCATTTACTATCGAAACAACGACAGGTCCCTTATTTTAGAACATCGAATTTTACTTCTCGGATAAAAACGTACTCTGAACAGTTCATGTTTTATATTCTAAAATTGAAAATTAATACATTTTTAAATATAAATGATGCGTGTGTCTTACTTCAATTTATATTTATGTTGCCAACATTTACTTGAGGAATTGATAAAGTTTAAAATGGTATCGTTTTTGATTGATTTTTATCCGACTACAAGTTTTTTTTAAAAATATTTGCGACTATCGTCTCCATAAATTAGATGCATGCCTTTTTACACATATCGAAGCGATTTGTAGATCAAGATTCCTTTTCGTTGTTTACTTTATATATTTCCCGGGCGACAATTGATGGTTACATAAATGTTTTCTTGTTCAATACTGTAGAAACTTGAGCCAGCGAAACCATGAATACACACTTAAAAAAATACTTAGAACTGTTTCATTTTTGGTAAATTTAAGATTTTTCAATAATCTTACTTCGAATATGATCTGCTTCGAAACAGTTTTTTATAAATAGAAAAGTTTATTTTTAATTATCAATTTTAAATGCAAGATAAAGAGTTATTCAATTAAAGTTTGTTTTTAAGAAACTTTTTTTACACAAAAATAAAAAAAAAATATCCAGAGCGAATGCTACTTGAATATTTTTTTTAACTTAATTGGACGATGAAGAAGTTTGTAAATGATTTTCTATCTACCTCTACAGCAATACGATGATCTTTGGCTTGAAATTGAGACCATTTAAGTTCAACACACTTTCTACCACCATTGTAACTCTACTTTTAAAACAAATGAGTCATGATCCATTTGTTACATTTGTAAATCATCAAAACTTCCTTTAAAGGGGCCTTGAAACAGTTTCAGCCAAAAATTTTTATACTATTTTTCATGTTTACAAATACTTAACTAAGATAATAATCTAATTATCAGCAAATTTCTGAATTTCAGTGGTCGAGTTACAAGACAGATTTAGAGCTCCAAACCTTTGGTATACCCGAGCTACTTTTTTGTTTACATAGGGTAAACATGCTGAAATGTGTTCGTCAAAGCAGATTTTTTCAATAACGAAGTTATTTCTAAATACAATTAGACATTTTCTTATGATTTGCTGAATCTCGTTTTGTTATAAACATGATTTTCATAATGTAAACAAAAACAAGACACGAGCCGTGTTTACATTATGAAGAATTCTCAGTCCTGTATCTCCTTTGTAAATCAACAAATGATGTTCATATTTTTGCTGATCATTAGAATATTGCCTTAGTTAGGAATTGTAGAAATTAAAATTGGTAAAAAAAAAATCAGTTGAAACTGTGTCCATGCCCCTTTAAATACCGATCTGTTTATATTTGAAAGTTGGATATGAAAAAAAATGTTTCTGTTACTGTCCAAAAAAACGATAATAAAAGACTGTATTGAAAGATGAAGACTGCGAACAGTAATCAGCCTATAAAATGTACTGGTACAATACAGATTAGAAGCAGCTAGAGCATGCGCAGACCACTAAAATATCATTAATGGGATCAGGTGGCATGGATGATAATCGATGTTGAGCGGTCCAATCTAATTAAAATCAGACTTCTTAGATCCGCGCCGTATTCACTTACGCAGAGTGAATGCGGCGCGGATCTTAGAAGTCTGATTTTAATTAGATTGTTGAGCGGTCATAACAGCAGTGTACTCCTTCATGATTGGACAGACGGGAAAATACAAAGGAAATGCAGAGTGAATTCGAAAGTATTAGCTTATGAAAAACGTCATTCCACCTTACTATAGATTGCATTTCATAACAAACTTTATAGTCATTTTAACTTTCAACCAATATTTCCACTATACTTTTTTAAATTGAAAAATAAACCCTTCTAGAAATATTCCAGAGTGTAATAATAAAGGTACATTTCATTTTAGTTCCTTGCCTAATCAGTGCAGCGTCTTACTGCACATACAGCAGATACTCGCTCCGATATTACTGTTACTATTATTACTATGACTACGACTACACCGTTGGTTCCAGGTAAGTGTTTATATTAATAGATCACTTGGCAAAGTTCCAGATTAATAATGGTGCATGTAGAAAACTAGAAGGGTGGGGAGAGGGTCGGAGAGTCGGGACCCCGCTGGAATTTGCAGAGTACTCAAATGTATATACCAAACCAAGTAAAAGGGGATGTTGGAACCCCCCCCCCCCCCCCCCCCCCCCC
>PRKT01000039.1:1168871-1194306 GCA_003671525.1 Saccostrea glomerata | reverse complement strand
AATCTTCATATCAATTTGTCTAGAAATGCTTAAAATCTTTGCCATTGAAGGGGTTATATGCTTTTTATGTTGCTCAAACTAAGGCAATGCATTCCATACAAGGGGAAGCTCTCTCAAACATTAATAAGTGTTACCCATGGTTGGACAGTACATGTCCCACAGCAATAATAATAATAAAAAAAAAAATGCAGACTAAGGAATACATAGGATTGATAAACTGTGCTGTCAGAAAGTGATCATTAAAATGAACAAAAAATTCTCCATTGTTGATGGTCAGTTAATTATGCAGCCAAAGCAAACTACAACGAAAAATACTTCCATTTAAATGTGGTCTGATGCGTTATTGATATTAGTTAGGGTCTCTTTGACGAGGCATTCAGTTGACATTCAAGGCATCCTCAATTAGGCCTATATGCTAATACACTGTTATTAGACTAGGGGCCTGTTGATATACTACAGGGGTTGGTTAGAATATAATTAAGTTTTAAAATGTTAAAGAACTAAATTCCTTATATTGGGGCTCAGTAAATGCTGAGCTATTCTAATTGTACATGTCAAATTGCATGCAAACTCAACAAACATTATACTTAACTTTACACTTAAACATTAATAAAGGCATGTCTCATCAATTAAAATTATACCCCGAATTCATTGTTGCTCACACATAAACAGCTGCCCATCACCAACCAGTAGGCAAAGGTCTAATCAAACACAGTCCAATCAGCATCCCCCCAATTTAATTTGCCCCCTTCCTCAAAAAAAAAAAAAAAAAATTTAAGCCCCTCGAGGTACTAGTCTAAATGATTTCATTGGCATGACATTATGCTGGAATTACATGTATGTGCCTCTTTTGATCAAGTTATAGAAATGAACTAATGTCAGGTAAACATCAATACTCCATTAGATTAAAATTTCAAGCATAATTAATTACTTAAATGATTTTTTTTGTGGGTTCCAAGGACTCGTGAGATTGGTCGAATCTATCTAAAGCCTTGCTACATAAATTTCAGAAAATAGAGATTCAGATTTAAACTGAAGGCCCAACCACTTATTTAACATTTCTAGGTCTATATATAAATCTTAAGAATCAAACCATATTTATTACACATCACAATAAATAAATAAATAAATAATTAAATTAATAAATAAATTAATATAATAATTATTAATAATGATGCCAAAATTTTCAATTCAAATTCGCAGTCTAGTAGATTTTCAAGACATTAATAGTTAATTAAGATTACTAGTGTTATGTTTAAAAATAACATTTAAATCAAAGTGGAACACAGTTCAGGTTACAAGAATGTTACTGCAGACTCTTGTCTATTTCCTGATTTCAGTGGGATCTTTCAAATCCTTGGTACTATGGCTGAAAAATGCCCTTCACAGTTAACAAAGAAATTATTTAATCTCTTAAACCACTTGTAGATTCTATATTGAATGCAGCACTTTCAACTCCTTACAAATACTTCGGCTCCTTTTGTTTACCAGCTTATCAACCATATACTGTATGATGCTATATTAGCGCCATCAGCTATGATATCCAAATACATTTTCAGACTGATACTATGAAACATTTATTGTTAGGAACATATTTGAAGGCTATTCTTTGATTAATCACATAACAAAATGTCTCCCATCAGTTTGTCAAACTTGTATGAAACAACATTGTTTACTCTGGCCTTCACTTAGCAAGTTTCAACCTTCTTAGACTTAGCAAGTTTACAGTTTTATCTAAAAAATCATTGGTGTTGGCCATCAAAGAAGGTAAGTTACAGAAAACTCAAATTTAAATGAATGTAAGTGGTCCAAAAAACTAATCAGCATGCAAACCAAAAAACATATACTTTATTTAAAACACTCCAAAGCTACTATTCAGACCCAACATTCGAGGTTTAATTCTGTTCACTTCTGTGGTAAGCAATTATTTTCAATTACCAAACTACTTCAATGTTGCAAAATCTATTCAATTTGTTGCATGGACAATAAGACATTTAAGTCTCAGTCACTTAGAATTGTGCGTGCAACACAATTGCATCCATCAGGATTGTTTGAAGATGATATAAAGATTAAAGGTAGATAAAAATCCAATGCATTTAACCTACATCTGATTATAGTCATAGTCAATTCTGATGATGAGTTGAAATTTTAACAACACAACATCCATTTCATTGGTTTGGTCAAAGAGAAATGACCTGGGGTGGAACCAAACATTCACAATATCACTTTAAATGAATCATATAACGATTAATTAATCATATGAAATGCTCTTGTTCTATGGTATACTGCAAACGACAAAGAGCAATTAACTCTGCAGAACTGTAATCAATTGCAGTTTTGTCATGGCATGGGCAAAATTTGCCCGCATGTGGCGGATGTCTTCACATGCTCAGCTTTATTAGCTCTCATGTGAAGACATATGGCCGAATTTTGCTAGAAGCTCGCTGCTGATCCTGTTATCTTCCAGGGTCCGTGGCCAATAATTGGGCTTATGTCATTCTATGAACCTTCTACATCATTCACTGTTGAAAAAGTCGATGTAGTTCATGGTCCTGGTAATACATCGTTACCTGCTCATTGCTATGCAGGTATCATTGTATATCATAGAATATCATTGTATATCATTGAATATTGTTGCATATCATTGAATATCGTTGTATATCATTGAATATCGTTGTAACATTGAATATCATTGACTATCATTGAATATTGTTGTATCATTGGATACCATTGAATATCATTGAATACCATTGCATATCATTGAATATCATTGAATATCGTTGAATATCGTTGCAAATCATTGAATATCATTGAATATTGTTGTATCATTGGATACCATTGAATATCATTGAATATTGTTGCATATCATTGAATATCGTTGAATATCGTTGAAAATCATTGAATATCATTGAATATTGTTGTATCATTGGATACCATTGAATATCATTGAATATTGTTGCATATCATTGAATATCCTTGAATACCACTGAACTATCATTGTACACATTTAGTAGCAGTTATTCAATATACATTTTGTGTATATCATTGCATTGATACTTTATGTATATCATTGTATTGATACCTTGAGTACATCAGTGTATTGATAATTCATTTTGACTATTGATCAATAAAGCCATGACAAAAACTGCCAATCATTGTTAATCTATTTTGTCGACATAACAAATACCTTGAATATTAAAGTTGTTGAACAAATCTAGATATAACAAATTATAAGCAGACTAGTATGTGTGTCTCTAAATTGTAATGCTTAACGCTTTATTACAATGTTAAAAGCTCAAATAGTTCTAAATTTTGTGTTTTATCCATCAATATATCATGAATAATTAGTATTTTCCATTTATTTTGATGCACGTTTCTTGACTTTATTTAAACAATAAAAAGCTTTCTTTGTTTGTTATCACTGGAATTAATGGAAGCAGCTATTGCAGAAAAAAATACATAACCCGCGTTATGTAAATTTTTTCAGCAATAGCTGCGACCGTTAATTCCAGTAATAACAAACAAAGAAAGACATTTTATTGTTTATAGTTACATGTATATCTGTTTGAATAATCATTTAAAGTATAGGATTAAAAAGATTAATATTATATAAATGATGCGAACGTCTTTATACGTACGTGCGTTCATTGATGGAACAGCCACTGATCAAGAAATCTGTACAGGCGTCATGCCTAATGTTGTTCATGCAGTGATTAACGCAATGGGTTTTCTTAAGAAATAGAGGAGAAAATATTCAGTGGATGTAAATATATCTTTATGTAAACACAAGACACTCGATACATGGATTCCATGAAAATGATGAATCATGATACCAACTTTTGGATGTTTTAACAATCAAAACTACAACAAACCTTCAGATTTTCTTGAAATTATTATATGCAAAGAGCTCTAGATATGGAAGATTTTCTGTTGGTCTGCCATTTCCTTAAAGACGTTCGATCCTGAGATTTTGAGCGTATTTTGGTCAGATCCTTTATTTATAAAATTCTGCATCATATTTAAGTTCTAACATTAAATCTGAATTCTACAATGCAAATTTAACTATAACTATATCCAATGAGAAAACCACGATTAAATTCCATTCAAGTAGAATTAAGTAAGGGACTATATTTTGTGGCGGAAGGTTTTTTAGACGAAAATGATCAGTTTTTCCATTTTGAACTATAACAGAACTGTTAATTTTGGATTCCTATTTTTCCAACCTGGTTGCACACAAAGCTGTTTTTTGCAGTGAAATGTGTTATGCTGGTTCTGAAATATCTTTCAAATTATTTCTTATGAATTCTATCAACAAAGTGTGACAAATATAGTCAATATATTCTGAAAATCCGGGAAAAAATTGAGCCAATTTTTATCGTAAAATTTACACTTTTTTAGTAATATCTGAAAATTTACATCATATACCCCCACTTTTGATGTTCTTTTCTAAATTTTCAAAATAAATTTGACCTATTTGCTTGAAATGAGAAAAAGTTTAAGACTTTAAAATGATTTTCTTGCTTATTTAATTTTCAATGCTAGAAAAATCGCTTTTAATTAGTGCAGAAAGGTCAAATAATTGATTATGAGAAGCAATTTGAAACTTTTTCTTAGTCACAATTTTTAAGTGTCTTATTTTAAACAAACTTTGAATTCATTTTGTTTCATGCTTTAATTGGATAAAAATATTGTAGGGAAAACGTCAAAAATTTAATTTTTAATTAAGACACAAATTTCAGTGCAAGAAGGTCATATTAAATGTTCTGTAGCGCCAAAAGAAGCGTATTGACCCCCATTTTTTGATTTGAATTTTAATTACGCTATGTATGTAGAAACTTAAAATATACTTGGCAAAAAAGTTTAAGACTTTAAATATCAGGATCGAACGTCGTTAAAATGAAAGGAGCATACTCTGTGGTTTCTCTTTGGCTCATAATTTCTCTTTTTAAGAGGTCCAGTCAGCGTTTTCTGGGTTGGAAAGGGGCAAAACATCTTTCTAAACATATCTTCCTTTTTTCTTTCATCAGAATTGCATCCCTCCGAAACACGAAAAAAGAATTTTGTTTCAGATGACATTGGTTAACTATCGTAAGAAATTTTTACCGGAAGTACGCCTGATGAACATTTTATGTAACATTGCGATAAAAGCAAATAATGTGACTATTGCTAGCGAAATTAAATTTTAGGTATCTCAGCACCATCGCTAATAATGCAACAATTAATTTAATTATCACGAATAAAAACAATTAGGATGTATCTCAGTTTTACATTTCTTCAAGATCTGAATTGAAGCAGATATATTTTCCAACATGTATGCTTAAAAGAAAATAATATTGATTACCAAATTGAAAAAAAAATGATTCATTTCTAGGACCTATTTAGATTTCTTAAAAATATCGATCGGTTTATAAGATATTTTATATCGGTACGCTATGTCTAGTCGGGTTTAAAATAAAAGATACCACAGAGTCGGACAAATTTGCTTCATAATTAGATATTTTACTTGAAAAAGACGTAAATGGTCATCTAACAACCAAGATCTATGATAAACGTGTTGACTTTAACTTTTCAATTGCAACGCCCCTTACTTATGTGGCAATATACCTTTATTACCTTTCATACAGAGTTTAACGATGTAAATTATTGACAAACAAGTTGATGAAACAAGAATATCAGTAGTCATCTTTAAAGTGATCATTTCATAAGACATATGGTCGATACATAACCAAATACAATTTTTATTAAATTATATGCTGACTGACGTTTTAAATAGTACTTGTTAGGCCATTATATACACCCTGAGTTGTCGACGGATTTTTCCGTTAACTCCTGATGATGACAGGAAACACACGGCGGGTGTGACCGGTTGGCAGAGAAGTCTTACACCTCCATGGCACCTGATCCCATTTCTGAGGTTTTGGAGGTCCGTGTTTGCTCTGCTCCTATTATGCATTGTTTTGAGCTTGAATACTGTTCGTTATCACATCACACATTGCATTAAAACATTTTTTTTATTATACTAAGTTTCTCTCAAATGGCTTCCAGTCTCGCGTTTATTTTTTGTTAAGCACCATTTCTTTTTGTCAAAAAATGTATCATGTAATACATTTTGCGTGCATTGCTAGCTAAAGCATCAAATGATTAACAATGGTTTAGTTTAAAAAAGATTGAAAAAAAAAAACCTCTATTTGAGTAGCAATCAAGTCTGCAATTCAGATCTTTGCCAATACATGCTATTTTTATTCTTTTGAAAATGCTTCACGGTTAAACTGCCGTGTCTTTGTAACATAATTGTACAGACCAGGAGAATAAAACTCGAAGGGGACTTTAAAGGGAATTCAAATAAATATATCGACAAAAAATATGGCTTCTCTAGTATGTGCTTTCCAAAACTGGTGCTTCTTCTTACATGTGTTTGTAAGTATATACTAGAATAATACGTGCTGTTATAATACTTTTAATAAGTATGTAAAAGAAGCATTTATATTTATATAACTAAGTCGTAAATTTTTTTTTCATTGAAAAGAGTTTTAAATACGGCCTCTCTTATTTTAAAAGAAAATCCTTATTTAAATTGAATCGATATTCTAATGCCAATTTGCTAGTAAGAACTCTTTAATAAAGAACTATAGCTTATAAAATAGTATTATTCATACATGTTCAACATCATTTATCTCTTTTATTAGTGTACTAATATTTATCCTTTCTACACATGTATTAGTAAATTGATATTGTTTTATGAGGATCAATAAGTCTTTCTCTTATCATGATTATCAATTTAGCAGGTAAATCCTTATGCTTTTAAATATTTTTGGTAATACAATGATAACAAATTGAAACACTGCATAAAATTACTGAACTGGCGAAGACAGTTCATTTAAATCTTTTATATGTCATAAGAAGATACATTTTGTTGTTTGAATTTCTCTCTTTTTTTATTTGTGTGTCAGCTTGCTCAAAATATCACAGTATCATTCTGAATCTTACATTGTTGGAATTTTATAAGAAACGTTTTTATTAAATACCACACGCCTGTTTGAAAACCACACTGATACAATGTATGGGAAAATGAACAATATCATTCAAGCTCAAAATTAAAGCTATTCAAACCACAGGTGCTTGAGGACAGGACACCCCCCCCCAATATAGACCCCCGGGCCTGTTAGACTTGTTTTCACATAAATTATATATGGATGACACATTTGTGATATAATCTATCCTATCAATTCAGAAAATTTGCTTTAACAAACATTTTATAAAAATTTCTACCCCACTCTCTATATATAAATTAACCTTTTTTTTTTTTTTTATAGAATGTAGGGTATATTTTATAGAACGTTTATTTTAGGTAATTTTCGATTTGTTGGTATAGATCTTATCACAAACATGTCAATGAAAGATTATTTATGAGAAAAAAGTCGAAAAAGCCCAGGGGTCTATATCGAAAGGAGGGGGTCCTGTCCTCAAGCACCTGTGATTCAAACAGTACAAATCAGGAGCAGAGCAAACTGTAAAACCTTCAGAGTTGGGGTCAGCTGCTATGAAGGAGTGAACATCTCCTGCTGACCGATCATACCCGCCTTGTGCTCAATTGTCATGATCGGGAAATAACGTGAAAATGTCTCGACAATTCACTATGCAAATAATGACCTAACAATACGTATTTAATAAACATATCAGTTAAAATTTGACTAGATGATAAACTGCATTTGCTGTCAAGGTCATTGTTTCGAAAAAAGAACTTGCAAAATGATCACTTTAAAAAGGACGGTTGTTTATCTTGTATTATCATTTGATTTGTCAATAACATACCTTCGTTTTTGAAATAGAAAGAGCATACCCTTGCATAACGAATCAATTCAAAAAATAGATCTCATATGCAAATGAAAAGGGTATATTGTAAGAGAAGTTGATGATTGAAAAATGAAAGTTGTCACGTTTATTATAATGCTTTAATTTGTTGGTCAATTACCATTGTGTTTTGCAAGTAAAATATCAAAATATGAAACACATATGCTAGACTATGTACTATCAACTAGTTTGTCAGTTGTTTTTATTTATCATCTGATTCACATCAATCGAATTTCGGAAGAAATTAGGGCGAAATTATAGCAGACATAAATACTGAGTATTTTATGGTACATATTTTTTTATTTCCAGTACTTACCCTAACCATGCCAACGAAGTATCTACAGTTCTCGTGGCTACTATAACTGTTTCTATTAATCTTTCTATAATGAAATGGAGGCAGGTATATGTACATACTTTTCTTGTAAATTTTCTTTAAATATAACTAAATTGTATTCGTATTTACTTTGAAAAAAAGGAGTTGAAATCAGAGAGTTTTGAGGCCTAAATGATAACAGAAAGTCAGTGCCAGATTACAAATTTGAAACCATTTACCAGTTTATGATGACGTCTCATATAAAAGAAAACTTATTGAAAGGGACGTAACGATCAATTTTATCCTAATATTTGGGTCGTTGGAGCGCTCTCTTCTCTTGAAAGGACTTGGGTTTGGAACAGGACGCGACTCAAGTAAGTGATTTTGAAAAATTGGTTGCAAACGTTCTCTGCCAAATGCTCGTAAGTTTAAAGTGAAAGTTTTGCGTCCTTCGGATGAAACCTTAAGTTAAAACTGAGGCCTCGTGACACGGTAAACGCTGACATGATAAAACTGAATACTGCTGGATGGAACTGTATGGAGGTCTTATCTTGAATCCCTTCACAGGCACATTATGACGTATCCATTTGAGTGAAAAATCTCAAATACTGAACCTAAAACAGCGTATAATTATGTTCCCCAAACAAAGTTTGGGAACATATTGTTTTTACTTTTTCTGAATTTTTTCTTTGTTCTCCGGTACTTTTTTGTCCGCGAGTGTTCTCGTAAACTACTCATCCGATCTAGGTGAAACCTTTTTAGGGTCACTAGGTATGTTATGTAGATGTGCGGAACGAAGGTCATTTTGCGCGCACGTGCGTGCATGTGCGCGCACGTGTAACACGTGAAATGACCAATATAATAGATTTAGCCGTAACTTTTTAAATATTGGATGAAATGCTTTGAAACTCATAATATAAGGATATAATAGTAGTATAGACATGATGACATGGTCAAAATAGCAAGATCTCACGCGCATGCAGGTGCCCTTCGCTGCGATTGGCTGAAACTAAAAGTCTAAATATCTATTTTGTTTTCTGACAAAATCCTTTGAAATTTTGAACATAGTCTTACATTATGAAGATCTACAGCATGATATATAAGAATAATCATGAACGCACGCACATGCACGTGTGCTGCAATCTGATTGGCTAAAACTTTAAATGCCTACAACTTTCTTGGTTCTCAATAATACAGGGTGAAATTTCAAATATGAATAGATATAATGATTGCCTACATTATACTACTATCAAAAGTAAATGCATGGACGTGCATGCACATGCGACCGCACACAATGTATTAAAAGACAGTATACTTGAGTGTTTGATGTTCATGCAGAATTAAGAACTTCTAAATGTCAAGACATGTAACATACTGAAGCATGCAGATCTTTTTACCCTTGACCTTGAAACTTAGGTCAAGGTCACTGGTAACCTGAATAAAATGTTGATATTAGCTATTTACCAAAATCACCTTGACCTATGAACTTGAAATCGACCTTAACCTTTGTCCTTGACCCAAGGGTAAAAAGAAACATGAAGTACATGTACATGTATCTAGAAACACCTTTCAGAGTTTATTTCGGTTGACAGGTTAGAAGTTAAAGAGGTGGTGGTTTTTAATGACCTTGACTTTTCATCCAAATGTCACAATCAATCTTAAGTTCTTGGAATAAGATACAAGATTCAACTCCAACGTTAAATAGGTTAAGAATAAAAATAACCCCCCACCCCACCCCACACACACACACACAAACAAATCAAATTAATGGCAACGTAGAGAATCACTGTTAAACTCAAATAACACCTCGGACCCACATAAAATTTCAGGAAAACTGCAGAAAAGAGCTCGAGGAAAGTGTATTAAAATATTTCATTTGAGTTTCCAAAGTATATAGAAATTATTAATTTATACAGAAAAAATTACAAATCCTGTCGTGTTTAAAATTAAAGTGCAGATGACCAAAGTTGGCATATAAGCCTTTTATAGCCTATTTATTCAGATGTCGTTAATAGCATTCAATTCTACTGATTTGAAATAATATTTTAATACCAAGCATCCTTTGTTTAATTTACCTTTGAAATTTATTTGAATTTTTTTTAGAATTACGCAATCCCCAGAAATAGCGATTTTCGGTATATTAAAAATCAATATACATGTACGCTCCTTCGTAAAATAATCAGATATTTGCATTCATGAAAAAAATATTAATAAGAAGGTGTTAAACAATATAGGTCACATTAGCTGACACGAATGTCTTTTTAAACATCTCTTGTAAAACCCAGAGAGTAGCCCCCTATGCATTGGAAAAAATGAATAGTTCCGGTCAAAAAACCTTTATATATTTATTTACAAAGTATATAAAATTTACCAGGCACAGGTATCAGAGTTGTCAAAATGGCCTGAGAGGAAATATTAAAAAAATTCTGAACAGAAAGGAAAATCCCTTTTCCATGTATGGAACTACTATTGAATATAACCAACCCCGAGCCCGATCTTAAAAACACGGTAGTAGAAAATTAGAATTTTGCTGTTTTATTAATTTTTTTGCTTTTAACTTCTTTTCTTGAAGCCAAATGATATGAAAACACTCAAGAAGGTGAAAAGGCTTCATATTGTTATCTGAATTAAAATCAAAATTGTAATCTGAACAATTAGTCTCCTTATTATGTTCCCCAAACGAAGTTTGGGAACATATTGTTTTTACTTTTTCTGAATTTTTTCTTTGTTCTCCGGTACTTTTTTGTCCGCGAGTGTTCTCGTAAACTACTCATCCGATCTAGGTGAAACCTTTTTAGGGTCACTAGGTATGTTATGTAGATGTGCGGAACGAAGGTCATTTTGCGCGCACGTGCGTGCATGTGCGCGCACGTGTAACACGTGAAATGACCAATATAATAGATTTAGCCGTAACTTTTTAAATATTGGATGAAATGCTTTGAAACTCATAATATAAGGATATAATAGTAGTATAGACATGATGACATGGTCAAAATAGCAAGATCTCACGCGCATGCAGGTGCCCTTCGCTGCGATTGGCTGAAACTAAAAGTCTAAATATCTATTTTGTTTTCTGACAAAATCCTTTGAAATTTTGAACATAGTCTTACATTATGAAGATCTACAGCATGATATATAAGAATAATCATGAACGCACGCACATGCACGTGTGCTGCAATCTGATTGGCTAAAACTTTAAATGCCTACAACTTTCTTGGTTCTCAATAATACAGGGTGAAATTTCAAATATGAATAGATATAATGATTGCCTACATTATACTACTATCAAAAGTAAATGCATGGACGTGCATGCACATGCGACCGCACACAATGTATTAAAAGACAGTATACTTGAGTGTTTGATGTTCATGCAGAATTAAGAACTTCTAAATGTCAAGACATGTAACATACTGAAGCATGCAGATCTTTTTACCCTTGACCTTGAAACTTAGGTCAAGGTCACTGGTAACCTGAATAAAATGTTGATATTAGCTATTTACCAAAATCACCTTGACCTATGAACTTGAAATCGACCTTAACCTTTGTCCTTGACCCAAGGGTAAAAAGAAACATGAAGTACATGTACATGTATCTAGAAACACCTTTCAGAGTTTATTTCGGTTGACAGGTTAGAAGTTAAAGAGGTGGTGGTTTTTAATGACCTTGACCTTTCATCCAAATGTCACAATCAATCTTAAGTTCTTGGAATAAGATACAAGATTCAACTCCAACGTTAAATAGGTTAAGAATAAAAATAACCCCCCACCCCCCCACACACACACACACACAAACAAATCAAATTAATGGCAACGTAGAGAATCACTGTTAAACTCAAATAACACCTCGGACCCACATAAAATTTCAGGAAAACTGCAGAAAAGAGCTCGAGGAAAGTGTATTAAAATATTTCATTTGAGTTTCCAAAGTATATAGAAATTATTAATTTATACAGAAAAAATTACAAATCCTGTCGTGTTTAAAATTAAAGTGCAGATGACCAAAGTTGGCATATAAGCCTTTTATAGCCTATTTATTCAGATGTCGTTAATAGCATTCAATTCTACTGATTTGAAATAATATTTTTATACCAAGCATCCTTTGTTTATTTTACCTTTGAAATTTATTTGAATTTTTTTTAGAATTACGCAATCCCCAGAAATAGCGATTTTCGGTATATTAAAAATCAATATACATGTACGCTCCTTCGTAAAATAATCAGATATTTGCATTCATGAAAAAAATATTAATAAGAAGGTCTTAAACAATATTGGTCACATTAGCTGACACGAATGTCTTTTTAAACATCTCTTGTAAAACCCAGAGAGTAGCCCCCTATGCATTGGAAAAAAGGAATAGTTCCGGTCAAAAAACCTTTATATATTTATTTACAAAGTATATAAAATTTACCAGGCACAGGTATCAGAGTTGTCAAAATGGCCTGAGAGGAAATATTAAAAAAAAATTCTGAACAGAAAGGAAAATCCCTTTTCCATGTATGGAACTACTATTGAATAAGTTCATTTTGATGGGTTAGGTATTGGCGTGATACCCTTAGTCGACTTTCACCCTGCCTTGTCGTCGGAATAAAACCAACTTTGAGCCCGAGGTTAAAATAAGTAGAGAAATAAAATGTGAATCGATATATTAAAAATATGACATATGCTTGAAAAATGGTAAATTTATATATGTATTTTTATCTTTGATTCGCGGGATAGAAAGATATGTTAATCGCTTAATCAACATGCCATAATCATCTTGCATATGCATGTACATGTACGTGTGCGCGCATGCAAAATGTTAAACAATATATCGTTGATAGTTGATATCATTGTTACTTTTATATTCTTATATGAAATCCTGGGATACTTAGCATATTTATAAAAGGTCTTAGAGGAATAAGGCACGATAAGGACTTGGGGAGCGTTTGGGGAACATCTGTAACGGTCCCCGTTACAATTAGCACTAGTTAATATTTTATCATAATGTTGAATATCCTGACTTTTGTGAGAAAAATTGAACTATTTTATTCCGAAAGGACAAATTAATGAGTTAAGTATACGAAAAGTGTCTGATATACTTAAAATTTAACAATATTCAAGCCTCGGACTCTATATTTTTAATCAAACACGAAATAAACATAGAAGTACTTACAAATAAATTGAAGCAATTTACTTTATTTTCTAGCAGCGGGACCCATTGCAGGCGCTGTTATTAGTGGAACAGCAGTCGTCCTTACCATAACGATCTGTTGTGTTATACATGGCTGTAAAATGAAAAACCACGATCAAGTTGTCGTACATCCTACGGGATATTCTGCAAGCTACAGGAATACATGTAAGAGCATACATTTGTAGATTTAGTACCTGTATTAAAAACCCTCTCTACACTGCACACAAAAGAGTTCTGATTCTAAGGTATTTTTCTGCAGTTAGAGTGATCTGCCCTTAGATCTTAAATCTAAAAAATTGCAATTTACAATATATTACTCAATTTGTAATCAATTCAAGTATTCTTAACAATTTAATGGGTCAAGATAAATTAACTGAACGTGTTATTAACATGTATTTTCTCTACTGAAGTAATTAACAATGATTTCTATTCACTAATACTGTGTTGTCTTCAAACATTTTCCCGGGGGTAAATGCCATGCACTGTACATTGAAAATTAAATAAATAACCTCAACAATAACTCCTTTATACAATATATTTTTCTCAATGTCCAAAAAAAGTTTGCACTTGTGTAGAGAGGGTCCTTAAAATTGTTAATTAATTTGATGATACATATACATTTAAACTTATTGTCTTTTACTATACATTTTTCAACATACTTATTTATTAAATCTACTGTGTAAACAAGTTTGCTTGCCTATGAACATTGTTCCTAAAGAATCAAAATGATTCCTCAGTATATGCTTGTTAATATGAAATCACACTGGTATACATGATGAAGTAAAAAAAAACCCCTCTTTTTTCAGATCACCATGGTTATATAGGATCTAGAAACGGACCTTACGTGACGACATCAACAATCAACTTTGGAACATCTGGACCTCCAGCCCAACCCCCACCCTACACGCCCCCATCACCGCCCCCTGCCTACTCTCCTACACCTGTATTCTACCAACCATGCACCTCCTACGTTTCTAAGTTAGCTTAACTCCTTTTGAAGGAAAACGGCACGGTGTCCATAATACTTGATGGCATTTGATTTCATCTCGGGTTTTAGAAGTCCGTGGTGGTGACGCCAACAATTTGTATTTAAAATTTTTGTCTTAATTTAAATAGACTCTTGAGCATGATCATTCTTTGTCTCTTCACGGTCTTTTCTCAATTTCTTTCTACAAATTCATATTATATTTTTGTTTATTTCATTTTATATTCCGAAAAATCAATATATATTTAAATTTGTATAGCTAGACTGGATTCTAAAGCTTCATAAAAATTCCTTATTAAAAAAGATATACACCAAGTCCAAGCAAATGTTCTATCAAGCCTTTTTTTATACTCCTCTCTTAACAGCAATGAAGGGGAAATTTTATGAGCTTTGTTCAATATTATCATATTTCTCTATTATACTAAGCTCTCTGATTGGCTGAAACTTGCTCAAATGATCAAGTATATAACAGCTTACAGATTTATGATAGTATTTATAGACTCTGAAAGCATATCGACTTGATGTTTCTAAATTTGATTAAAAACGATAGTGCTGATCTCAAAACAGCTAATACAGTGTATGACTAAATGTTTCTGAAAAAAATGTACTTTATAATGTGCATTGTACGTAATGAATGATAGGAAATAACGATGCCTTGAAAAAGGATTTGCTTAATTATATCAAAACGATATAAGTAGGATTGGTTTTATTTCATAAATCGAAATTAAAGATATTGAAAAAATGTAGTCATTTGAATTATCATATTCCCTTTAATTTTATCAGTCGAAAAGAAATAATTTTATTCATTCTCTCTTTTCTCATAGTGCTCAATATTTTTGTGCTCCATCGGACTTTTTTTAATTTTCTGAAGTCATGGTGTAAAAATTCTTCGTATTCTTTCCAGTTCGAAAGCGTATTCAAGATAATTCATTTCATGAAAAACAACAGAAACAATTAATTTGTAGTGCTTTATTTGCTGGAAAGTATATTGATACCATTATATACAAGTAATGTTATAAAATTATTGTTTTTTGTTGTACCTATATGCTTTAATTCGATTTCCGTGAGGAAAATTCTAGAGTGTTAATATATAATATAATATAGAGAATATAAATAACTACTAATGTTTAGTGCGATAAAACTTCCTTTAAAACGGGAAATAAAATTGCAGGGAAACGTTTAAAATTTCATTTCTCTTGTAACTCATAAAAACATATGCCCTACGATGTATTCTCACACATAGATTTCATCAAAAAGTGGAGGAACTATTCTCCATTTTACTTTTCAACAACATATTTGGTACTTAAAACATGATCTGAAAATTGTTCATTGATTGTATCTGTAAAATTTTAAATGGCAACGGCTGAATCTACGGCACAAAGCATTGTTCTGTGCAATAACTGTGATAAACCAAGTGCATACAATTGTAAGACTTGTTGTGTGAAGCTTTGCGAAAATTGTATTTCGAAACATCTAAAGAGCAAGTCAAAATTTGGGCATATTTTAGTGGACATATTAGAAGGGTGTGATGATAGTGATGATTGTAGGTGTCAAACACATCCCGAACTTGAGTGCCAGGTATTTTGTCAAACTTGCGACCAGCCTATCTGTTTGATTTGTTCTTCCACAAAACACAAGCCGCATGATATGGTAGAACTAGTAGAAGCAAAGAGGGAATTAATCCAAAAAATTGAAATTGAGAACGAAAACCTTCAAAACTTGAAATCTATCTATCAACGGAATCAAAGTTATTTGAAATCACGGCTGATGTCTCTACCAAAATATTATGAAAAACAACGAGAAGATATTCACAAAACTCGCGCAAGATCATTTTTAAAATGGAAAGAGGAAATTGATTATATTGCACTTCAGTTTCAAAGACAATTGCATGATATGGAATCTGAAGACATAATTGGGTTAAAGAAACAAGAGGAATTCTTTAAAGAAAGACTTGCCGACATTGAGATTCTTCTTAAAGAAAACAAAGATATAAAAGTTTCAAATAAGATTGATAAACTTGTGGGATTCAAACCAACCTCTGAAAATTATACAAGTTTTCCAGCATTGCAGGAGTACAGCAGACCTAAGTTCCACGAGAAATCTTTTGAAGATTTTAAAATGAAGGAGAACTTTGGAGAAATTTCTGGAAGGAGATTGCTGGAATATCCAGCATATAGAGTACAAAATGTTGAGGAGGTTAATATCAACAAGAAAATTCTCCTGAAACATCCTTCTGTGCTGTACAAAACCAACTTAAAGTCGATGTCAATAGAGGGTGGTTTTGAATCTTTGAATTCGTTTGTGCATTTCACCTACAACAGAATTTGGGTAGGAGAAAGAAAATGTTTGGTTCTTGTTGACTTTAATGGGGTCCTTATTGATCGAGTTGATACAGCCTCTTTCGGAAACTGTTTGGCTCTGTCGTCGAAAGGTAATCTTCTGTTCAACAACACCAAGGAAAACACGATCGATGAAATTCTTTGCGACAAAAGTTTCTCAACAATCATATCTGCAGGTGCGTGGGTCTCACAAGGTTTTGCTTGTACATTGGCTGGAGAACTTTATGTTTGTTTGTACAAAAAAGATGATTCTAAGGTCGCTAAATACACAGAAACTGGTGAACTGATTTCAGAATATCAGTATGATAAAGAAAATCGCCTTCTTTTCAATGCACCTGACTGCATCGCAGTTAATGTCAACAATGATATCTGCACTATGTTACACCGAAACTTTCTGTTTTTAAATAAAAACGCCCAAAGTTTCCAACAAAGTTTATTTTGTATTCCCGTGTAACACTTTACACACAGGACCCGACTGAGTAACTAATTGAACACACAAATTCTACGCTAGATATTAAGAACTGCCCAAACTACAGACTGTCAATCACTGCTAAATTAACCCGTTAATTGTGAACACTATGAATTCTGCATTTTCTCATGGCCAGCACTTCAGACATTCAATCCCCCTGAGACTCGGGTGATAAAAGTCAGCAATGCTGATACAAGAGCTAAATTTCCCAGCCAAATCTTAATGAGCGGTCAAGACCTTATCACATAAACAGATCACTGCAGTCTGTAGCTTAGAGCAATTACTACAAATCAACAAGATTAAGATGATATAAATCAAGCATTAATTATACAAACAATTTCACACAAAATTTCACTTTAACACCTCCCTTCCAAAGATAAAAATTTAACTGTCAATAGTTGAATTTTTTTCCAAGTTCATAATTCTGTACATAGCAACATTAAATTTAACCAGTCACTAAATTCACTTTAGCCAGTCCAAATAAGTATTAAACAGTTAATAGCAATTAATCATCAAAAGAATAATATAAATCCAAAATGAATTTCACTGTAAATCCAACTGAATGCACTTGAATTTTATGAATATAAAATTTTCACAAAAATTGCCCATAATTCACAAACACATTTCACTTTTCAGATTCGTGATAATCCGTCTGCATTTGTGTTTTTGCTTCCTCTCTTATATCTAACTTCAAAGGTGTACGACTGTAGTGCGAGGGCCCAACGTAAAAGTCTCTGATTTTTATTCTTCAAGCGATGCAACCATGTTAGTGGATTGTGATCTGTTTCTACGTAAAACTTCCTCCCCTCTAGGTAATACGAGAACGATCCAATGGCCCAAACGATAGCTAATAATTCCTTCTCTATCGTTGAATAGTTCTTTTCCCTTGGTAGTAACTTCTTACTAAGGTAAGCAACTGGGTGATCACCATCTGGCAACTGTTGGCTCAGGACAGCCCCAATTGCGTTATTACTCGCATCTGTTTGTAGTACAAACGGTAAATTGAAGTTTGGATTGACCAAAACAGGAGCTGTCATCAGGGCCTCCTTCAGTTTCTTGAATGACTGCACTTCCCTCTCCATCCATTTTAAGTCTGCGGGTTGACTTTTTCTCAGTAGATCAGTCAGTGGTACAGTTATGTCCGCATAATTTCCTATATACTGGCGATAGTATCCAGTTAATCCCAAGAATGATCTTAATTCCTTCTTTGTCAAGGGAAGCGGAAAATCCTCCATGGCCTTCAATTTCCTAGGGTCTGGTCTAATTGTCCCTCCACCAACTATGTGTCCTAAACAGATGATTTCTGCTGCTCCCAACTTACATTTTGATGGTCTGATGGTAAGATTGGCCTCATAAATACGCTGAAGTAGCTCTGTTACATGTTTGATATGGTCTTCCCACGTCTGACTGTAGACAATTATGTCATCAAAGTACGCAACAGTATTTTGAGTTCCATCTAAAATACGATCCATAAGTCTTATGAATGATGCTGGAGACGTCTTCATACCAAACGGCATCACTGTAAACTCGAAAAGGCCAAATGGGGTGATGAAGGCGGATTTCTCGCGTGTTTCCTTTGCCAGAGGAACTTGCCAGTAGCCTTTTGTTAGATCAAATCTACTCAAATATTTTGCACTTCCAATTTTCTCAAATATATCACTCATGCGTGGAATGGGATAAGGGTCCATGAGAGTTATTTCATTCAATTTTCTATAATCAACACATATTCTAATTGTCCCATCAGGCTTGTTGACAAGGACAATTGGTGAGGCCCACGGACTTTTGGATGGTGTAATAAGTCCTTGTTCTAACATTTCATTCAAAGACTCCTTAACTTCCTGTTTCTTAGCTTCCGGTATCCTGTAAGGTCTCTGAGTAATTGGATTCTCAGACGTTGTTTTGATTGTATGTGAGATAACATCACACTTTCCCGGCTTTGATGTGAAAATTCTTGAAAATTTCTGACAAACATCCCTTAAACTCTGTCTCTGCACTTGTGTCAGCCCATGTCCAAAGACAAGATCTGAAATGGTTTCTGTGGTGTCGTTAGGAAATTGCTGTTCAATTCCAATTTCATTTTCTGTTGCTGCCAGTAATGTAGCCCGGTTATAAGGACGAAGTAAATTGATATGGTAAGTAACAAGTCCACGTCGTCCTCCAACATTGATTTTATAGTTAACATCATTTACCTTGTTAACCACACGAAACGGTCCTTTCCACTGAGCGGACATCTTGCCAGGTTCGGTCGGGAGTAAAACGAGTACTTCATCACCAGGACGCAAAGTCCTTTTGGATGCTGAGCGATCATACCAATCTTTGATTTTCGACTGCCTCATTTCCAAGTTGTTTTGCACGAGTTGTGTCACATCAGCCAGTTTGTTTCGGATGTTGACGACATGATCTATCTCTGATGTTTTTATTTCCTCCTCACCAGTCATGAAGCTCTTTAAAACACTAAGAGGACCACGTACTGGCCATCCGTACAACAGGTCAAATGGTGAAAAACCAGTCTCCTCATGTGGGACTTCTCTGTATGCGAAAAGTACATATGGAAGTAGTACATCCCAATCTTCGCCATTCTCCATACACAACTTTTTCAACATTGATTTTAACGTTCCATTAAATCTTTCAACTTTGCCATTTGCCTGTGGGTGATAAGGTGTTGTAGTTATCCCCTTGATTTTGATTTTCTCATATAAATCTTTCAGGAGCGCACTCGTGAAATTTGATCCTTGGTCAGTGAGAATGGTTTTAGGAATTCCAACTCTACTAAATAATGTAATGAGAGTGTCGGCTATTCGTTCAGCTTCACAACTTGGTAAAGCAAAAGCTTCTGGGTATCTCGTAGCTTCATCAATGACAGTCAGAATGTATTTGTTACCTTGAGTTGTCCTGTTGAGTGGGCCAACGATGTCCATTGCGATCTTTGAAAACGGATCAGTTATGATAGGTGTGTTGACCATAGGAGCTCTTTCCGCACTTCTTTTTGCCACTTTTTGACAAGTGTCACATTCTGCGCAGTAGTCCGACACATCTTGGAACAATCCAGGCCAATAAAATGACGCAAGAATACGTTGTTTGGTCTTCTCAGTTCCTAAGTGTCCAGCTATTGGCTGATCATGTGCCAGCTTCATCACTGCTTTTCTTAGCGATGCTGGAAGTACCACTTGTGTTCCCGACAGATTCTTTTTCTTGGAAGTCCATTTTCGTTTCAATATGTCATTCTCCCAGTAAAACGCTTTATGTTCTGTCTCAGTTTGTGATACATTTTTGAATGCTTTATCCCTACAATTTTTGAGTGTTGGGTCTTGTTTCTGAAGATTCGATAGTTTATTTCCATTCACCACGCTCAACTTTTCCAATGAAATTTCCGGTAAATCAAGGTTCACTTCACCAGCCTCATCGTCAGTTACCATGACGTTTAAGTCCCTTGGTACGACATCACATTTATTCATGCGATTTTTGGCACTTAATTCATTTTGTTCTTGTTCTTTTGCTTTGGCTCTCGTAACCACAGCTGCAACTTTGTTCCTCTCCAGAACATCTATTCCCAATAAACCATCTGCAACCAGATCAGGTACTAAACCTACCTGAACATGTCCCTTAAACATTGGTGTTTCCAGGTTAACCACAGCTAACTTAGCCTCGAATGGCTGTCCAATAGCTGTAACCAAGGAAGTAGTTTGTCCATGTAGAACACATTTTGGATCAACAAGATCCTCCCGCAATAGCGTCATAGATGCTCCAGTGTCCTTGACCATTGACACTTCCACATCATCCACTTTCCCCGGAACATAATGTAAACCCCATAATGCTCCTTTCACGAAACACGACGCTAGATTACCTTTCTTTGGGCATTTGTTTGCATAATGTCCAAAGTTCCCACAGCTAAAACATTTCACTTTTTCCAAACTTTTCTGTTTTCCGGAGTTCCCCTGTTCCTGGCTCTTCTTCTCACCTAACACTTTAGGATTTTGAAGTTTTCTGTCCTCGGCCGATTTTGTTGGTAGAATGTAATCCTCAGCAGCTTCAACTAACTCACTACTTCCCTTATTTCGTCTAATCCACTGGGCTTGTTGAGGAGATAACGCCTTTAAGAAATATTCTTCTCGGAACTTTTGTACGGGATCTTTCTCATCAATGAAACGACTCAAATACAGATCTATTCTCGACATTAATCCTCTGTAAGTTTCTCCTGGTCTTCGTTTAATTTCCTCCAGGAACTGAAAGTAGTCTGCTGGGCGCTTGCCGAATCGATTCAAAAGAGCCTTAAACAGATCTCTGTATCCCGAAGTCACTTGCTGCGACACTTCTCGAGCTTCTCCGGTTAAAAGTGACCTAAGCTGTAAAGCCTTTGAGTTCTCAGTCCAACCTGCATGCTCAGCTACCGCATCAAATTCAGAGAGATAGCACAAAATGTCATCCTTTTCCTGATTAAATGGTTGAAGTTTAATTTTTGGCATTCCTGTCGAATGTGCTCCTGGTGTTGAATTGGCCTTCTCTAGCTGAACACGTAATTCCAAAATTTCTTTTTCATGTTCCAATTCAAGTGTTTTTAAACGTAATTCATGTTCCTGTTGTTGTTTAGAAAGTTGAAATTCCAATTCCAAGTCCTGTTTCCTAGGCATTTTGATTCCGCTTGTTAAATCCAAATATATGTATAAAATTTCAAACAATATTTCACATTTAATTAGGATCCTTTACCGCTGCCACCACTTAAAATGTTACACCGAAACTTTCTGTTTTTAAATAAAAACGCCCAAAGTTTCCAACAAAGTTTATTTTGTATTCCCGTGTAACACTTTACACACAGGACCCGACTGAGTAACTAATTGAACACACAAATTCTACGCTAGATATTAAGAACTGCCCAAACTACAGACTGTCAATCACTGCTAAATTAACCCGTTAATTGTGAACACTATGAATTCTGCATTTTCTCATGGCCAGCACTTCAGACATTCAATCCCCCTGAGACTCGGGTGATAAAAGTCAGCAATGCTGATACAAGAGCTAAATTTCCCAGCCAAATCTTAATGAGCGGTCAAGACCTTATCACATAAACAGATCACTGCAGTCTGTAGCTTAGAGCAATTACTACAAATCAACAAGATTAAGATGATATAAATCAAGCATTAATTATACAAACAATTTCACACAAAATTTCACTTTAACACACTACAGATCTTGGTATTTCTGCTGTTGTGGTAATCAAGTCTTGTGGAGAATTACGATTTACATACGATGGAAAGTCACTTTCAAAACAAAAGCGAGAGTTCCTTCCTACTAGCATTGCTACAGATCGATATGGACATATTTTGATAGCAGATTCCAATAACTCATACATACATGTTATTAGTAGTGAAGGGGAAGTCCTCCAAATAATGTCACTAAAAAATAGCATTGAATGTCCATTTTCTGTATGCGTCGCGAATGAAAAATTTCTGGTAATTGGAGAAAAACGCTCTGGAATCGTGTATGTCACGAAGTATCATAAGAAACATTTATGAAATTTTTGATGCATGCTTGAAGTACGAATTTCCAGCGACATTTCACAAAACCGAAGGGCAAATCGATCTTCTTATATGAATTTTACGCGTGTTCAAATAACAAATATTATTTTTTTTAAATGATCACCCATACACTAATAATTGTCAAATGCTTACTAAAAAAATCTACAAGTAAATTTGATGCAAAGCATCAAATCGGCAGCAAACAAAATTTGCATTAATTTTCAAAGAGTACTTTCACAATTTAAAAAGCATCTATACTAGGAAAGCACAATATATTCAAAACTGAAATAGTGATCATTATATGTCGCCCCGAACGAAGTCGGGGGCGACATATTGCGATTGTACGCATGTTTTTGTTCTACGGGCTGTTTCTCGGAGATGTCTGGGACAATCTTCCTGAAACTTTCATCAAAGGAAGATCACTGGTTGCAGTTGTATTGTGAGGTCAATAAGTTTTAAAATGGCTAACGTTGCCATGGAAACCTGCAAAAAGCGACGAATTTTGTCCGCGAGTGTTTTCTCTGGTCCCTTGGACATTCGTCATGAAATTTTATTGATTAAATGATTAGTATCTGTAATTGTGCGTGTTGCATTTAAAAATTGCAAATTGTCAATAGTTGCCATGGAAACGGGGAAAGTGAAAATTCTTTAACTTTGATTTTTAAATCAAAGTACCGAAAGTACTGATACGAGTTGATTGTTGTCCAAGCTTAGCTAATGGGTATTGTTTTAGTAATAAATAAATGAAAGTCTTGTCCAGTTCGGGGCGACATACGCTATTGCTTGCAATAGCAGACTTTCTAGTTTTTATTTCAGACTGCCTTCAAAGCAAAATGAATAATTTTAATTAAAAAATGAATTATATAGAAATTTAGTGCATTTGTTGATCAAATGGATTCATCGATGATCATGTAATAAATTCAATGATAAATGACAAGAATTAATTGTCATCAAAATGAAGGTGAAGGCATTTCAAGATGAACGACGTGCTCATGCGCTAGATCTTTGTCACGTGACAATGTCACTGGTTTCTGCAGAGATGGCTGTGCTGCAAGGCACGGTGCAAAATGTAGAAAACATTATCTTTCTGTCATTCGCAGTTGTAGCATATTCAAAACAATTTTTACTAGTTGAACCAGGGACCTATATACTAATATTAGTATATAGGTCCCTGGTTGAACAACTTATCAATTTTTATTAAGCATGCATTTTTACAAAGTCATTACAATCCGGAAAATCATGACGATTTTCTTTCATATCGTACACACTTTCAGGCCGGGGAGTACCTATTGTAAATTCTTTTTGTATAACCATAAATTGTCAATTATCTGACGAGAAATATAAAGTTTAAACATAATGAGAACCATTAATACTTTGTTTCAAGCAAGTTTTTAAAATATTTAACTCGTGATTCAATAAATGTTATTATTTAAAAATGATTTTACTAAACTAATGCAAAAAATACGTCTCATTTCCCTATGAGCACTTTCTAACACAACCGCAAATAGATGCTTAGGTAAAAGGGGTTCAAGTTTGTTCAAATGAAGGGCCACGCTTTTATAGAAGGGGAGATAATTCGGAAATAGTGAAAAATTGGTGGCATGTTTTAAAAACTTCTCCTCAAGAACCACTGTGCCAGGAAAGATGAAAATTATGGGGAAACATCCTCAGGTACAGTGTTAACTAAGTTTGTTCAAATCATGACCCCTGGGGGTAGGGCGGAGCCTTGATGGACAATTAAAGTTTTTCATAGAACATTTTAGAAATATATAGGAAAATTCTTTAAAAATCTTCTCAAGAATAGCAAAACCATGATTAGTCATATTTATTATGTCAGCATCCTCAGGTAGTGTAGAATCAAGTTTGTTCAAATCATGATCCCCGGGGGTTGGACAGAGCCACGATGGACTATCAAAGTTTTACTTAGGAATAGAATAGGGAAAATATTCAAAGGACAGCAAAGCCATGATTGGTCATATTTTAGTTGGACACCGGGGAGGGGGGGGGGGGGCACAATGTAAGTTCAAATATAAAGGGACAGGTAGTCAAAGAAATATGCGAGCTAGCATCCTTAGTTAGACGTGAAGATTCAATGTGAGTTTAAACTAATCAATAATAAACTGATTTCTGCTTTTTCCCTAACCACAGTGCTCAGGTGAGCGATTTTGCCCATGGGCTTTCTTCACAATTTAGGCGTGAAGAGTGGATATTCAATAAGCATTAAACATAAAGAATGAGAAATAAATCGATTTAGAATTAGTAAAGAACCTTAGGTATAACCTCGGCCTTAAATCAAGGGAGTCTTCATATCTTCCTCATAGCAAATTAGGGGGGAAATTTAAAAAATTAAGGGTCACTTGATACCTTTGATTGACTGTTTTTACTTCCCAGCATATTAAAACAGTAGAGTTTATATATATATATCACTCATATTAGCTTTAAACATTATACATAAACAGAACAATATACAAGATTGAATGTATAGGTATAAATGATACATGTTTATGATTTTATTTACGTTCAAATTAAGTTTTATGAACTCTTCGCTTTTATATGTACTATGTAGTTAAATTGACTTAAATTAAATTAAATTGTCGGGGATCCTGAGTAAATACGTCGCCATTGGACCCCTGGCAAATTTTATTCAAAAGTTCTTGGGCTGACTGTACTCAAGTTTCTGAATGGCAATATCTTTATGTGGTTTTTAGAGATAAGGTTTTCCAGCACTCTATAATTCCCATGGTTACCAATTATGACCCTTAAAAGCCGACCTTTTTTTTTTTTTTTTTTTTTTTT
>PRKT01000039.1:1151791-1168044 GCA_003671525.1 Saccostrea glomerata | reverse complement strand
TTTTTCCTTGCTACCGAGTGCTGTGTTCATATGCTCGTCTACATCGGTATCGACTGATTACACTGAACAGAGACTAAGTCAGTCTCTTTAAAGGTACTTAGACATAGATTTGAAGTTATTATTTTCTCTATAATATTACGACATGTATATTTTAATAGCATTTCACACAAAATTTAATTTAAAAAATTATTTCATATAAAAGATATTAAAATTTCAAATTTTTGGCGGGTTTGATTGACACATCATTGCTCTTTCACAAATTAATTCTATTTTTAATCCTTAGGAAAAGTGACAATCTCATTGTGTATAAATGAAAAATATTAATACTATAATCCAGAAAATTCAGAGTAGATATGTTCGAAAACAAAACAAACACACAATATTTTGTCAGTCCGTGCAGTTGTGGTAAGCAGACTGTGACGATTGAACGCACCCGGTGAATTGTAAACATCAACAATAACAGAACTCGTGACCTGTTTACAAAAATGTGTTCATAACACGAGTGTGCTGGATTTTGCTAAACTCTGTACGCAACTCTTAGTTCGGATTGACGATACTTGTGAAGGAGTTTTGCTTTCTAACATTTCTACTCTGAATGAAATTATTTTTCTAGATAGAAGTTTTAATACTTCTCATTAATACACAACAAGATTGCAACTTTTCCTAAGGATTAAGAATAAGGTTAAAATTTGTGAACGTGCAAGGATGTGTCAATCAAACCCACCAAAAAATTTGAAGTTTTAATAACTTTTAAATGAAATAAGATTTTTAATTAATTTTCGTGTGAAATGCTATTAAAATATGTAAGTCGTAATATTATAAAGAAAATATTGACTTCAAATCTGTGTCCAAGTACCTTTAAAAAGAGGACCTTATATATAGCGAGAGTTCAATCGAAAATGGCGGACCCATTCTTTTTACGGATCGTGTTCAGCTTTAAGTCAAATATATACTGACTGACGTTTTTAGACCACTATTCACACACTGAACTGTTGAAGGACTTTCCCGTAACATCCTGATTAGGGGCACCTGACGGGTGTGACTGGTCGGATGCTAACTCCTCCATGGCACCTGATTCCACCTGTTATTTTGGAGGTCCGTATTTTTTCTAGTCGAAAAATTGCATTTTGCAAAGGACCTTGAAGACTGTTTGTTATCAAACAGATGCCATGCAAGTCGCAAATTTCTACATAACGTACTATTATGAAGTGCAACTTAAATCTGAATGTCCCGTTTATAAAGGTAATGTCGGGGAAATAAATTCTTAAAGTGTTTGTCAAAAGCAACACTTAACTCGGGTCTGTCAAACAATTAACAAGTGTGAACTTCTAAGCTCCATGTCTCTCGAGAACTTATATGGAGAAGCCAACACTTTCCGGTGGAGAGCTGCAAATTGTGTCCTATACTCGGCATTATCAAGGCCATTGAAAAGGGTGGATTTTTTGTGCCAGCACCTACTGCGACACGGGACCTCGGTTTAGAGCGTCTCATCAGAACCAGTCTCCACATCCCACAGTGCTAGTCGAACCCGCGACGTTAAGAATCAACTTTCATCGAAACTCTAGAGCAGACTCTAAACACTGCGCCACGCAGGCGACTTAAGAATTATCAGAGAAGTAATTGTACTTCTCTTATGGAGCAGCAGAGAAGAAATTTTAACAGCTTAAAACTGTTCCAACATAAAGACGTAACCCCATCAAATAAACAGTCTCATACATTTTTAAAACTAAATTTTAATGATTGCAACAAAAAAAAAAGTAATGTATACAATAAAACTGACAGCGCAATAGTAACACTTTCCTTGCTCAAGCCAGGAGCTGTCCCAATTGATACATCATCATTTATCTGGAATAACAGCACTGACAAAGATTGGCAAATATACTTCATCAAACAGATTATATAAAATACTAGTATACCATTAAAGCTTTTTCAGAGGAAAATCAATTATCCAACACGCAATATTAAAACCAAAATTCAGCTTCTTTTTGGCTTGGAAGTACATTTAAAAATGCTGTAAAATTTTATTTCTGAAACATTCTTAACCTTTGATAAGTTAATTTTTCTAATAATACTGAAACCTAGAACCAAAGCCAAAGTTTAACAATATTTTTCAACCCTTTAATATTCAAAACTATACTCATATTCATTCAAAAGAATATTCATCAGCACTAGCACTGTGTACATTTATATTCAATATTAGTTGTCAATAAGTGGCCACTAGAAAGTACTGAAAAGTTGAAAGACAAACATAACAAAAAATAAGGTAAATAAAAAAAGAATGAGCTGGTCAAATGATATGGCACTTCTTAAATCGCCAGATACTTCCTACAACTACTCCCTACAAATATTACCACTACTACTACACTACTGCTACGCAAGAAAAATCAGAACAATAAATTCCATTGCACAGTTTGCACCAATTTACATGTCATGATAAAAATAGACGCATCTGTATTACACGTTTGTAGCATTATGCTTATCCACATAAAATGATATGATGAATTCACGAGATTCTGTGATTTGTTATGGAGACAGGCTTTAATTAATATAATAATATGTACAAGTAGGCATTGTTCAACACTGTAAAAGATACACAATTATACACTCAACATAAAAAAGTCATCAAATTACATTCATGGTTGTCTTTTTAAGAAAAAATTGGCCTACATGAAAAGGTCACTTCTACACTACTACATATCTCAACAAATAGCCATTTTCAGTCAAAAACATAAACGTTTACTATACACTACCTCACTAGATATAATACTTAATTTCAAAATGAACATTGTTACGAGTTTTCTGGGAAATGAAGAGATGAAGTACACATTCCTTAAACACAAACTTACTATGAAATGAAGAGATGAAATCTTAAATAATTCTTTCGACACTACCTAACTATGAAATGAAGCAATGAAATTTTCAGTTTTTCTTTAGAAACGACCTTACAATGAAATGAAGAGATGAAATATTTAGACTATTTTTTTCTTTTAGACATCTGTGATCCTGACTAGTCAGTGTGATTGTCACTGCGATTTACGTCACTGAAAGACATGGGCTTCACATGCCCCACTGGTATTCTTCCTGAACACACTCCTTCTTTTCTCGTCATAAAATCCTTCTGCACACTCTCATGGCCTTGATACAAATTTACAGATAGTTCAGATCCATTATTCGTTTGTTTTTTGGGTTTTGTTTTCTTGCTTTTTGTTCGCTTGTGTTCCCTATTCTTTCTTTGATTATTCATTGTTTGCGAGTCTGTACTAGATTTGCATAGAACCACTGTATTCGGTGATGTATTAACATCCTTATAAGGGTAAGCTTTTTGAGCAGCATATCTGGGAAATTCATATTCAGGTGTAAATGAGCTAGATGAAGAACAATATGGAAATCTTGCTGGATGATTTAAATGACTTGTTGTCATATTTCCTGTGCATGTTTGGAGGTTGGGAGATAAAGAGGTGCTTCTCATACTATCAATTTCTGCCACTTTTCTTTGAGTAAAGGAAGATATTGGTGGTAATAAAGGTGACTGTCCCTTTTGAAGAAACTCTGGCGTGGTTCTCACATTTTCATTAACTGTCAATCTTTCTGGTGTGACTTTTCTGTTCGCAAAAATTAGAGATGGCCTTTGAGGTGGTGGAGTTAGAGTGGAATAATGCATTGGAGATTGAGGAACGTTCTGTGGTGGTGGAGTTATACAGGGATAATGCATTGGAGATTGGGGAATATTCCTGTTTCCAAACATAGGTAATGATCCAACAATAGGACTCTGAAAAGGAGACTCAACTCTCCCGGGATTGTTCATTCTTTTAAAAGCTTCAAACTTATCAGTTGTGAGCTCAAAGGCAGGTGCTGGTGTAAACGGAGAAAATGACTGCATTGACATGAATGGATTTACTGGAGGTACAATAGAAATATTTGGAAATGGAAGGAGGGGCAGTGTTGGCAATGTATTGGCGATGTTTGAAAATTGCTGAAACTGAGGAATAGTATAAAGCAAGGGTAAAGGGTTCAATGGGACTTGCTGTGATGGTAACATGGCACATTGCTGACTAGGTAAAGAAATGTTTGAAAGCATCATCTGGTTCATTAATGGCACTGAACACAAAGTTGGAGATGGGCTACAAACAGGAATTGGTGGTGGAGTAGCTTTGTTTTCCACAATAAGAGGCTTCACTAGACTTTGATTTCTTATTTTTGAAGAATCACTCCTAGATTCTTCCTCGACTCCAAAAGAAGTGTTAGAAATAATGGCGGACTTTAAAAGGGAAGTTGCTGTACTCATCTCTGAAGATTTCTCTGATGTATCATGCAAAATTGATTCCTGAATACTTTTTGAATGGCTTTCATAATGTGATCCTACCCTGTTTTGTGGTTTAGTTATTACAGTATCAATACATCCACTTTTTGGACTAGTTAAGTACTCTGACACAACTAGTTTTGACATGTCATCACCTCGGGTTGATAATTCATTTTCACTATCCACAGAATCCGAGATGTAGTCTGTTTCAGTAGAAGAGGTGTGGTCTGAATCATCTTCTTTGGTTATTTTGCTTTTATTTAATGTTTCCTCCATTTCGTCGTTAATTACGAGACAATTATCAGAATCTTCATCTTCAGAATTTGAATGGTTTTTGTTTTTCACGTTAGTTGCCTCAATTTCAGGAACATTTACACAACTTCTTTGAATCATGTCATCATCTACGGAAAATGTTCCTTTGCATTCATTTGGACGTAAAATTGTGGACTCTCCATTATCATCATCATTGTTTGTTGGCAATAAATCAAAAGAACTCCCATAATTCTCATCAGTACCTATTTCTACAACATTTCCAACTGGAACATCATTTATGTCCAGAATCCCAGATGACAACATAGCCTCCTCCAATGGATCAAGTGGTCCTGTTAAACATTTGACTTTTGCTAGGCAAAGCTGATCATCACATAAACCACATTCATTACTGGAAAATTTTAACAATCTCATTTGGTTTGATTTTTCTATCTCTACCTCTAGATAAATATCGTGGTCGGTTTCACGTATCACCGACATGATGTCCTCAAGTCTTTGTTCTGCATCAAATGAATTATCTGCTTCTCTGGGGTTTTCAATTTCATAACTTATCTCCATCTTCTTATATGCTGACACTGTATTTGAAGCACAATCTACTTGTTTCTTTTCTTCATCCAAAGTTGTCTTACTTGTTTCATTGTAAGACAGGCTGTCCAGAACACTCTGTACAGTGGCAGGAAAATGAAAACCATCACTGTCCTTTTTCTGGAACCTTTCCTCATAATCTTCTGATTTTTTCTCTGGTTTCACAACTTTGGCAGAGCAGGAATCATTTGCCTGAGTATTATTAACAAGAGAGACAGTCTGATCTTGTGGAAAATCAGTGGATGAATTGTAACTTTCACCTCCACTGCTTTGATCATAGGCTCCAATCAACAGACTTAGTCCATCACCCTTCTCAGTGTAACTCTCAGAGAGGACACTCACATTTGCCAACTCTTGAGTATTGCTAGACCTGCCAGGAGTATCATGTAGAGAGGAAATCATCTTTGGTGTACTAGTAATATTGATCATTGAAAAATTTGTTACAGCCTCCCTGTTAACTTTTGAGTCTGAATCTAAGTATTCTTTATCTTGTTCAAGTTTTTCATCACTCTTAGAATTATCACTACTGTCTTTTAAATTTTTTTTGAATAATGTAGAAATTTCTTTAAACTCTTCTCCACTGTTTATTTCTTTATCATTTTTAGGCATGTTGGTCTCATTTGGTACATTGTTTTCCGATTTAGCGTCTGTAATGTGTAAATTTGAAGAAACATATTTTTCACAATCCACATGCTCATTCTGTGTTTCTGTTGACATGCATTTGTATGACGCAGTGTTTGAGGGTTCAGAAGCTGATGATGCAATGTGAGTGGATACAGACAATGGCAATATTAAAACATTGATAACAACTTCCTTACTGGATTCATTATGCAGATCTCTCTCTTTTACATTCAGGCCACTTTCTTCCTCTGATGGCTTTGCTGTAGGTTCACTGTCTTGATTTTGACCATTGTCTTCCTTTGTTGGCTTTGCCGTACACACACTCTCTATTTGATTCAACCCATTTTCTCCCTTTGTTGACTTTGCAGTACGTTCACCCTCTATTTCACCATTCTTCCTCTCTGTTTGCTTTGCAGTAGGTTCATCCTCTATTTCACCATTTTCTTCCTTTGCCGGTTTTGCTGTAGATTCTGCCTCTATATCACTATTGTCTTCCTTTGTTTGCGTTACTGTAGGTTCACACTCTATTACACCCTTTCCCCCCTTTGCTGGTTTTGTTGTAAGCTCACACTCATTTTCTTCCTCTGGTGGCTTTGCTGTAGGTTCACTGTCTTTTTGACTTTGACCATTGTCTCCCTTTGTTGGCTTTGCTATAGGTTCACCCTCTATTTCACCATTTCCTTCCTTTGTTTGCTTTGCTGTATCTTCATTCTCATTAACTTCATTGCGGCAATTACTCAAAATTTTATTAACACAATTATCTTCATAATTTCCAGTGTCCTTTCCTTTTGAATGACATTCTTCAGAAACTGATGGCACTTCCTCACCAATCCTTTTTGAGTCACTTGGCGATTTAAATCCTTCTGGACTAACAGATGCAGATTCTTTGACTTCCACTGCATCATCTTCATATCCCCCATCCCTGCCTAATACTTCTTCATTACCTTCACAACTTTTATTTTGGCACCAGAAGGTATTTCCTTTCACACCTTGTAGATGAATTACAGGAATGTACTGATCATTTGCCTCGTTCTGTTTACAAATGCTTTCCTCTTCTGAGATACTCATATCCTGAACCTCAGACACTGTTCTGTTCAGACTGCCATTAGGGTCTGTTGTCCTACTCTGGTTTCCTCTAGAATTCTCTAAACTAGCCATAGAATCATTCATATCAGGATTAATTCTTTCTTGTACATTACAGGTATTTATTGGTTCCGTGGTGTCTTTGTTAGAAAGCACATCAATTTTTTCTTTTGAAGAAATAACTGCTGCATCGTCTATGTCTTCTTTATCATTTGTACTACTTTCACTAATTTGTTTAAAATCTGCATCTTTACCCCCCACGTCCGATAAAACATTTGCAGTATTTTCCCCCATATCAGCAGGAACTTCAGATACTACGTCTAATTCTTCTATGTCTGGGGCTTCATCAATAACAATCCAGTCATTAAATTCCTCCATTTCTGTGTTCCCCTCTTCATCCTGGCCTTCATTATTTGAATTTATAAAGTTATCCCTAAAATTTTCGCTGTCATTATCCGCCACCTCCACATTATGCCTTTTAATCTCCAACATGGTGGAATTCTGCGACGTGGTGGAATTCAGTTTTTCTTCTGAAAATAAACAATATGCTCAGTCATACATGCATAATCTCTTTGACACAATTTTATAGTTTACTACATTTCTACAGAATGTAATTCAAGTTATCTATTTGCAAAACATTTTGAACTAGTTTCAAGAAAAACTAACCCTTGTTACTGACTTGTTCTTTAGTTTCCGTTTTGATTTCCTTTTCAGACTTGATCTTGGGATAGGAATCAGCAGCCCTGTCATCCCCTGAGGGCATTTCCTCAGCAGTCTCCACTTTCCTTACTTTTGATGATCCTTCTGTCTTTATAATAATGGACCTGGTATCTGGTTTAACCTCTGTTGATTCAGTCTTAATTTCTATTTTGGCTATGTCAGGTTTGCATTCTTGACCTGTAAAAAATGACATAATAAGTCTTGAAGCTGATCATTTCTGAAATGTCTTCATTAAAGAAATACAAACAACAACTGTTTGATCCCTGTTTGTTAATTATTCTTCACTATCTCTGTACTTAAAATTCTCTGTATTTCTGTCAACAAAGAACCTAGCAGCACTGAGGTAAGATTTAACTGAACATATATTTGACTCAATCCTTAATTTCAGATGACTCAATAGGCCAAGGGTTTCATATGAATGTTTCAGAACAGAAACACCTGACCTGTAAAGATGCAAGATCCCAGGGCTCGACATTAACTTTTTTTCCTACTTGTCCATTGGGACAAGTGACCAAAACATTTACTTGTCCGAACTTCAACTTCACTTGTCCGAAAACTTTTCAATAAAGTTCAATAGTTTCAACTTGAAAATTAAAATTAAGTCCACTACACATGTCACGCGCTTGGTTGATTCGTGATGTTATTGATAAAAACAACAAACACATCAAACGAAATTTTATCTAGGCTTTCTGTCCTGACAATAACATAAATGTCCACAAGTGAACCTGTCAGCATCAAACAATCCACACTTCGGTTCGTATCTTCCATGACTTTTCAGTAGTATGCAATTAGTGAATTTCGATCCCGATCGAATGTGAGCTAAATTAAGATATAGCGATACATATCGGGATCGAAGTCTGGATTTTATGTAAAGCTTCCGTCTTGAAACTACCGATTTAACTTTCAACAGTCGTTCTTTTTATTATTTAGAGACTCTTTACATTGAAATGCACTTGTCCAATCGGACAAGTGCTCAACAATATTCCCTTGTCCGTATTTATTTTTCATTGGTACCGGACAAGCGGACAAGCGTTAATGTCGAGCCCTGGATCCTTACATGTACTGTATGAAAATTAAAAGAATACCTTTCTGGGTCAAAATATCAGCTAGTTAAAGTATAAAAATTACCTGCCATTCATTCTAAATTTCATAAAATTGCAGCAGGATTGTCCATAATCCCAGAAGCATGGGAATTTCCCTTTTCATACTAACATAATCACCAGAGGCCTGTTCAACAGAGTGAACATTCCTGAGCAGTTGCTAAAATTCCTTGTACCTCCAACAGAAATGTTCACAAGCGCTCCGCTCTGTAAAGTCTGTTGAACAGGCCTCTGGTTGTTCTGGTATTAAATAGCCCTCTTAAACCTGCTGAGGGAGAAACCCCAAATTTCCTTCTACTTTTTCACCATCCCGTGCTGTGCGACACAACCCTGCTTCAGTATCTGAAGAGGAAACCTTGTAAAACTGATAAACAAATACACTGATATTCAGTAATTACCAGGGGCACTGGAGGAGGAAGCTGTCCTAACAGGGAGATTAGCCAGCATCTTAGGGATTGTCTTCTTATCTTCCTTCTTCTCCTCCTCTTGATCAGCCTGCTCCTACAGGTCAGTGTAAAGGATCATTAAAGGATCATCAATGTTATTTGAAATTATACATGAACTGTTACTTTTATACCATGTTTCTGAATATTTAATTTTCTGGAAAAGGGTGTTCTTTCAAACAGTAATTAGCAGTGACTATTTTCGATTGACTACTGTTTAGCAATTATGAATCTACAGCCCAGACAATGACCACAGGTCCTCCTTAGCTCACCTGATCCTCCGTGATGTAAGCTGCCCTCTCTGTTGTGTAGTCTCCCTCGTCTTGTTCTCTCATTGTCAGTTCATCCACCAAGTCAGCTTTCCTCTTCCTCTCCTCAAAATCAGGGATGGCATTCTCATTGAAATCTTCATCTACTACCTCATCATCTGCACTGCTGATGCTACAGACGAAGAGAGGATCATAATTTTATTATTATCAAAGTTTATTGAAGTTTACAAAGAGAGCCAAAATTAAATAAAATTGCTTATTTTATTTAATATATGAAATAAAACCTGTTTCCATTAAACATGTAACACTTGCATTTTTTGAGATTTGAATCACAATATAAATTATTATTTATTGGAAATACTTTCAAACCCTTCCTAGAAAGATTCATTAACATTGGCCAAGCGGTTCTTCAAGACAAGTTAAAGTGAAAATTTACAAGCAGACAGATGGATATTGGACAATATATTCAGCTGAGCTTAAACAATTTGTTAAGAACAATATTAAATAGCCAGCATCCCATCAAATTAACCTTGTTTCTTTATTAATAAATAATCTTACCCTCCTGGCAAAGAGTCTGGTACTTTTGACCTTACAAAGGTGTAGTTGGCGAATCTGGAATTTGTCCTCTTATGCCTTGCTTTGTGCTGCTGCTTTTTGTAGGAAGAAACTGTCAAATCATGCATCAACTCCCTCAGTGAGCTAGAAAATCAAAATAATTTACCAAAACACACTTTCCTCGAAATTCAAGATACATATAAGTCACAAAACATTTCAAAATTTCCCTACATTATTGCATTTTACTGTAGCAATCTTTGAATACAAAAAAATATTTTAAATGATTCCTCAGTTTAATATTTCAAACATTCTTAAATTCACATACTCATATGCAATGTCAAAAGACCATTTGTTCTTTTTCTTGGGTTTCTCTTTTTCTTTTCTGTATGGGTGAAACTGACGCTCATCCCTCTTGGTCTTTGCCTCATTTCTTATTGGCCCTCCCTAAAAAAAAATCAAACCTTAACTGAAATTTTTTTTTTACTCTTTCAAATATCAAATTATCCTTTAGTTTACAGATTCATAGAAAAACTTCACAAATAAAATATTAATACTAGGGAAATGCATGATTCCAATGAAAACTACATGTATTAAACACTTTAACTTCATCACTCTATACCTTAGACAGAGGCTCAGCATTAGCAGACGATGGAGGCGGTTTGTAACTTAAAGAAATTCCTCTTGCAACTGGTGACCTTGACCTGGATTTGCTTGACCTTGGCTTCTCCTTGTTGACTGTAACCACTACAATATCATCCTTCCCTGGTTGTGTTTTCTCACTCTCTGCAGCTTTCTCTACCTTAACTGGTTGGCGTCCAACTTCACTCGCTTCAGTACCAGGAGAAACACTTTTTTCTTTCTTTTTCTCCTCTCTTGTTTGTGGAGATAGTCTAGAGAATACATCCTTTTTCTCTGTGCTTTTAAGGTGCACTGTCCTTGTCTCTGTGACAGGGGAAGCCCCTCTTGTTTTCTCCTCTTTATTCCCTAATGATGGGGAATGCTGTGGAGTAATTTTATCCACTGTCTTAACCAATACTGTTGGTGACTGTTTTTGTTTTGTAATCTTTTTCTTATTCTCAGGAATAATGACAGTCAAAGTCTTTTCTTGGGGTGAAACTCTTTTTATTGGCATGGAAACATTAAGAGGTGGAGTTTTCTCACGTTGTCCCATGGTTTCTGCCAGACCTAGATTTAGTACGGGCATTTTTTCAACTTTTACTGTAACCTTTTGTTCCAGCTTCTTGTTATCCTCATTTGCAGGCTCTATCTTAATTTCTGGAATTTTGCTCGATGTTTTAGGATTGTTATTATCATCAATGGTGTTCTGGCTTTGGGTAGTACTCTCACCATTCTTGGATTCCTTGTTCTTGGCATTTTCAATTTGATCTGGAAATCTTATAGGTGAAATAAAAGCTTTACGAACTTTAGGTGCTTCCTTTTCATTTTCAGCCCTAGCTGGTGACTCTGTTGATAACTCGGTGGACAACCCTCCCACTACACAACTCAACTTTTCCTCATTGTCTTTCTCTTTTATCCCATCTTTAAGGCCTTCATGTCCACTGATCACACCTTTCTGAATGGTCTCAGGTGAGGAATCAATCATCATTACAGTGCTATCATCAAGTTTTTCAGGACATTCTGACTCGGCATTTTCCCTTACTTCTTTATCAATGGGAGAGGAGCCCATTATCATTATGGTACTGTCATCAAGTTTTTCAGGACTTTCAGCATTTTTCACTATTTGATTGGGATCTGGAGAATCAGCTATAACTATGATGCTTACATTGGGTTCATTCCCCTCAGAATCTTTATTCAGTTTCTCCTCCTTTCTTGGAGGTGTTGAAAATGTGGGAAGATTTTTATTTACTTGTGAAGAAAATCCTAATATTTTGGACCAGAATGCCGTCTCATCAGTAGGTTGATTTGTGCTCACGTTTGAGGTACTTAGAGCATTGTTATCAAAATGCACCCTCTCTGTAGAGTCTTTACTATGTGAACTCCCAACTTCTGTAGACAATGCAATACTGGAATCACGTTTTGGCCTTAATTCAGCTGTGTCTGAACCAATGGATTTGATAAGTGTGTTTACTTCAGCAGCGCTGAACTCATTTTTCTCTAAACCTTGCCCCTCATGCAATCTAGATTCATCTTTGGTTGTTTCAGTCTTAGAGGTTTTAAAATCAGAAGATTCTTTCTTTTCAAATTCTGTATTCTGTTCCTGCATTGATGCTTTGAGTGTTTTCATAGTGTTCTCTATGACATTATTTAATTCCTTTCCCTCATCAGGAGTTATAAAACTTAGAGAATTGCTATTACTCTGCATTAGAAGGTCAAGTCCTTCTGAGATAGAATTCAGCTGATCAGAGAGGACCTTTTCAAATTTTTCTTGAGAGTTTTGTGAAGCCGACAGAGATTTGAATGAAGTTTGGGAGGACGACAGAGAACTGACTGATGTTCCATCGTTACTGTCCTCCAGTTGAACCTTCACCATGTTTAAAATTCTCTCCATTCCTGATTTCACTATTCCTGAATCATCCTCAGTCCTCTCCTGTCTTTGGGCCGAGTGCTCATACGTATCTGGTGATTTCTCAAGCTTGAATGATTCCTCCTGAAAGTCACTTAATATGGTCTCCTCGTCAAGTGAGATATCTCCATTTTCCCCTCTGTGATCCGATTTATCGCTGTCGTCAGACTGTTGTCCAGAGGATATCGTCCTCTGGTGCCTTCCTGTCTGTGGTAAACTCTTGTGTACGACAGAATTCAGGGCATTTATCAAGTAAACATCTTTCATACTCATTGGGGAGTGGTCTTTTCTGTCAAAAAGAATTATCACAATAAGCATACATATCTCTTTTAATGTAATCATCTAAAAGGGTTTATTACCGTCTTAAAGCAAACAAAAACTTTTAAAAAAAAATTTTTTTATAAAAAGTGCTCATTAAAAAATACTGAATTACTATTCACTATAAACTGAACAACATACTCAGACTTGTAAGTTTACTTCATTGTTCTATGAATCAGTTAATCATAATGCAGAATACTTCACTAAATCATTGTATATTCCAAATATATTTTACGAGTTTTTTTTTTATTTCTTTTTCTTAAAAATTCTCATACCTTGATATCCTGACACATTTATAAATTAAGGATTTTTTGTCAAATGATATACTTATAATGCTCTTAACAGTGTCTTACCCATGGATACAGTCCTTAATGAGTTGTTCTTTAGAAATCCACTGGAACTTTGAATACACTGGAACATCATTGGTGACTGTAATCTTCAGTCCCTGGTCATCCGGCAGTCCTTGAACCACCCTGTCTGGATCGGGTTCAAACTCCTCTTCACTCCCATCATTCCCTTGTCCAGTATCTACATCCAGATTAGGATGGAGAGTTTCATTGAATATGGCATGGAATGTGTTTGAATGGGCAAAATGAGATGATACACCTGCCTCATCTTTGATTTTATCTATCTGTAGTGAACTGTGAACTGGATTTGAAGCTGTACATGAAAAGCCTGTGGCATTTGTAGAACCACTGGTTTTTAAATTTTGAAGACTGAAAGATTTATCCATTGTTAGTGTTAAAGAGAGATTCTCCAAGGATCCAGAAGATCTTGTGCTGGCTGAAGCAGGATTTTGCTCAGATGTTGTGTGATGCGTTTCCTCTACTGTTGGCACACCACGACCACTCTCTAGATCAAGCAGGTCTTCTAGTTGCTGTTGTACCTCTCCAGTTCTGCTCTCTTTGACATTTCCATCATGTCCCGGTATTTCTGTTGGGGCCATGTCTCCTGATGTTGTTTGTGTTTCAGCAGTGTCTTCAGATTTGATGTGAGCAGATTCCTCTTTAAGTTTTCTATTCTGAGTTGACAGGAAGCTGTTCATTACATTATGCAAGTCTGTATCCATCTTCATAGACTTTTTCTTAACAGCTGCTTTTTTGATTCCTAGATATGCTGTTTTGTGATCTGAACCCATTTGGCTGTTCGTTTCTTTTGATTCAAAGTCTGTTGAGCATTGTTCATCTTTTGATTCATGCTCTGTTGAGCTTTGTTCATCCTTGAACACAATCTCTGATGAGCTTTGTTCATCATTGAGCTCTGTTGAGCACTGTTCATCATTAGATTCAAGCACTGTTGAGCACTTTTCATCGTCAAGCTCTTGGGACTGCATCACTTTCTCCTTCTCTTGCTCAGTTGACAAAGGTGGTGCTTTCTCCAGCTTCACAGAGAGAACTTGGTCAACTTCACTATAGTCTGCTGTTCCTCTATGTTCACTGGTCATGACAGCGTTTGACAAATTAGATCTACCAGTGACTGCTTGATCATTTTCCTTAGAAATTTTTAAGGAATCTGATTCAGTTTCCTCTAATGATAAAGTGTTTTGAGACTCTGCAAGATTTTCAGACGATACGGTAACACCTTCTCCTAATGATAAAGTTGTTGAATTTTCTCCACACGTTAAGCTGCCTTGGGGAGTTTGAGAGAATACGGTCCCAGTATTTTCTAATGGTAACAATTTTTTCAGAACATCTGGTTGTATTTCTAAATTCTCATCATCCAAACAACCTCCATCTTTAGTTTCAGTTGTCATAGCCTGTTTACTGACTTCCAGTGAATCAACCTCTGTGTTTGGTCCTGTTTCTCCATTTAGCTCAGCATTATCAATCTCCATTGAAGGCTCCTCTTCTTCAGGTATAACAGTAGCAGGTGTCTCACTCTCTCTGCTATCTTCATGTTGTTTCTCTGAATGTGTCCCTTTAAGGCGTAGTTCTTCGCTTTTCTTTTGTTCCTCTGATGAATTTGATGGCAATGATTCATGTTTTGGTGAAGAGGTAGAGTTGGTTGTTGGCTTCTTCTGAATTTTGGGTATTTTCTTCAGTGGTATCTTAGCGCTTGTAATAATGCCTTCTATAATAGCTGTAACAAATAAAAGGAATTTATTTCATAAATTGAAATTGATCCTAAAAGATAATTTAAAACAGAAACATTAATGAAATAAAATGCCTTTGATGTTATCAACTCTTATCATGCTTATGGAGACAAAATCAACATATATGTATTTATATTTATCATATTCCAATGGGTTGGACAAAAAGACAAATTTAACTCCAATGTCACATAGATTACTATTAAGACAAATGTGCTGTATTTGCTTTTTTTTCTTATCTAAAAATATTCATACAAATAAAGGGTCTGGTGTTGCTTTCCTGGAATATCTGATTTTCTGCATATCTTTGAAACACATTAATCATTTTTATTCAGTGTCATGTGATTTATAAACTAGCATGATTTATTGAAATGGACCAAAACTAAGAGGTTATTATAAATAACAATTTGAAAACTGTTACAGATGGGAATTGATGAAAGACACTTCACTATTGCATGAAGCTCTTCTATACTTAACCCAGAAAGCTAAAAATCATGAACAGTCAAAATTGCATGCACTTAGAAATTCCATGCAAATAAATTGTAGTTAACTGAAATATACAAGGCAGCATGAATGCAAACAAACAAAATATCAAAATATAAACTTCATCTCCAGATTTGTTATATCAAAGTTTATGGTCTTAACTTAACCACCTATGAAGACCTTCATATTAGATGAAATAAAGTGCCGCGCCACAGCATGATACGCCCGTCAAAAATTCCAATTTTCTTCAACAGTTTAGCTTGCAATCACGTCAACCCTGATTCTAAATTTCCATGATTTTTCCATTCCTAAAAATATTTATCCATCCCCTGTGATGTAGGCATAAATTATAATCAATATTACATCATTGATGGATTTCTATGCTGGCTGTGTTAGACCTTGTCAAATGCCCATCATATTAAACAATATCAAATTAGTCTTAACAAATTAATCTATACCAAATTAATTTTGAAAAGAAAAGGCTGGCCATCAAATGACATATGTGTCACGGAGGTGACCGAGCAATTATAACTTTTTAATTCCACTGTGTATATATCCAATTGTAATTAAGATATCCTTGATTAATAAGTCCTGGTAATTCTTGTAATACTAAATCCAATAAAAAGTCAGTAAACAGTGCACTTATTTATTTACATATATACAATGAGGAGGCACAATACAAACGAAAGATGTTACATTTATGATAGCATTTGTACTGTCTAAATCCTAGCAAAGCACTCCCCCTTCTAAAAATGTCACACTTATTATATACGAATCTTAGCTCCAACAGATGATTATCTAAAACATTAGCTCCATCCTATTAATTAACTAACTCCAACTCTACATATATCTTTATCAAATCCTTATCAAACTGTCATAACCTAGCTTGACCT